>QRFJ01000030.1:1029334-1133635 GCA_006176705.1 Cocos nucifera
TCTCCCTTGCCGACGACGGTGGCGAGGCCCGACCCCCTCCCTCCCTCCACTCTCGGTCTCCCTTGCCAGCGGTTGGCAAGCGACCGGCCCTCCCTCTCTCAATCTGTCAGTCTTCCTCTCAATCTCTCCATTTCTTAGTTTTGGATCTCGGAATCGGGTCCGGGTTTGGTACCTCAAGTACAGATCCATCAGGTATTCGGGTTCGAATCCGATATCAGTAATTAAAATTGGGTCCGGATTTAAATATTCAAGTTTCGATCCAAACCTAATCCGTTGACAGATTTAGTCTACAGCCACCGACATGGCACAGCCCAAAACTACCACCACGGCACAGCCCAACTACAGTATACAGATAATTATAATATTTATAATAAATATTTATAATATTTATTATAAATATTTTATAAATTATTATAAATATATATGATTAATAAATAATACTATAAAATTAAAAAAAATATATCTACGACTATAGAGAGCGGGTTGCATCGATAGCTCCGAGGGTTGCCGATGATGACGCTAGAGGAGGACGATGGCACTAAAGATAACTTGCCAAATAAAAGCAAGATAGTGAGATAGAAAAGAGAGGAAAGAGGAAAGAGAGAGAGTAGGGGCGGTCGAGGATGAAGGGCCAGGAGGAGGGGGCATAGTGATGAGGAGGCCCGGGAGGCACAGTGATGGGGGTCGACGACCGGTTAAGAGAGTGTGGAGGGTGGAGGGGCCGGATGGGGTTTGGCCGAGGAGGGGCAGCCGGGATGGAGGGCTGGAGGGTGGTAGGTGGCGAGAGGGGTGGTCGAGGATGGGGGGAAAGGAGGGGCGCATCGGGGAGAGGGTGGGGGGGGCCGAGGATGGGGGGAAGGAGGGGTGGCCGGGGGCCGGGTGGGGGTGGCAGGAGGGCGGTCGGAGATGGGGGCTGGGGTGGTAGGATGGCGGGGAGGGGGTCGGGAAGGGAGGGAAAGAGGGTGGCCGGGGGAGGGTGGGGTAGGGGGTCGGGTTGGGGGGGTGGGTGGTGTGGAGGGTGGAGGATGGCCGAGGATGGGAGGGCCGGAGGGGGAGGGGGAAGGAGGGGCGGTGCTGGCCGAGAGGTGGCACCGGTCGGGAGGGAAGAAGCCTCACCAGTGATGGAGAGAAGGGAGAGAGACAGAGAGAGAGATCGAGCGCACACGAAAAGAAAGCAGAAAAAATTTGAGAATTTTTAATCTAACCTATGGTAGCGGTTATCGAACCACTGCAATAGATCTATCGTAACGATTTTTGATAATCACTGCTGTAAGTTGAAAATATTTTTTTTTTATTTTTTCTCTAAATATTATATAATTTTAAAATTTAATGTCCATCTTTATCATTCATTATCTAAATAATTATTATTAGAGTATCGTTGCAAATGGTCGCCTCGATCTGATGGCCCTAACTTCATCGATGAGAAAAATTTGATTTCGACGATCATGAACGATGATGCGATGATCTGATAGATGAAGACCTTCGATGGATCTAAAAATTTATAACGATGATCTCGATGATGTTTGTAGCATACTATCAAAGCTTCACTTCAATCAGATATCGTTATCATGGTCAATTTAGTACGAAATAATTTCGGCCGTTAAATTAGAAATAAACGATCAAAGGGTTAAACGATGTTCAATTATGAGATAATTTTTTAGTTAAATAATCTTTGTTATAATTTTAAATATTTTATATGATGATAATAGTAAAATTTAAATTATTTTTGTATAAATTATTCATGTTAAGTAGATATTGCAAAAGCATGAGCATAACAACTAGTGAAGTTTCAGAATGGTTATCAAGAGATGTATAGTTTTAGATCGTTCTTCATCTTACGAGTTGAATTTTATAATCACTACTATAAAAAATAATTAAAATAGTAGCCAAGATCATTTATAAAAAAAATTATTTCATAATCGAATACCGTTTGATCCTTTGATCACTCGTTTATCATTTAACGACTGAAACTAACATATACTAAATTGACCAAGATAACGATATCCGATTGAAGTAAAACTTTGATAGTATACTACAAACATCACCGAGATCATCATTGTAGATTTTTAGATCCGTCGAAGGTCTCTATCTATCAGATCATCGTATCGTTGTTCGTCATCGTCGAAATCAAATTTTTCTGATCGACGAAGTTAGAGCCATCGAATTGAGGCGATCTTTTGCAAAGACACTCTAATGATAATTATTTAGATAATAAATGGTAAAGATGGATATTAAATTTTAAAATTATATAATATTTAAAGAATAAAAAAAATATGGCAGTGGTTATAATTAACCACTGCCATAAATAAACTTATAGCAGCGGTTCCTACTAACCGCTGCTATAGATCCAATTTATGACAGTGGTTTCACTAACCGCTACTATAGGTCCGATCTATAGCAGCGGTTGCAATGAACTGTTGCTATAGATTGACTTATGGCAATGATTTTTTGTAACCACTACTATAGGTCTGGCCTATGATAATGATTTTCGTTAATCGCTGTCATAGGTCCACTGCTGCTATAGGTTCGATATATAGTAGTGATTAAAGAAAATCACTGCCGTAGAATCTATGGCAGCGGTACTATGCGCTGCCATACATCATTTTTGTAATAGTGATATATATATATATATAATTTGAATATAGAAAGTATAGGTATAATTATGAATATAAATTATATAATTAAATTTTATGACTATATAATTAAAAATATTATAAAATAGATAATAAATCAAATTAAATATATTTATATGATTATATATTTTTTAAAATATTAAATATTATATAAAATTATATAAAATTTTATATATAGATAGATTTAAATATTGAAATACAGATTAAATAATTTAATAATATTTATATTTATTTTTTTAATAGATATAGATAATCGTATCAGAATTGATCCGAATTCGAAATCCATCCGGTGCTAAACAGACTCCACGTTTATGAGCGCTGTCAGACCGGGCGTTTGCCTCAACTGCCCGTTTCTTTTGCCTTCCTCTTCACTTAAACCCTAAACTTTCTCCAGGTATCTCTCTAATTCTCGTCTCCATGAGGCAATGGCGGTTATCGCAGGCAAGATTCTCAGTGCTCTTCTCATGGCCATGCCCGCCGTCATCTACCTCGCCAGCGTAGCCGATGCGTCCGACGCTACCGCCCCGACACCCACCTCCGGCATCGATGCCCTCGTCCCTTGCTTCGCCCTCACCGTCATCGCCTGGTCCTTCGCGCTTATCGTCGGATCTTTCTTCCAGTGAAGTCTCCGCCGGTGCTGAGTCAGATCTCGAGATCGCGGCTCGGTGGTGTTTCCGGTTTGGGTACTGCGATCGATGGTGCCCTTCTTAGTCTCGATACTTCGTATACGTGGTTCTCTGCAGTTCTTTGTAGTTTTATTTTATTTTTTTTCCTCACAGCATTAGCATTGTTCGAATCAGGTCTCCTTAGATGCCGGTTCTTTGTGGTTAGTTAGGGTTCCATTGGGTTTATCTCTTTCTAGGTAATAAGGATGCATACATCGGGGATATATTCTGTAGATAATTTCTGATGTTGTATTTTTGGTATGCATTGTCCCGCTTCCCCGCTCGATTCCCATTAGATCTTTGTGGCCAGGCGGGGTTTGGGGTGGTGGTGGATATCTCAATTGATCAGCTAGTAGCCATCTTTGGACGGACGCAACGCTTGTGGTTTTTTATTAGTATTACTTGTTTAACCAACAGCTTTTAATGTCTCTGTTTGGTATCGGATGGTTTGTTGAACGGTGAATCTCACATGAAAATGTAGTGGATGTCGATAAAGATCTCCGTTGATTTAGGTTATCGGTTTTTTTTGTTCCATTTGTTGCTGCAATCCACGTTTTTATACAAACAAGAATTAATTCTGGTGCAGAAGAATGTATGCTTGGCTCAGGATGTCGGTAGTTTCCAAACCTAAAGTGGGGCAAGTTCATACCTGCTTTTGCTTAAACGCAAGAAAGACCTTGCACCTACTTCTGTTGACCCGTGTTACAAGCATGACAACGTTTGTTGAAATTTGTGCTCGTTCCTGTTTACTTTCTTGTTTATGCGTAAGTTTGGTGAAAGCTAATGTTAGAATACTGGTTTCTGTAATGATGCTCCTCGACGACCGCTTGATGATGTAATCCTCCTTGGCTGATGGCAGTTTTGCAACTTGAAAACCCAGATACTGTTTATGGCCAAAACAAATTATATTTTTGCTAGCCACGCAGATATATCCTCGTGGCCTTGAACCGCTTTGCTGGTTTAGCACCAATTTTTCAAATTAAATTGACTTATTTCGATTTCCTAAAATCGAAATCAAAACCACACCGATTAAGCAGAAAAATTAATTTAAATTAATTTTAAAAAAAATGGTTTGATTTGGTTTATCAAGTCATGGACTATTGAATTTTTATTAAATAAGTAACTTATGGAATGGACTAAATGGACTGTTATATATTTTAAGTAAGTAATAACTAGTATATAATCTATGCGCATACCTGTGCAATGCGCAGGATGCAGTTTAAATCTAAACCTTCTATCTGATTAAAAGAGATTAAAAAATATTAGGGGGATCTAACACAAAATCTAAGCCTCTATATGCAAAGCATTATTCCAAAAGCGACAGAAAGAAGAGGTGCGGGGGGGACGGTTTCTATCAAAAATCCCCAATACCTACAAGATATAATGCTTCTACCAAAATAAATCCCCAATACCTACAAGATATAATGCTTCTACCAAAATTAAGCTCTCAAAAAGATTTTCAAGAAAAATTGACAATGGAAGAAAAAAGCATTGTTGTCAGACCGACAAAGCAACAGAGGTCGAGAAGTCAACTTAAATCACTGGTTTTTACTCTTATTTTTCCTGCTAGATTGTATTTAGGAGAAACCTTTTCCTTTATAAATTCTGTTCTGGAAAAGCCATCTTGATTTTTTTCCATGCGGCCGCAAGTTTTCTCAGGGAAAAGAGTAGGGTCCTTTCAGATCAAGGTTTTTCAAGGGTAAATAAATAAATGACTACCTTTGGGAGCATGGTGTTTGTTTGTGATGAAGGCTCTGGATCTGTCTTATTTGCACTATGTCTTTCATGGATTATTATTTGTTTTTAAAGGAAAGCGGTTTTTGAGACTGTACTCTGTGTTTTCTTGTCACAACTGGGATTTGGAACGCTTTCATCACATAACAATTTAAAAATAAAATAAAATTTAAAAAAAAAAAAATCCAACTTTAGGTTCAATCTGCAGCCGTTTATATGCAAGGCATGCTCTTGTATATGACAACCATTGCTTTTGTTATGTAGCAAAGCGTATAGATTTTGTTCCATCTTTCTTTCTTCTTTCTGTTTGTCTGTTTATATAATCTTGCATGCAGTTAGAGAAAAAGATAACAGGGCAATATAAAAATACAAGAACATAACTAAAAGGAAATGGAAGCAAAATAACAACACCTACCAAACTAACAACTACATGGACATCAGAAAAAATTCAAAAAAATCCAGCCTCCAAGAAGCAACTAAAGAACTCTCAAAGAAGTGATGAGGATATCAACCAGTACTATTATTGTAGATCTATATATTTTACCTGAATATATGTATGGGTGTATAGGAGATGGATAGATTTTTTTTTTATTTTCAGCTCATACACACATCTTAAAACATGAGATGGATGTTTGTTATGGTTGGCTTGTTAGAATTTTATTTGTTATTTTGTTGAAAATTTGTTATGCTTGTTAATAGGTTGTTAGGAGTTTTCTATATATAAGTTGTTGTAATCGGACAGATAGCTTCTTCTTTTGCTTTCCTGCTACTTCTTCTTCCTCTTCTTCTCTTGTAATCTTCTCTTCCCTGAGCTCTCAAGGTCCGTTTCTACCGTCGACTACCTCTGTTTCCAACTTCTCTGGCCACCTATCACCATTTAAGCTTCCATATTCATCCACTCCCACCTTCCACCATCATTGAACCACATCCAACCATATCGCCGCCTTTCCCACCACCATCGTGATGCACCACCGCTTACCACCAAAACCTCTTGCAATATCGATCGATGCTCTCGACCACATCACCTCAAGTGGGTTTTGCCAAACTCACTCCTTCGATCCACCCAATCCCCTTAGCTAGCTCCCTCGACCATCTTCCTTTCCTCTTCTCAATTTTCCAACACCAGAATGGCCTCTCCAGTGATACCCCACCCGCCATCGGCCTCCAATGCCCCAAATTTTCTCTACGACGACTTGGTGGGCCCTTTCCCATCAATGTCCTCGTCTTCCACCACTGCCACCATCATCCACTATCCGCAAGTGTCTTCATCCCGACAGCCCTGCCATCCCAAGATCTCGTCGAGATCTTACCCTCCGAGTTTCGATCGGAAAAACAATCCGAGCCTCCCTTTATTGCACGATCGGAAAAGCAGCACATACCTCAAAGTGGAGCCTAGACTCTTCTGCCGACTTCAAGCCATTTGAGAATATTTTGAGTTTTATTTTATTTTGATGCTCATTCTTTATGCTGTTCATCTATCTTATAATTGTGTGATTTAAATCTGAAGATTTTAGCTTGATTCATCATGAACAAGTAGCTGATCACCTCAACCATCTCCGGATCGATCTTTCTTATCCAAAAAATCGAGACATCCCGTGCTATGTGAGATTTCATCAAGGAACAATTTAGAATTTTAAAATTAATGCTGTTAATTTCTTTTCATGCTAATTTGTCTATCTTTAACTTTTTTTAAATTTAAATTAATTTAGTTGATAGCCCTAGCTTAGCAGTCATTTTTTAATGATCAACGGTCTAACTTTTGAAGTTCTTGAATGTGTATGCCAATTGAATCACTTCTTAGATCAGACCTTAATCATGATTGAATCCTTATAGCTAATTTTTTGCTTGCTTCATTTTTGCTCGTATATACTTTAATTACTTATTTAATTTTGTTTACCGATATCATTATATGGTTAATAGATATAGAATAGTTAGTCTGGAAGCCTACGGTAGTCTACTTCCCCTGTTGTCCTAGTTGTGATAAGGTCTATATGCTCCGTGCTTAGATCAAAGGGATTATTGAATCCTTGGGGCCTCCAAGAATATGGATCCAGTGAACTGCTTCATCCTGCTCGATTTAAACCATCTTGCATAAAACATCATGTTGGTCGGTGATATCAAAGGAGTCTTGGATGGAACAAAAATGCTGAAGCCGAGCAACAACTGGTTTTTCCTCCATCTTTTGGACCCTGAATCGGGTGGGAGACTTAGGAAGCGAAGCTTAGGCGATAGCTGGGTTCTCTGTTTTCTATGCTTTCCCTCGGAACCTTGGATGATGGTTGGGTTTTGTTTAAATGAAAATAAGGACACGTGGCTCTTCTTCATTGTTTTTCAAATCTTACGTGTCAAACGGATGCAAAAATTTTTATTTTAATATATACAAAAGAAAGAGGCTCTTTTTTTCCTATGGTCCACATGAGCACAAAAAACATAGAAAAAATCAGTGGGAACAAAAGAAAGAAAATTTTTTTTTTCCCGTGGATCTCCAAGAAGGAATTTTTTTTTTTCCCGTGAATCTCCGCCGGTCGTGCCTCTGGTGGAAGACGTTTTTGCCCTACCACACCATACCTCCTCCGCTTTGAGAGAGTGGGACAGAGGGTTAACATTTCCAGAAGACGAAGACGTTCTTGCCCTACCACACTATACCTCCTCCGCTTTGAGAGAGTGGGACGGAGGGTTAACATTTCCAGAAGACGAAGAGCTAGCAGATATTATCTAAGAGCAGCAGGATAAAAATTTTATGTTAGGTGACATCTTGAATGTTTATGTTAATCTAGATGGCACGAATAATTAAAAATTTTATGCTGATGTGGATAGCTGAAATTGATCTCCAAACTTCTCTCAATTTCTGTTTTTATATTTATATATTAAATAAATAGATTATGCTAAATGGTTGGATGAATTAAATGAGATAGGATTACTTTGCGGAAGTAGAGCAGCTTATAGATTATCATTTATCTGTTGGTTTTAATTAAATTTTTTTAGAATTTAAATTTAAATAAAATTAATTTTTTTTATTCTTTTATAAATTTTAAATTAAAATTAAATTATTTTTAAAAATATTTAATTTAAATCAAATCAAAATTAGTAGTTCAGGTTGATTTTATGATTTAATCGATTTAGTTGCAGGCTTCTGTCCCATTTGATTGTTTTATGGAGTGGCGTCAACGGGGTCCATGGCCTCGCATGAGAGGTCTGTACATCCCGAGGTGTAATGTGCAATCCCAGGCATGTCGAGGTGTAATGCGCAACCGACGCTAAACGTGGGGTCATCAAGTCCGTATATCGACCCACGCCCTTCTTTCATTTCACCGCTCATCCCACCGAAGAGTTTCCCAGCAGCATCCTGCTAAATAATTAAAAGATTTCCACGAACAAGCCAAGTGAGCACCATTCAAGATGTTATGAGGTTAGGCATGAAAGACAGGTGCGTTATTTTAAGGCGGAAATCCTGGCACCTAGATTAGCGGGCATCCCTTGCCTTTGGACCGGGAAATCTGAGAGCTTGTACTCCACAATAAAGATTGGGCTATGTAGCACGCCTACGTTTGGGCGCAAAAAGATGTTTACCATTCATTCAATTGTGTATGGACGCTATTTTGCTTTCAAGCCACCCGAAACCATCGCGAAAGCAACCAGCCAGCGGACTGGGCTTTTGAGAACCCAATTTTGTCATCGACGGGCAGAATTTGATTCCATTATCTCTTAATTGTGTACCATTTGCGGACGGTTATGGTGAGTGGGAGAATTTAGAATGCTTTGAGATATGTGCAGAACATGATTCGATGGTTGATGCTGCCAAAGATGATCGATCGTTCTCTTGTGCGAAAGATATAACCAAAACCCAAAATCGATTGGCCCCCGCTGCATGAAACATCGACATATGTACACAACAACGTCCGTCATGTGGCAGTGCATGCTGTGAATCAGTCACTCACTTCTATAAATCCCATTAATTAGATGTTCAACTTTTATGGATTACTACATGAATAGTCGTAATTATTGGTGTGCATGGTTAAATGGTATATACTGTGTAAGATACAATTTCTCGTAACAAGAGATCAACTTAAAATAATTAAGTATGTATTTGGTTAGCTATTTAAAGTATATAAATATTTTATTTTTTAATTTTTAAAAAATAAAAATCAAAAAGTAATGTTTGATGATACTATAAAAAATAAAAAGCAAAAATCAAAATAATAAAAATAATTACTTTAAATATAAAATAATTTTTTTTATTTTTTGTTTTGTATATAATTATTTTTTACGAAATTATCAAACATGTTTTTTATTTTTTTATTTTTATTTAATAATAAAAATTAAAAAAATAAAAATATATATATATTTTTTAAAAATTAAAAATTAGAGATAAAAAAATGTAACGAAAAACGTTCTAGAATTCCACACAAACGGGACGCAGACTGCCGCCCCGGACAAAAGCAAATGAGAAATCTTGGCGCATCTCCTGAATTATTAAAGTCGCGTCATTGGAAGTCCAGCCCTGGCAGCATAGAAAGTTCTGAACCGCAAAGGCCTCGCTGGAGTTTAATCCAGATGCGTCTTTGGTCCATCGGATTAGAAAACAAACAGCCATGCTCTCATATGAAAAAGGAAATATGAAATATTTTCCTGATTCTTAGCTGGGATTAAAATAATAATGTACTTACTAATATTTAATCTGCCTATGATAGTCATGGTCGTATTTTATTTATGACAGCTTTTACAAATCTTGCCAAGCTGCCAGACACCTAATAAGTACCATATATTGATAAGTTTGATGACATATCTGGACGGCATCCAAGTCACAAAAAATAATAGGGAATATACCCGTTTCTAGACTCATTCTCATGTATGGTTTTTTTTTTTTATTTAAAAAATAAATAAATAAAGTAAAATACATGGTGTTGATCACTTATGTCTTATATAGAATCCATCCACATAACATTCGATCAATATAACATCATAGTGTTGCTGTAACATGAATCACCATTTGCTGCCCCTGCACAAGTCTTGATCATCAAGATGGATCTCATATGGAGGCTCAAAACCTGAACCTGACTTGTTTACTCCTTTATTACGAGATTGTTGTGAGATTATGTTATGCTTAGGGATGCAATAACGAGATCATTAATTTGTTTGTGGACTCTTATTTTGTTATCAAGAGTGAAATGCTCTTAGTTTGTTGCCAGGGGAAATATATCGTGTTTTTTACTTGCAGATATATAAGGATAATGAATTATCTTGCGTTATGAATCCTCGGGTCCTTGCCACAAAACAAAATCATGATTTATGACGCGATTCAAATAACAACATCGCAAATAAAGGAAGCAAATGTATCCTACCTATATAATATACATATCATATTTTTTATGCTAAGGCTCCCTCAGTCGGAAGACTACCATGTGGATCTGGGATGAAATCATCATAATTTCTTTCCTCAATCATTTTTCTCTGTCAACGCATCAACAACCATCAATAACAAGAGTCCCTACCACGAAGCAAGCCTGCAGCTCTGTCTTCACATGCACGCGCCTACCTAATGTTTTATTACTTTCTTGTATTTTAGACAACATATGGAAACTTGAGAAAAGCATTCACTTAAATACTCATTATTACTAGGTGCCATAGGATAATGAAGGACAAAAGGAGCAACCACATGGATGCCACCAACACCAACAGATTTGCTTTACCATTTGATAGAGAGAGAGAGAGAGAGAGAGGATGGAGACCATGTGGTATCTGGTCCCTCTTGCTCCCTAGGCTTCTTTATTTGAAATCAAATGGTTGGTTCGTGAGTTTTCTAGAATCATTTTCTTAGCCCACCATTCCCTTAATTTCTCTTTTCCCATGACTGGATTGTATATGAGTTCGAAGCCTTCTTGTTCTCACAGAAATTAAAAATAGAATATTATTTGAGGAAAAAGAGATTTAACTCAGCTTTCTTTTTATTGCAAGACAAGATGGTCCCCTCCAATGTCCATACCACAAATCTGCATGCATAAAGGTAAAGTTACATTTGAAAGAGAGAGCCTACCGCTAAGATTCTCTCTCTCCGCCTTTTAAATTTTTATGTTTAAAAAATTATATGAGAAAGAAAGAAATCATGGAGGTTTTGTGCATGCTTTCTCTAAAATATTATCTATTTAAATTTAATATTTAACACAAGAAACTATATTTGGTCCGTGATCATGATGAATTAGAATTTGAATAGGAACAGCCATATCTTTGGATATATTTGATTTATGATTGCAATTGAAGTTAAAATCAGAATAGAATTTGAATATTAAGAATATAAGAATTAGGTTCTAAGGATTAACATAATTTTGATTTTTTTTTGGAATGAAAATAAAAATATGGCTCTTTCTAACCAAGCCGAAGATACTTATTTCTCATTTACATTTCAGAGTCCCACTCTGACCAAACTAAAAAATTATATATTTAATATTATTTTTTATTAGATAATTGCATGTGATGAAGTTATAGACATAAAAAATTAATTTAATATAGACATTGTTGGGAATAAACTCTGCTCCTTCCGAAGTATAGTTTGATGCTCAACCTAATGCAACCAGTAGCCACGAAAGAGCTTCAGTGGACGGATCTTAGCCGAATTCTTAGGACCGGCCGAACTGCTCAGCAGTCGAGTCTTAGTCGAACTCTCCAATGGCCGAGCTCCTTCGGACTCCCAACGGTCGAACTCCTCAGCGGTCGTCCCTCGGTCGAACTCCTCAAGCGGCCGTCCCTTCAACTGGCCGAGCTCTTTCGGACTTCCAACGGTCGAACTCCTCGGCAGTCGTCCCTCGACCGAACTCCTCAAGCGGCCGTCCCTTCAACCGACCGAGCTCCTTCGAACTTTCAGCGGTCGAACTCCTCAACGGTCGTCCCTCGGCCGAACTCCTCAAGCGATCGTCCCTTCAGTCGGTCGAGCTCCTTCGGACTCCCAGCGGTCGAACTCCTCGACAGTCATCCCTCGACCGAACTCCTCAAGCTGCCGTTCCTTCAGCCGACCGAGCTCCTTCGGACTTTCAGCAGTCGAACTCCTCAGCGGCCGAACTTCTTTCGAGCTTTTCCTTGGCCAAACTCCCCTAGAATCAATATATGTCGAAGTCCATCGATCAATGCCTGCTTTCTGGGAGCCATGGCTATTAAAGCTGGACGAACGGTCATCGTCAGTCTGCCACAAGCGAGGCTACAGCGGCTCCGCCAGATCTTGAGCAGCCCACCACTGTCGGACGGCATGGCTATTGCTTTCGACCTGACGACATCATCCTCTCCACATCAAACTCGGTGCAGTCTCGAGCGACCCACCATCAGACAGCTGCAGCTGTTACCATCAAGCTCCACCTATAAAAAGGATCATCCAGATATGCTAACTCTAACCTCTGATTTCTAAGCTCTCTGCTCTCCTCTTCTTCTCTAAGCTCAGAGAAACTCATTCCCGAGCACTCCATTCCTGTTGGCCAGAGCTGACTTGATCGTCGAAGGGTCCTGCCGGAGCCACTCCTCACCGGCTCCAGACGGGACTTCATTTTGCAGGTCCCCAGCGGCGACCTCGTCTACCTCTGCTTCAGCTGATTTCGGCGATGACCAGTTTCTGCGTCAATAGATTGGCGCTAGAAGGAGGGCATGAACCTCCGAGGTTTTCTTATTCTTAAAGAAGTGTTCGGCGATGATTTTTCTCTTCCCTCTCCGGAGATCTCTCCTCTTCCTCACTAGAGTTCTTTTTCGAAGAGAAAATGCCTCCTAGGAGAGCTTCGACTCAGCGATCGTTGGCCTGTGCATCAGGTCCATCTGCTCCCGTATCAGTCCTGGTAGCCCAGGTTCCATACAATGCCACCATAGACGTGGAGCAGTTCAATCTGCTGGTCAGGTTCGTGGCCCCACCGAGATGATGCTAGCTGTGTGACAATCTCCAGTGGGGACTTTGCCAGCAAACCCATCATGAGGATGCGAAGAACCAACCTTAAGGAAGAGCATTCGGGCATACCAATCGCCCTAAGAAAGGATAAACGGAGAGCAGAAGTTCTTCCGCATCATCAGAATGAAGTTCGGCGGAAGCAAGGCCGAACTCTCCCTCAAAGCTCATCATCAGAATAAAGTTCGATGCAAGCGAGGCCGAACTCCCCCTCAAAGCTCATCATCGTAATGAAATTCGGCACTCCCTCTCGAGTATGACTCCAAGGAAGCCCCGACAAAAGGGCATGAAGTTCTCCCACGGAAGATTTTACAGAAAAGTGGAATGAAGTTCGGCGTAAGCGAGGCCGAACTCCCTCTCTCGAGTATGACTCTAAGGAAGCCCCGACAAAAGGGCATGAAGTTCTCCTGCAGGTTTCACAAGGAGATGGAATGAAGTTCGGTGGAAGCAAGGTCGAACTCCCTCTCGGGCATGACTCTAAGGAAGCTCCGACAAAGGGACATGAAGTTCTCCGATGGAAGATTTCGTAGAAAAGCAGAATGAACTTCGACGCAAGCGAGGCCGAACTCCCCTCGAAGCTCATCATCGGAATGAAGTTTGGTAGAAGCAAGGCCGAACTCTCCCTTAAAGCTCATCATCGGAATGAAGTTCGGTGCAAGCGAGGCCGAACTTCCTCTCGAGCATGACTCTAAGAAAGCCCCGACAAAGGGACATGAAGTTCTCCTGCAGAAAATTTCACGGAAAAGCGGAATGAACTTCGGTGCAAGCGAGGCCAAACTTCTCCTCGAAGCTCATCATCGGAATGAAGTTCGGCAAAAGCAAGGCCGAACTCCCCCTCAAAGCTCGTCATCGGAATGAAATTCATCGCAAGCGAGGTCGAACTCGCTTTCGAGTATGACTCTAAGGAAGCCCCAACAAAAGGATATGAAGTTTTCCCACAGAAGGTTTCACAGGAAGTTCGGCCGTGCTCACGACCTCCCCAGCGCAAGCAAGGCCCTAACTTTTCAAGCTCACCACCAAGAAAGCCCCGACAGAAGAGCGCGAAGAAGTCCTCCTAAAAGGTTCTACGACTACTTCCCTCTCGATGCCATTCGAACTCGAATTGTCACGGAGGTTAAGAAAGAGCTGCCAAGGCCAGAAGGACTACGGTCTCCCCCAAACATGCGCGATCGAAGCAGGCAATGCCCCTACCATCGCGACCACGGCCACGACACTGAGGAATACAATCAGCTCCGAGACGAAATTGAGGAGCTCGTCAGAAAGAGATGGCTAAGTAAATTCCTCCAACGCCAGCCTGAAGCAGAAGATCGGCCAAGGCCGCTGCCGTAACCAGAAACGACAAGGTCGGTCGCCTCACAGCGTCATCAACATTATCCCAGGGAGGAGCTTGGTACATCGGCGATTCGTCGTCTCCCAGCGACAAAGCCAAGAGAAGCTTTCTCCAAATTGAGAAGGCCAGTATGAGACAGAGGAGGTCGTCTGGTCCGAGCCTCACTGCCCAAGAAAATCCGGAGGAACAATGCCCCCACGATCCTGAAACGGGGATGTGCTACCAGTAACTCCCCCTCGGTAAAATTTTCCTCCAACAAATAATACTGTTTCTGGGTGCAAAAACTATGTGATGACAGGGAAGAAGCAGTCGATAGTTGCCGTGTTAGGAACAAAAAGAGAACCTCATCCTAACACGAGCAGGTCAAAGACCTTCAACCTTGGTCAGAGATAAGATCTCTTTCGAGCGATCGATGACAACCTCGGCCAGAGATAAAATCTCTCCCGAGCGAAGGCCTCGTTCACAAAGGACGAGATGGATGGAGAGGCTCTGACAACGATCCTTATGTGCCCCCACAGCCCGTTAGAAATAGGAGGAGAACCTCATCCTAACGCGAACAAAGTCGAAGGCCTCGTTCACAAAGAACGAGATGGGGGAAGAGGCGCGGACGGTGGTCCGAATGTGCCTCCACAGTCCGTTAGGAACAGGAGGAGAACCTCGTCCTAACGTGAGCAAAGTCGAAGGCCTCGTTCATCTTAGACGAGATGGGGGGAGACGGACGATGGTCCGAATGTGCCCCCACAGCCCGTTAGGAACAGGAGGAGAACCTCGTCCTAATGCAAGCAAAGTCGAAGGCCTTGTTCACAAAGGACGAGACGGGGGGAGAGGTGTGGACGATGGTCCGTATGTGCCCTCATAGTCCATTAGGAACAGGAGGAGAATCTCGTCCTAACGTGAACAAAATTGAAGGCCTCGTTCACCTTAAACGAGACGGGGGGAGACGGACGACGGTCCGAATGTGCCCCCACAGTCCGTTAGGAACAGGAGGAGAACCTCGTCCTAACACGAGCAAAGTCGAAGGCCTCGTTCATAAAGGACGAGATGGGGGAGAGGCACGAAAGATGGTCCATATGTGCCCCCACAGTCCGCTAGGAATAGGAGGAGAACCTCGTCCTAATGTGAGTAGAGTCGAAGACCTCGTTCACCTTAGACGAGATGGAGGGAGACGGACGATGGTCCGAATGTGCCCCCACAGCTCGTTAGAAATAGGAGGAGAATCTCGTTCTAATGCGAGCGCCCGCATCAACCTTGATTGCAAGAGATAAGATCTCTCTCGAGCAACCGAGCCAATCTCGACCAGAGATAAGATCTCTTCCGAGTGACCGCGACAACTTTGACTAGAGATAAGATCTCTTTCGAGCGACCGAGCCAATCTCGGTCAGAGATCGGATCTCTCCCGAGCGCCCGTATTGACCTTGGCTGCAGGAGAGATCTCCTCTGAGTCAGCCTCGGCTGTAGGAGACAATGTCACCCCCGATGAGCTCAACCTCCGACCTCGATCGCAGGAGATGAAGCCTACCTCAATCTCGGTTGGAAATGGGATCTTCTCCGGGCCTCAACTTCAACATTAACTTTAGCTGAAGATGAGATCTCCCTCGAGCTTCGACCTGAACCAGCACGGAGCCCAGAAGAAGACTTCTTCGACAATCGCCTTTTCTACACTCCCTTCCTTCAAGTTTCGAACTCAGGAGTGGGGTGGCTACTGTTGGGGATAAACCCCGCTCCTACCGAAGTCTAGTTCGATGCTCAGCCTAATGCAACCAGTAGCCACGAAAGAGCTTCAGCGGATGGGTCTTAGCCCAACTCTTAGGGCTGACCGAACTGCTCAGCGGCCAGGTCTTAGCCAAACTCCCCAGCGGCCGAGCTCCTTCGGACTCCCAGCGGTCGAACTCCTCAAGCGGCCGTCCCTTCAGCTGGGCGAGCTCCTTCGGACTCCCAGCGGTCGAACTCCTCAACGATCGTCCCTCGGCCAAACTCCTCAAGCGACCGTCCCTTCAGCCGGTCGAGCTCCTTCGAACTCCCAGCGGCCGAACTCCTCGGCAGTTGTCCCTCGGCCGAACTCCTCAAGCGACTGTCCCTTCAGTCGGTTGAGCTCCTTCGGACTCCCAGCGGCCGAACTCCTCAGCGGCCGAACTTCTTCCGAGCTTTCCCTTGACTGAACTCCCCTAGAATCGATATATGCCGAAGCCCATCGATCAATGCCTGCTCTCTAAGAGCCATGGCTATTAAAGCTGGACGAACGGTCATCGTCAGTCTGCCACAGGCGAGGCTACAGCGGCTCCACTAGACCTCGAGCAGCCCACCACTATCGGAGGCATGGCTGTCGCTTTCGACCCGATGACATCATCCTCTCCGCATCAAACCCAGTGCAGTCTCGAGCGATCCGCCATTAGACAGCTGCAGCTGTCACCATCAAGCTCTGCCTATAAAAAGGATCCTCCAGATATGTTAACTCTAACCTCTGATCTCTAAGCTTTCTGCTCTCCTCTTCTTCTCTAAGCTCGGAGGAACTCATTTTCGAGCACTCCATTCCTATTGGCCAGAGCTGACTTGATCGTCGGAGGGTCCTGCCGGAGCCACCCCCCACCGACTTCGGACGGAACTTCATTTTGTAGGTCTCCGACGGCAACCTCGTCCACCTCTGCTCCACCTGATTCCGACGACGATCAGTTTCTGCGTCAACAGACATTATCTCTAATAATTATATATATATATATATATATATATATATATATATATTCATATATTTATCTATATTTTATATAAATTTTTTTTAATAGTACGAACATCATGGCCAACCACTCATAAATAGAAAATGCCATGAAATAAATATTTTATCACTAAATAAAAAAATAGATAAAAATATAAAAAAATATTAGTTAATCCTTTTATGTTGAATTTAGGCAATCCAATAAAATATTATCAGAACATTCAAGCAAATTTAAAAAATTAAATAAAAACTTGTTCCAAAATAACTAATCATAATTAAGTATATATTTTATTACTATTCATATGTTTTAATAAAATAAAAAATAATTTTTAAATTATTAAATAATATAATAATATTTTATTGAATGGTCCAAAAAATCATATAACAGCTGTAACCGATAATTTCCCACGGGATATCATCGATTAGTTTCAGCCGCAGGCGGTGGACGTTCATTGCAGGCGGACTCCCATCATTGGAGTATTTGAATCAAATAAAATATTTACATTTAAAATTTATGTGGGACCCACATAGCCTCGCTGTCACAAAGACGGAATTGCCAGACTGTCGTCTACGGGCAGCTGCCCTTCCAACTAAACCCGTGCCCGGAATTCCCATGCTCTCACTCTTTCGGCTATAAAACCCGTCTCCCCCGCTCATCCTCTCCCAAAACCCTAACCCTAATCTCTCTGTCCCCTTCTCCGGCGATCCTAAACGGTAGAAGAGAGAGAATGGCAGCCGTCGGCACCCAGGTTCTCTCCGTCCTCCGCGCCGCAGTCCTCGCTTTGATGATCCTTGCCGGCGGAGCCGCTGCCGCCGATGCACCCGCCCCGAGCCCCACCTCTGGTGCTGCGGCCCTCTCCACCCCTCTCGCCGCCGTCCTTCTCTTCTCCTCCGTGGCGTTCCTGCTCGGGTCCCGCCGCTACTGATGGATCCGACGGCTCCGACCTTAGATCTCGTCCTTCCGGCTCCGGATCGGACGGCTTCTGATGCGTATCTAGGCCTGTCTGTATACTGCTCGTCCATGCGTTTGTTAGTAGATTCTTTTCTAATAGCATTGTTTTGGATCATACCTCTATGGATGCCTTCTGCGGCATCCCCGTGGATGCTAGATTTGATTGGCTGTTAGGGTTCTTCGATTTGGTGGTTTGATCTATAGATCTGATCTGTATGAGACTTTTTATATACTGATGTATTGTTCTTGGTTTGATCTGTTCTATTAGTTATATCATTGCTCTTCTTTATATAATTATTTTGTGGATTTTTGGGATTCTTTTGGATGCCACCGCGAGAAATCTGATACAAATACTTCTGATCTGATGGTTCTTGGCAATTTATGGGTCTAAGGAACGGCTGCTGTCTGATGATGATTGGACGACTGAGAAGGAGGGTTGGTTCCCCGGTGGCATTTTGTACCGGGTTCTCGCGGTGGGAGGTAGAAGGGTCTGGAAGGCGGCCACGCTTGCTTGGCTTGTGAAGGAATATTCCTTATAATAATTTGGGGACGCAATAATTAATGCTAATGACGTCCGTGGTAAATTATAAGAGACCTTTTAAATGATTGGGGTTTTGACATATCTGGCCGAGGTAGAGCAGCCACCACAGCATGGTTCTGATTCGATAAATGCGTGAATAGTTATATGAATTATTTTAAAACATTTGAAGTTATTCTGGTATCATGACATGAGCTACTTGGAGTTTCCATCCATGGGTCCTTAGCCTCAATTACGCATTGCCGCATGACATTTTGTGAGGTGTTGTTGCCCCAAGTTTTCCTTCCTCTCGTAGGCATTTGTCATCATCCTTTGGTGCCTATCAGTTGTCTGGCAAAAATTAAGACGGTAATAATCTTATTTAGATTTTTTAGATTCAATATATACTTCCGTCCATATAAATTCTAACATATTTGCTTCATTTAAATTCAATCCCAAATATCGTAGTTAGTTTGTGGTCCCGTTAGTGACTGCAGCCTAATCATATGAGGAAGGGGGTTGCCTTCGCCCTCCAGGGTCAACCATATTTTAGTTGAAATAGACATCTATTTAAACTATATACATAAACTTGTTTAGGTTATCAGTTGCTTTCGCATCGATCATGTGTCACTCTTTTACTGGTTAGAGTTGGGTATGTTTCTTTCATTACCTGCCATGTGGCGTCATTTAGGTAGAATATGAAGGTCTGTGAGCCCTTCGACTTTAAATATTTTTCTTTATTCTCTTGTACAAAAAAGAGAAGGAGATATTTCTCCTTTATGGGGCAGTTTTCTTAATTTATCTGGTCGTATATGAAAAATAAAAACAGGAGTTTCTTATATTTATCAATTCTCAACGCCAGGTCAATGTTTGCCGAGAAACCTTTGGTATTGTTATAGTTATCCAGAACTACAAAGATAAAAATATCTTCTTAGAGAAGGGAAACTTTCCAACTTCATGAATCAATTAGCATGTAACTCATGGAGGCATAATGAAATGGTCTTAGTCTGCCAGAAGAATTGTTGCAACATCATTTGGACTGATGAAGCCTTGGAAGATGGAAAGAGGAAGTTGTTAGAAACCCTTTTATTCCACATGAAGCTGAGATAATCCCAGAGGGAGCTTAAACCATGACAAGCTGATTTAGCATCACTCATCGAGTAGGAACTGCAATATGGATATATTGTTGCCAAAAGAATGAACTCCTGGGAAAAAGAAAAGAAAGGAAATTGGAAGAATCTAGCAGCATGGAAGAGGATGGATTATGGCCAATTATATGAAAAATGGATGCTCCATCTATAATCAAATTCTTCATGCGGAGATGTGCTAAACGGATCCTACCAGTTAATTAAGAATTAGTCAAAAAGAAAGTTAAAGTTTAGGAGGTACGCATCCAATGCAAGAACAAAGAAGCAGCCTGCAACAGTATTACATTTATTTGGTTTTTGCAAATTTGTGCAAATTATCTTGTTGTTATCTCTTCTTCCATTGAGAATTGTAGTGTTTAAATCAAACAATTTTTTTCACTTCTTGCAAAGAATTTTGGAAAGCTCGAACGACTTAGAAATTACACAGCCACTTATGGGCGTTTAGCTTTTATTTCTCGGTGCAATTTTTTTTGGTAAGTGTTGGTGTAAAAACTCATCGTCGTCGGAGGTAGCCGGGGTCGAGGCCACTGAGGTCGCCGTCGGGGATCTGCAAAATAAAGTTCCATCCGGAGCTGGTGGGGGTGGCTCCGGCAGGACCCTCCGACGGTCAAGTCAGCTTTCGGCCAACAGAAATGGAGTGCTCGGAATGAGTTCCGAAGCTTAGAGATGAGAAGGAGAGTTTAGAGATCAGAGAGCTTAGCCTTAGCGTATCGAGAGGGTCATTTTTATAGCGGAGCTTGATGGTGACAATTGCAGCCGCGTGCTGGCAGATCGCTCGAGGTTCGGCGGAATCAATCTCACGGGATGGTGCCGTGTGTGGGTTGTGTGCGGCGGATTGATGGCGACAGCCATTGCCGCCTGACAGTGCGGCGGACTGATGGAGATGGCTGCAGAGCCAACCGAATGAAGGGTTGAAGGCCTTCGTCGTGTGCCCATTTCGGAGGAATTCGGGCTCCTGAAGAGGAAGATAGGAGGGAGTTCGACTCCCATAGGCGTCTGGTTGGAGGTATGTAGCTAAGGCTTGTTTGCTGAAGAGTTCGGCCGCTGAGGATCCAAAGCTCGGCCGACTGTCGGCTGAGGCTTGGACACTTGGGAATTCGGGAGGAGCTTGGTCGGCCGAAGTTCGGTGAGGGCAACCGCTGAGGAGTTCGGCCGAGGGGCGACTGCTTGAGAAGTTCGACCGAAGGGGCGATCGCTGAAGAGTTCGGCCGAGTGACGACTGCTTGAAAAGTTTGGCCGAGGGGGCTACCGCTGAGGAGTTCGGTCGCTGGGGGATTCCGTTAAGGCTCGTTCGCTGAGGAGTTCGGCCGCTGAGAGGACTTCGTTGAAGCTCGGCCGCTTGGAGTCTGTCCGAAAGAGTTTGGCCGTGGGTCCGAAGGGGTTCGGCTGTGGGGAGTCCGAAGGAGTTCGGCCGTGGGGAGTTCGAAGGAGCTCGGCTGCCCAGGAAGTTCGGTCTCGATGCTGGGAGTTCGGAAGAAGCTCGGGAGCTGACCAGTTCGGCATGCTGGAAGAAGCTCGGCCGTTGGAAGTTTGGCTGAAGCCCGTCTGCCGAAGCTCTTCTGCGGCTACTGATTACATTAGGCTGAGCGTCGGGCCGGACTTCGGCAGGAGCGAGATTTATCCCCAACAGTAGTCCCCCCACTCCTGAGTTTGAAATTCGAAGGAAGGGAGTACCAAAATGGGCGACTGCCGAAGTCTTCTCCCAGGCCCCGCGTTTGTCGCGGCTGAAGCTCGGGGGAGGTCTCTTCTCCAGCCAAGGTTGACGCTGAAGTTGAAGCTGAGGCTTGGGGGAGGCCTCCTCTCCAATTGATGTTTGGAGTTGGAATGGAACTCGTTCCCAGCTAAAGTCGATGAAACTGATGTTGGAGCCGAAGTAAATCTCGCCCCCTGCGGTCGAGGTTGGAGTTGAGCTCCTCGGGGGTGACATTGTCTCCATCAGCTGAAGTTGACTCGGGGGGGACCTCCTATTCCGCGGCCGAGGTTGTCGTGGTCGCTTGGGGGCGATCTCATCTCCTGCAGTGGAACTTGCCGTAGACTTTGAGGCTTGATCTCGGATCTTGCTCACGTCAGGACGAGGTTCTCCTCCTGCTCCCAACGGACTGTGGGGGCATATGGGGATCGTCGTCCTCGCCTCTCCCCCCATCTCGTTTTAGGTGAACGAGGCCTTCGACCTTGCTCGCGTTAGGATGAGGTTCTCCTCCTGTTCCCAACGGGCTGTGGGGGCACATGGGGACCGTCGTCCTCGCCTCTCCCCCATCTCGTTTTAGGTGAACGAGGCCTTCGACCTTGCTCGCGTTAGGACGAGGTTCTCCTCCTGCTCCCAACGGGCTGTGGGGGCACATGGGGACCGTCGTCCTCGCCTCTCCCCCCATCTCGTTTTAGGTGAACGAGGCCTTCGACCTTGCTTGCGTTAGGATGAGGTTCTCCTCCTGTTCCCAACGGGCTGTGGGGGCACATGGGGACCGTCGTCCTCGCCTCTCCCCCCATCCCGTCCTTTGCAAATGGGGCCTTCGACTTTGCTCACGCTAGGACGAGGTTCTCCTCCTGTTCCTAACCGGCTGTGGGGGCACATTTGGACCATCGTCCATGCTTCTCCCCCCATCCCGTCCTTTGTGGATGGGGCCTTCGACTTTGCTCACGCTAGGACGAGGTTCTCCTCCTGTTCCTAACAGGCTGTGGGGGCACATTTGGACCGTCGTCCGTGCTTCTCCCCCCATCCTGTCCTTTGTGGATGGGGCCTTCGACTTTGCTCACGCTAGGACGAGGTTCTCCTCCTGTTCCTAACGCGGCTAGTTTCGCTTGCTTCTTTCCTGTCGTCGCATAGTTTTCGCATCCAGAAATAATATTATTGAGAGGGGAGAATTTTACCGAGGGGAAGCCACTCGCAGCACATTTCCGTTTGAGGGTCGTCGGGGTGTTGTTCCTCTGAGTTCTCCTCGGGCAGCGAGTCCCATCCAGACGACCTCCTCTATTACATGCTGGCCTCCTTAATTTGGAGCATGCTTCTCTTGACTTTGTCGCTGGGAGACGGCGGAATCGCCGATGTAGCTAGCTCCTAGCTCCTCCCCGGGGTGGCGTTGATGACGCCGCGAGGCGGCCGACCTTCTTATCTTTTCTAGTTACGGCAGGCGCCTTTTAGCCGATCTTCTCCTGCTTCAGACTGGCGTCGGAGGAATTTATCCCATCGTCCCTTTTTGACGAGCTCTTCAATCTCGTCTTGGAAGCTGAACGTATTCCTCAGTGTCGTGGCCGTGGTCGCGATGGTAGGGGCTTTACTTGCTTCGATCGCGCACATGTTTGGGGAGGCCGTAGTCCTTCAGGTCTTGGCGGCTGGCTCTTAACTTCGTCGAGAATTCGAGTTAGAGGAGCGGGTCGTAGTTGCGGAACCTTTCGGAAGGAGGATTTCTTCGCACCCTTCTATCGGGGCTTCCTTTGTAGTGAGCTCGAGAAGTTCGGGCTTCGCTTGCGTGGAGCTTCATTCCGCTTTTCCCACGCGAAACTTTCCGTGGGAGAACTTCATGCTTCTTTGTCCGGACTTTTCCTTGCTCGCAGGGAGGGGGTCGGCTTTGCTTGCCCGAACTTTATTGCACCTCCCGTGAATTCGTTGTAGCGACGTACTTGAGGGGGAGTTCGGCCTCGATCGCCCTGGGGCGGTCTCGAGCGCGGCCGAACTTGGGTGATCTGCTGCGGAGTTCGGCCTCCTTTATGCCGAACTTCATGCGCGGGAGAACTTCGTTCCGCCACCGCTTGCGCCGAACTTCACCGTGATGGTGGGCTTTAAGGTGGAGTTCGGCCTCACTTGCGCCGAACTTCATTGATGAGCTTCAAAGGGAGAGTTCGGCCTTGCCGAACTTCATTTCGATGATGACCTGAGGAGTTCGGCCTTCCGCCGAACTTCATTCCGCGGGAGAACTTTCCTCCGCCTTCGTTTGTGCCGAACCTCATTTCGATGATGACCTGAGGAGTTCGGCCTTCCGCCTTCATTCCGTAGGAGTTCGGCCTTCCACCTTCATTCCACGGGAGAACTTTCCTCCGCCCTCGTTTGTGCCGAACTTTATTTCGATGATGACCTGAGGAGTTCGGCCTTCCACCGAACTTCATTCCATGGGAGAACTTTCCTCTGCCTTCGTTTGTGCCGAACCTCATTTCGATGATGACCTGAGGAGTTCAGCCTTCCGCCTTCATTCCGCAAGAGAACTTCGTCGATGAGCTGATGAGCTTCAAGGTGGAGTTCGGCCTCACTTACGTTGAACTTCGTCGATGAGCTTCAAAGAGAGTTAGAACTTGCTCCCGTCGAACTTCGTCCATTCTTGCTTGCGTCGAACTTCACTCGGATGAGGAGCCTCGAAGGGAAGTTCGGCTTTGCTTTGAGGTGGAGTTCGGCTTTCCTTGCGCTGGGGAAGTTATGGTCGTTGCCGAACTTCGCTCCACCTCCTTGGACGCGGCCGAACTTTATTCCGCCTCCTTGCAAAACCTTCTCCCGAGGATGTCCATGCCCCTCTGTCGGGGCTTCCTCGATGACGGACTCGAGTGGGGGTTCGGCCTCGCTTAAGCCGAACTTCTCTCCGCTTTCCCGCGAGGCCTTCCGCGAGAGAAGTTCGACTCTCCGTTTCTCCTTCCCAAATGCGATTGGTATGCTCAAACGCTCCCCCTCAAGGCCAGTTCCTTGCATCCTCATGGCGGGCTTGCTGGTAAAGTCTCTGCCCGAGGTTGTTGCGCGGCCTGTATCATCTCGATGGGGTCGTGAGCCCGTCCAGGACTGCCCTACATCTACGGTGGCTTCGGGTGGAGCCTGGGCTACTGGGGCTGCAGCGGGAGCAGACGGGCCTGGACGGGATCGGGTCGCGGAGGCCGCCGAGCGCTGCGCCGAAGCTCTCCTGGGGTGGCGCTTTCTCTTCGGAAGAGAAAAGGAAGATCTCCAGAGAGGGAAGAGAAGGGTCGTCGAGCACTCCTTTAAGAACAAGGGAACCATGAAGGTTCAGTCCCTTCTTCCAGCGCCAATCTGTTGGTGCAAAAACTCGTCGTCACCGGAGGTAGCCGGGGTTGAGGCCGCTGAGGTCGCCGCCGGGGACCTGCAAAACAAAATTCCGTCCGGAGCTGGTGGGGGGTGGCTCCGACAGGACCCTCCGACGGTCAAGTCAGTTTTCGGCCAACAGGAATGGAGTGCTCGGAATGAGTTTCGGAGCTTAGAGATGAGGAGAAGAGTTTAGAGATCAGAGAGCTTAGCCTTAGCGTATCGAGAGGGTCCTTTTTATAGCGGAGCTTGATGGTGACAACTGCAGCCGCGTGCTGGCGGGTCGCTCGAGGTTCGGCGGAATCAATCTCATGGGATGGTGCCGTGTGCGGATCGTGTACGGTAGATTGATGGCGACAGCCATCGCCGCCTGACAGTGCGGCGGACTGATGGTGATGACTGTAGAGCCAACCGAATGAAGGGTTGAAGGCCTTCGTCGTGTGCCCATTTCGGAGGAGTTCGGGCTGTTGAAGAGGAAGATAGGAGGGAGTTTGGCTCCCATAGGCGTCTGACCGAAGGTATGTAGCTAAGTCTCGTTTGCTGAAGAGTTCGACCGCTGAGGATCCGAAGCTCGTCCGTTTGGGAGTTCGACCGGCTGTCGGCTGAGGCTTGGACACTTGAGAATTCGGTAGGAGCTCGGTCGGCCGAAGTTCGGTGAGGGCAACTGCTGAGGAGTTCGGTCGAGGGACGATTGCTTGGAGAGTTCGGCCGAGGGAACGACCGCTGAAGAGTTCGGCCGAGTGACGACTGCTTGGGAAGTTCGGCCGAGGGGGCGACCGCTGAGGAGTTCGGCCGCTGGGGGATTCCGTTAAGGCTCGTCCGCTGAGAAGTTCGGCCGCTGAGAGGACTTCGTTGAAGCTCGGCCGCTTGGAGTCGGTCCGAAGGAGTTCGGCCATGGGTCCGAAGGGGTTCGACCGTGGGGAGTCTGAAGGAGTTCGGCCGTGGGGAGTTCGAAGGAGCTCGGCCGCCCAGGAAGTTCGGTCTCAACGCTGGGAGTCCGGAAGAAGATCGGGAGCTGACCAGTTCGGCATGCTGGAAGAAGCTCGGCCGCTGGAAGTTCGGCTGAAGCCCGTCTGCCGAAGCTCTTCTGCGGCTACTGGTTACATTAGGCTGAGCGTCGGGCCGGGCTTCGGCAGGAGCGGGATTTATCCCCAAATATATCTCGGTGCAATTGGAAAGCTAAAAACTAATTGCATTGGATTTATTGTCTGAAATGGAAAAGGTGAAATAATTTCACCTCTAGACCCAGAAAAAAAAAAAGAAGAAAATTATGTTTTGTTCGTGCTCAAAAGTCTGAGAAGTATAGGCATTGGGAGAATGCATCAAATTTTGGTCTAAGAATTTTAAAGTGGAAGGAGAAACACTTAACCAAATATGTCTTACCTATCGAAGACCTTGAGACCAATATTTTCATAACCAGACTAGGTATTCAATGAGATAGTTTTGGCAATTTCAAAAACCTTTTATAATCAGAACTATTAACCAAAGCTTGCAGATCTTCTTTGTGGTCACGTAAGCTTCTCAATGCAATAAAAATAGTGGCAAAATGAGTTGGCTCAGGATGAATTATCTCTCTCGAATTTGGTCTCTTTCTTAATCAATTCAATATATGCTTATGATTATAAATAAAAGTAGTTATCTTTGATACAAGGATAACAACATTTTGCACATAAGATAATTCTCCAACATCTTTCATGATCAAATTAAGATAATATGCCGTACATGGTGACCAACTAATATTTGGATATCTCTTGGAAAGACCTATTCTAGCTTTTTTATAGTTGGATGCATTATTTGGCACTAAATAATCCACATTACTAGTACCAACCATTTCAACAATCTCAGTAAATAAGTTGTACAATGTCTCATAATTTGACACTATATTTAATGTATCAACTAATTTAATGAATGAAATTATTTTAGGAGAATATACTAAGAAATTTATCAATGGCTTCTGTTTAGTATCTGTCCATCCATCATCCGTAATAGTGTAACACAATCAACCCACATACTTCAACATGAATTAATAATTAATTGTACATCTTTCTTGATATCTCTTAATAAATTAACATACAAAGCATGATAAGAAGGATCAGTATATTCATGATCCATAGATACTATCTTACCAACTACAATTTGGAAGAAAGGAGAATTTATTGCATTTATTGGGATGTAAGCATGGTAGAATTAATAAGCAATAGGCAAATTACTATCAGGCCATCTCTCTGGACTTTGCAAGCAAGCTTTGATAGTTGGTTGAGAAGAATCATAGACACCTAATTTGAAATAATTTTGAATATTATGACTAGCCTTTCATTTTTTTTTAAAGAATTGTCCATCACTACCTTGAGCATTTTCTCTAGTAGGCAAATAGGGATTTTCTTGTATTTCATCATCTTCAAAACTATGCATACTTTGAGTACTATATGAATTTCCATCATTAAAGATATCTTGCCTCTCTTGTGTTTTATCAATATTATCTTATAAGAATTGTGCTATTAAATTTTGGACATCCAAAGAAATTTTTGAATATTTTCCAACTTGATCTTTTGTCCCAGCAAGATTTGCTTCATTTGATTAAAGCCCCCACCAGCAAGTAGCTTACGACAAAAATTACAAATGAGTATCTTCTTTCCTTGGTCATTTCGCACCTGAATAATATATTTCTATGTTATATCTTTCTTTTATCAAATTTCTTATGTTGATTGTATTTATACATTAGATAGAGTTGAGCATAATTCTATAACTTTCATTTATTATAATAAAATAAAAAATTAATATCATATTATATATAGCTTCTATAATTAAATAAATAAAAAATAATATTATATTATATATTGTAAAATAAATAGGTTGGGAATAGGGATGATTGAACTTTGAAGAGAGATGGTCAGGATTCGGGATGGATAAAGAGAGAGCCAGAGAGGTGGTCAGGATAGGGGAAGAGGGGGAGGAGGGTGTCGTTGAGGCAGTTGCATGGAGGTTGATGTAGCGGAGTTGGCCTAGGTGCGAGAGCGGGTCGAGGGCCCCCCAAAAGATAGGAAAGGGAGGACGGGCGGCATCACACGACTATTGGTGTAGTCGATGCCACGCCATCATGGTACCACTTGGAGTAGGCATCAGAGGTGCTCGAGTTAGCAGTTAGGTTGCTCCTTGCCATTGGTGTCGGCCTTTGACAGTAAGATAGTCAGGGCATCCATGTTGGGCCCTCGATCGAAAGATGGTCATGATTAGGACATCAGCCATCAAGTCTCGGTCAGAACTGAAATTGGGGTTCCAAATTGCTTGGTATTGCAGCTCGAGTTTCACCACTGCCACCATCATTATAAGCGGAGAAAGAACATTTGATTTTGGAATATTTGTAAATTTGTAAAAAGAGAGAGAGAGAGAGGGTGCACCTTGTCCGTTGGAGACTCGGTGGCACTCGATGGTGCTTGGCAGACGATAATTATAAGTTTAGGGCTCTGGGTGGTGACGATGAATAGAACAATATGGTCCTGGACGGTGGAAATGAAATTACTTGGTCCATGTAGCATAACAAAGTCATCCACCTTGCAAGCATGGTTCTCCATATCAATTTTGGAGGATAAAACGGAAAGGCCAATAAAGATATAAAATAAGCATACCCATGTACACAAGTCCAAAATGTATCTTGGGCTTTCAGCAACCAAATCATTACAACGCTCAAGGCACATACCGCACATCCCCAAAAATCAAAAAAGACAAGGGAAATACTTTCTGCACCGTATGGCACGGGCCTCAGCGCCTTAAATTTTTTTTTTTTCTTCTTCGCGTGAGAACCAATCACTATAATAATGTCTGCGGAGCCAGACCGTTGATGATGTTAAAAAATTTTCCCAAAAAGTCAGGCTATTAAGCTGGCCTGCAAACAATCCCATAAAGAACTAGCAAGCAGTATCATTCCAAGCACAAGTGGAGGTTCCCTTGACTGCACAATTTTGCCGACTTGCCACCTTAGGATGTCACACACTGACAGCTGTCGTTGCCTCGCCTGATGGATTAATGAGATTTACCCATGAGTCACCGTCAACCAAACTCTATCCAGTCCAAAGTTTATGAAAGATTAAAAAAAAAAAAAAATATAAATCTCTTTTTTATTCCTGCAGTTTGGGTTGGAATAAATTCTTAAAATGAAAGCTAACGGGCCAAATGCTTAATTCTTATAGAATTTTCAGTTTAATCTTATATGAATAGACAAATAAATCTTTGGACAATACTTTCGATGCCACATGCGGTGCACGATGACACACACCGCATATGATGATTGGCGAGTGTGCGAGCTCGAAAGCTAAATTTTTTTTTTTTGAGGTGCTAAATTTCGATTCCATGCGAGCATCAATCACTAAGTATACCACATGCGGTGTAAAAAATATTTTTCATAAATCTTTAAGATTTGTTTGGATGGTTGGACCCAAAATCTCATGGGATTCATGGCTCAACCACCAATAACATTATACATCGGGCTAGGTCTATATTTACAAACTATTTGAACTATTTTTTGAATGGGCTGGAAAAAAGATGACCTCGCAGGTTTTTTTTTTTTTTTTTTTTTTGTCTCTACGGGATTCAAGTCAGCTCATTCAAAAGAGAGTCCAGATGGTTAAAAATATAGGTCCACCCAGTGGTTGTATTGGTCTAACCCATGAATCCCATACAATTTTAAGCTCAACCATCCAAAAGATGGACGTAATTCCATCAATTTGCTTATCTTTAAGTTCAGGATATTTCAACAATTAAACAGTGGGATTGTCATAAGACATTGTAGAGATATAGGCTCAGGCAATCGTGCATAGTAACAAAGCACAAGATCTAGGCACAAACAAGAGTCAAGATCATTTTATTCCTAGTTAACTGGACTGCGGTAGCTACAACTCAAAACAATCTTTTTCCAAAGAAATGAGCTACCTTTTCCAGCTTTTCCCAAAGGAGATGACATGCATCTTGACTTGGGATAGCTTTAACCCAGGAATTGGGCAAGAAAGGAAGAACTTAATTCTTGCGATGCACCGTAGTACAGAAGATGACCTTTAAAATTTTATAGAATGAGTGATGGGCGCAAAACTTCTGTTCTGTTCTCAAATTACCTTCCTAACCACTCCCAGAATGGTTCTTCCTTCCAAATTAAATCCAATAAAACAGTTGCGGAATATCTAGTTTCACATGACAGGTTATTAATTAGACCACCAGATATATCTCCTAAGCACTCATTACATCCACATACTTCTCAAGAGATGGAAATCTGCTTTAGGGTCTATTTGGAAAATCCAGCAAGATAGAATTGAAATTTTCTACAGAATCAGATCATTAGCTTGCCCACCCCTTTTCTCTAAGGGCCCGTTCTAATCTTGGCCTAAATCCATGTGTGGATCTGTTGGACTGTAGAATTTTTTTTTAAAAAAAATCTATTGAGATTTTTTTTCCCCCTCTACGGGATTTAGTGGAGATGGATTGGGTTGATACAGACCTTATTCAAATAAACTGTGTAATTCATGATCCAATGGAAAATCCAACAAATTCAGCCTGCTGAATTTTTCAAACAAGACCTCAACGTGGAGGTTTTTTCCATCTGACATGAACTGAAGATGATTACACAAAATATTGACCATTTAGCAAAAGTTAAGCAAGAAAAAAAAAAAAATCATATCCTATTATAAATATCGACATCACCTAAGTATGAAGTTTTTGAGCGCTCCTGGTGTCAAAGCAAAAACTTTTGCCTTCTACCTCATCTGCAACTCAAGACACCTGGAACGGAAATGAACATCTACAGTTCATCATGGAGATTGGCATTGGACGTAGATGGGCTACGGTCTTCAGAAAGGTAACGTACAGCAAGAGATGCATGAAGGGCTGCACCATATGAGAGTGCCTCCTCGTTGATGGTGAAGTATGGGGAGTGCGCAGCATGTTGCGGTCCACGTGAATCGTTCTTAATCCCCACGAAGTAGTAGTATGCCCTGGGAACCGCTTCAGCGAAGAAAGCAAAGTCGTCGCCTCCCGTCACCGGCTGCTTTTCTATGACATTGTTGGACCCAAGCATTTCCCCTGCAACCTTCTGGAAGTGCTCATGAAGATCTTTGCTGTTAACTGTCGCAGGTAAGAAAGGATGTTCTTGGTTCATAAAGTCCGTAGTAGCGTTGCACCTCTGCACAGATGCTTGTGCAACAATTACCTGTTGTTGTTAGCAAAACCAAGAGCATCAGTATCCGGGCAAAAGTTTATGCACATCAGATTAAGGTAAAGACATCGAGCTACATCAATTCCATAACTAAAATAGTTGATGCAAGACTTGGCATGGTTGTGATTATGGAGAGTCTCAAAGACAACCTCATGTCCAAACTTGAAATTTTTAGACACAGCAGGTTAGATTGGGTCTCATAATTCTTTGATGAGAATGAATGAGTGCAGCTTATTGGATTCCCAACTGGACCTGACTCATTGATGGTCATGGCTCTCTAAAACATTTAGTAGCTTGGTGTTAGTTGACCTAATGGACTAGGCTCCTTCAGCTTCTACAAATAAGGACTTGTCTAAAAGATGATCTTTCGAGAGTCAGCTTGTGCTTGGAAGAAGTTGCTAGGATATCTTACCTCCTCAATTCGTTGCTTCAGTTGAGAAAAGCCTTTTTTTGAAAGGGAGCGGAAAGTGCCACCAAGTGTTACAGAATCTGGAATGACATTAAACGCAGTGCCTCCTTGAAATTTCGACACTGTTACTACCTGCAATGAAAAGCTACATGAATCCGATACTTGCACCGTGGTCACTACAAGAGAGGAACCAGTAATGTAACTTTTAGCTTAACATGATCATCTAAACTGAGATGTCAAAATAAATTGCTTCGGGGAATGAAATAACTAGGCATGCTGATCTCAATCAAACAAGAAAACACGAAACAATAAGGAAGCTTCAAAAATGTGGATGTTTTCCAAAAGGATTTACATGAAAAACATTCATATATATATATATATATATCCATATATATACCTGTGAATCCATGGGATCAGTTTCACGTGAAACAAGATGCTGCAAGCTTACAACCACATTTGATGCAGCTAAAATTGGATCTATTGTTTCCTGAGGAAGTGCACCATGACCTCCCTTTCCGCTAATTACAGCCTTAAAGAACCCACTTCCAGCCAAAATCGGGCCAGGCCTGGATGCCACTGCACCAACAGGAAACTCATGGGTTACATGAAACCCAAAAATAGCATCAACATTCTCCACAGCTCCAGCTTCTATCATTTTTTGTGCCCCACTACCTCTTTCCTCAGCAGGTTGGAAAAGAAGGACGACTGTTCCCTGTTGCACGTAACAATCATCACAAGCAGTTTACAATATGAATGGTGAGGCTTTGCACCAAATAGAAATTAAAAAAGTTTGAAGAAGAAAAAAAAATGCATTCTTGATCATACGGTCACCCTACAACATGAAAAGACTATTTCTGCAGCATAAGCATAAAAGATAGACAGAAAAAAAATGAACACAGTATTTTCAAGTTTATGGATTTAAGATAACTACAAAAAAAAAGCTAAATGTAATTTAACATGGTTCTTCCTTTACGTGTACCTGTAATTCCACTCAAAAATTGTGCAAGCCTTTCTTTGTAAGGAAGAAAAATCTACTTTCAGTTTTACACATTCTAGTCTGCAGAAATCCTCCAGTGCATGATGAGCTCATGCCAAAACAAAAACACGAAGGGCTATGTGAAGACTAAAACTTGTTCTTCCTCATTTCCTTCTGTAAATTCTACTGAATCACTGCAGACACTTAGCACTTACCATCGTCCTCAATGGTAACAGAGTTATCTTGAAAGTAATTACTAGCTTCAGATTTTGAGAGATTTTTTTTTTTTTTTTGGATAATTGCACCTCATACTAGGAAAAATTTTGTATCCAGTGTACAGATCAGGGTTATTGCCCTCATGGAGAACATCATCTTCTCGCTTTTATTTCATCAAACATATAGGAAAGAAGTGCATTTTCAATAAATAGCTTTGCAGTTATACTGTAGTAATAGGAAACAAAAGCAGAGTATGCGGAAAGTGAGTGAGAAATTTAAAAATTGTAGATATCTCGTATCCAAAGAAAGCTTGCTTAGATGGAAAGTGACCTTGTTGATTTCAAATACCAAAAATGTGCTTCCCAAAACCATGGATATATCTTTTGTGAACCCTGACAGAAAGGTTCTGAACTCAACTGTGGATATTAATTTATTGTAAAGCTAAACTGGAGCTGTTCATATATGACTTGAGATTAAATTCGGAGCATAGAGCAATGGTCTCTTCAAACCCTTCTACAGCGTATCTGCTAGTGGAAGATTGCCTAAATACGAGAAACGACCGGCAACTCGACAAATTATTTTCTATTCAACTTCCTTCATAATTCTGATTGATAAGGGTCAACTTTCCTAACTACAATGTTCTGAAAATATAATTTCCAAGTCATACAATTCAGTAACAGCATATCTTGTCATGGAAATCCCAAAAATAGAAATTCCAAAAAAATTAGTCTCCACAAATTAACACAACCCAGCCTTTTCCCATCAAGATGGAGTTGTTTCATAGGTTCATCTTAGGATTGGGAAAGCTCGCTCCAACAAAGGAACAAGTAGATGGCGTTTACCAAAAAAAAAAAAAAAAAAAGGAACAAGTAGATGGTTCTGACTAGTTTCTAGCATTTTGTCCACCCCCTTACAAGTAGTACAAACATTCACGTTAAGACGAAGAGCTAGGTACTTTACTACAGACAGCTGGCACAAAATAAGCCTACCCCAGTAACAGCCAAAAGATCCCAGGTTGTCGGGTAGCCCTTCAAAGTGCAAATGCCAATAATTAAAATTTTTCACCTTTACATGAAAGGGCATAAGACCTAAGGATCGGACCTAATGAGCTGCATAATAGTATGCATGTATCCATATCTATACATAAATAAATAAATAAATATATATATATATATATATATATAGGGGTGTATGCATGCGTATGTATGTGTGCGCCACAGGTAAAGGCCATAATGTTTCAGAAAGTTAGAAAATTATTGACGAATGTCGAACATGCAACTTCCTTAAAAAAAAAAAAAAAAAAAAAAAAAAAAAGGAAAATCGAACCTGCAACTCATCACGATACTCCAGAAGGAGCTTAGCGGCACCTAGCAGCATCGCCACGTGGGCATCATGTCCACATGCATGCATCTTGCCAGGGACTTTGCTTTTGTGCTCCCACTCCACGTTCTCCTGTTCATTGCAAACAGAGTTGGAATTAATTATATAGATAAAAAAATGCATGATGCAATAAATTTCACGAAGAAATGACTATTAAATGTTGCCAGGAAAAAGAATCAGAAGGAACATTTTAATTACGTCTTCTCTCTCTCCGTCTTTCTTACCTTTCTTTTGAGTCATCTCGTTTCCGTAACGAGATCGAACTCTAAAATTTCCGATTTTCCACGGAAAATCCACCACCAACCCAACAAATCCCTTGCCAAATTAATGTGAAAAACCCAAGATATGTTGCAAGTTTTTAGAGCTTAAAAAGCCGCCTGACCTGCATCGGGAGGGCATCCATGTCGGCCCTCAACGCAACAAACGGAGGCTTCCCCGTGCCGACAAACCCTGCAACGCCCGTGACGGCGATCGGATGCTTATAGGCGATGCCCATGGCGTCGAGCTCCCTCCTGATGAGCTCGCTGGTGTTGAATTCCTCGTACCCGAGCTCCGGATTCTCATGGATCCTCCTCCTGATGCCCACCATCCAATCCAAGAACTTCGATTCCTTGGCCCTCTCGAGGATTCTAGCGGGATCGCGAGAGCAGGAAGACGTGATCAGGACCGAGCTCAGCAGAGAAAGAAGGAGAGCCAAAGCGACCCCTTCGGGGGAAGCCATCCTCTCCAACGCTTCGCTCTCTTCAGAAGAAGAGTCGACGCCAGAGGCCGGAGGGTTAAAGCGAAGAAGATGGGGGAAAGAGAGAGAGAAAGGGGTGTGGATCTGGATGCAGATAGGGAGTTTATTCGATGTGGATATTTGCGTCAATGCTGGAAAATTCTTGAAAAGAAAATGGAACATATTAAAATCGTGGGCTTTTACCATTCTTTGAGCTATGCACGTGGAAAAATAAGCATCGGGAGGGCAAGGACAACACGCTAGAGAAAGAAGGAAAAAAAAAAAAAAGAAAATGACGCCGAGCGATAGCAACGCAAACAACTCAGAAGATTTACCGATACGCCGAAAGCGAAAGAACGCTTACCGAGAAATTCAAATTGAAATAAAACGGTTGGCCGACAAGAGAGATCATATATGTGACTAAAGGACACTCGGAGAAAACCAACTGTAGCTGCATGCAAAGTGCTTTATCTGGTATTTTATTTTTACTTAAAGAAGGATGACTAATGCTACACCATGCTATCTCTGCACTTATTAAATGAAAAGGAGAGAGAAAATTCAACAACTCTCGAAAATTCAGAAAATTAGAAGAATAATTATAAAAAATCATCAAAAATATCTAAATAAAGAATAAAAATTACTTAGATATATTCAAATTATTTAAATATTGTAAACATATCTGTACATATAAAGGCGGAAGGTCAAAGAATTTTTGGTTCTCGTCTCTTCAGATTGGTGGGAACTAGAAAGCACAAGTTTGCACATGGGCCCTTCGTCTCTGACCAGCGGCCTATACAATGAGCGATGGGGCACTTGCATGGGTCCCTTTCAACGAGAAATTATTGAGATCTGGTCTAAAGTCGATCATGGATAATTTGGTATTTAGAACGAGGGAAACGCGGTTTTAAAAAAAAAAAAAAAAAATGCTAACACGTGTTGTCAAGGAGGGGAAAGGTATTAAACGTATGATGAGATGTGTGTTAGGGAAGAAAAATGGAGGAAAACGAATTAAATAATCTATGATCAGATCCAACCTTTAATCGATCCCTTTCTACATCAGACATTGAGAAGGCCTCGCTTGGGACATTTAGGTACTCACTAGGAAACTCTCTTGAAGAGATCCCAATAATTAGCCTCCCCCTTTCTTTGATGGAGCATTCTTCGATTTTATCCGCATGGCCAATTCACACCTCTCTTCACACTGCATCAATAAAAAGATATGTATATATTTAATCATTTTATAGTTCAAATAAAAGTAAGATAAAGGTGCCTCCCAACCCCCCCCCCCCCCCCCCCCCAGCACGCCTTACCAAGACAAGTATTCACATCCCTCGAGAGAAAGCACAAAGAACGCACCAGATATTTCCAAAGTGGGAGAACAAGCATTGGAGAAGGCATAAATCGTGATTAGCACTTGGAGATAGCTACGGGGTCTGACCGGAGGTGTTACTCTTGCAAAAATATTTTTGATAGCACTAGCAATAAAAAATTCACCTCCCTTAAAAGAAAGTTACAAGTCCCATTAACTATTGGAAAATGCCATCACCGACATGCTTCCAGACATTCCCAAACCACCTTGTTTGTGTGGTGGTTGTATGAGAACCGGATCCAAAACGTGAAGTCGGCAAGTCCTGCCAACTTCACCAAAATTTTTCAAAAATAATAATTAAAAAAAAAAACGGATGAAATAGGAGAACCATGTCCTTTGCTCATCCACAGCCATTGAGGGGGGACCATGTCTGCGAGATCTGATCTCATCCGAGGATAATCAAACTTATCCCCTTTCTATCCTTTTTTTATTTAGACTCACCATCTCTTTGTCGAACCCATCATTGAATAATACTCCACCATCTCTCTATTTCTTCTTCCTCATCTCCGGCGGTTGTTGTATTATCTTGCTAAAGTATTGTCACCTCCCCAACACCGGATTTATCCTCCGTTGCCCTACTTTCTTTCCTTTTCGCTTTGAGGATTGCCATCACCACCTTTGGAATCCACCTGTCCAGCAAGCCTCGTTGCCGCCCCACCGTCGGTAAGCCTCTTTCCCTCTTTTCTTTTCAATCCTAAGTACCATCACTTTAGTACGGATGGAGAGTATTTTTTTTTTTTTTTTTACCCTTGTCACTGTCGGCCGGACCACCGTCTCAAAATATTATCGTGCCACCACTGCTAACCACTCTAGTTGTCTCACCATGGATCCCCATCCTCCCCTCCCCTCCTGTCATCCTTTAAAAAATTTTAAAAATTCTTAAATTCGATTAAAAAAAATAAAATAAAAAAAATAATTAAAAAAAAAAAGAGAAAAAAAAAATAGAAAGAAAAATTTAACGAAACATCTCCATTGATCGGACTATAATCTGATTAGATATAGATTAATCTGAGACATTTAGATTTGCCTCACAACCTAATTCAAATCACGATCTAGATCAAGCATCTATCTCCTTTTTAAGTTGGTCGACTCATATCAAATAAATCAGATCTTAGCTATTTTTTTTTTTATAATTAATCTAATTTTTTTGATTAAAAAATAGATATAATCTAAGATTTTGATCTAGATCAAGAGAAGCATATATCTAAAGATCAAACTATACGCCGAAGATTATGATTTTTGGATTCGACTAATAATAAATTTTCTATCATCTTTGATTTTATTTTTGTACATATTTATGTGTTTAAAAAAAATAGATTTTGTATATAAAATTTTTAGAAGGTATAAATTTTGGAAGTAAGTATCTTATATATGAAAAATAATTTAAAATATTAGATCAAGCATGATATCACCTCGGCATGGTATAAAATTTGGTAAAAGATGATTTTTTTATTTTAATATTGCATGATTTCTAGAAAAGAAATTATATATGTTCATCTTTGCATAAGTTTTTGAATAAAAATTATTTTGTTGCTTTTTTGGGATGTGAAAATTTGAATTGATATTGTTATAAAAAAATATATATTTATATTATTAGAAATTTATTCATGAATTGATTAAAAAAATTTTCTAGTCAGACTATAATCTAGATCTAGCAAACGGAACTGATCATTAGCCATACATCAGAAACATGTTTCTTTGAAATCTAGCTAGTCAAGATTGATCGTCGATAAAACAAGTTCTTTCGGTCCTAATTAGTTGGGGTTGATCGCTAGCATATACTAATGAGTCACATGTATATATTTCAAAACTAGTCTCTTTATCTTGTCATGGAGTTAATCATAGTCGTGTAAATCAAAGCTAATTTTTTTTGAGCCTAACCAGTCGAAACTGATCATTGGTATATGTTGATGTATCGTGTGTTTGTTATTCATGCATTAATCTCTTTCGGATTTTATCACGAGGCTGATCATAATCGTAGTTACCAAAAATTGGGAGAGGATTTTTAGATTTTACTGATATGCATAGTATGTTATGAAGAAAAATTATTTTGTTATATATTAATTTTAAATTATTATATTTTAAAAATTAATTATATTTGATCTCTTAAGAATATTGGTAACTTACTGAGTCTGTAAAGCTTACTCCATCTTTTTTATTTTCTTTTTCAGATCTAGAAGATTCCACGGGATTTGGAACCGATCAGCGAGGAGCATAAAATTTTAAGTATTACTTGTTTAGTTATCTTTTAATAAATAAATTATTCTGGATCTTTATTAGATTTTTGTCTTATTTCTTATTATTTGTGGAGAATTTATCTTTTAATGAATAAAATACTAGTGAATTTGCTTTTACCACTGCACGAGTTGAATTTGATACATGATTGTGTATTGATGAAAAGATAGGTAGTACATGTTCTTTAGAACCTTGCTTTAAGAAATGTGTGGCCATCACGTGGATGCTGGATTTGAGGGGTGACAAATTGATAGGTCACCTAGCCAAGAGTAGAAAAGGTCAAGTTTTATTACTGCCTTTGGACGTTACAAGAGATGCTTCAACAGAACGACATAGATGATGGTTACAAGGCAGATAAAAACAGATAGTTGAGCAAGAAAAAAATCAAGCCATCTAATTTATCTGCAACTCAAGCCACCAGGAACGGATGCGAACATATAGAGTTCATCATGGACATTGGCATTGGACGGGGATGGGCTACGGATTTCAGAAAGGTAACGTACAGCAAGGGATGCATGATGGGCTGCACCATATGGGAGTGCCTCCTCGTTGACGGTAAAGTATGGAGAGTGCACAGGATGTTGTGGTCCTCGTGAATCGTTCTTAATCCCCACAAAGTAGTAATATGCTCTGGGAACAGCTCCAGCGAAGAAAGCGAAGTCCTCCCCTCCCATCACTGGCTGCCTCTCTATATAACATTGTTGGACCCAAGCATTTCCCCTGCAACCTTCCGGAAGTGTTCATGAAGATCTTCGCTGTTAACTGTCGCAGGGTAGAAAAGATACTCGTTGTCAAAAAAAGTTCGCAGTAGCATTGCACCTCAGCACAGATGCTTGTGTTACAATTACCTGTTGTTACCAAAACCAAGAACATCAATATTTGGGCAAACTTATGTGCAGCAAAAAGGTAAAGACGTCGAGCTGCATGCCTCAACTCCATTTCCAACGAAGAGTACAAAACGTCAGGTTAGATTGGGCCTAATTCTTTTATGAGAACGAACGAGTGCGGCTGATTGAGATCCCAGCCGGACCTGACCCATTGATGGTCATGATCCTCTAAAACATTTCGCAGCTTAGTGTTAGTGGACCTAATGGTGATAGAATTTATGGATACGAAGGCAAAACTGGCTCCAGTGTCTGCAAGGGTTGGTCTAAAAGATGATCTTTCCAGAGTTATCTTTTGTTTGGAAAAAGTTCCCAGGATCCCATACCGTGGAGCGCGGGCCTCACTTCTGGATGAAGTCGGCAACCGACCGTTGCCGACTTTATTTTCAAGAAATTTTCAATACGGATCTGGGGAAGCGTGATTCCCTGCTCTTCTCTCATTTCTTGGAGGTGATAATGCGGCCCCGAATGATCGGAGCGGATGTCACGGGCCAGCGAGGAACGGTCAAAAGTCCTTTGGGGTGATTGCTCGGCGAACGGCCGGACTTATGTGTCATTGAATCAGGCCTTAGCCCTCCCCAAAATCCCTCTATTTAAGCCACCTCCCTCAGATGAACCCACCAGCATCCCCCCTCCACTTCTTCTCCCTTCCTCACCTCCGGCAGCTACCAAGGTGCTGGAATCAATCCGCCATCCCCCAGAAACCCCCCTTCCCTCTCAAATTCCCCTATTTTCTTCCACCCCGGGCTTTTGGGTTTGCCTTGCCACCGGAAACCGGCACCGCCGGTTGTGACCTACGACCGCCACCACATCCGACAAGCACTCCTCCCTCGTTTTCTTTTGGCCTTGGCTGCCACCATCAGGGTGGCAAGGGAACGCGCCCCTTCGCTCTTCTTTCTCTTGGCTTCCCAATCATATCGTCGCCCCAAGCCGTGGCCACCTTGCCGTAGGCCACCGCTGCCAGCCACCCCGGTCGCACCACCACTCCCCCTTCCCCTCCAGCGGGAGCCTCGGGAGGGCTCTGTTTCAGCTAAAGAGGAAAAGGAAGAGAAAGAAAGAGAGAGGAAAGCGAAGGGAGAGAAAGGGAGAAGAAGAGAGAGACCTAACCCAGATGGATCGGCCCAATCAACTTGATTAGCCTACTAATCTTTCTCCTTCCATATTAGTCGATCCTTTACAAATGATAGATCAGACTTCTATTTAGATTCAAATTGATTCATCATCTTTTCTCTCTATTTTTTATTTTTTTTAATTTAAAATTAATAATATTAATTATTTTGAATAGATCTTTCAATTTTAGAGAAGTTTCTGGACTAAAGATCGAGCTATGTATCTAAGGACATGAATAGTTTTATTAGACGAATTTTTTTAGATCTAATCGATCTAGATAGTAAATTTCTTCCCATCATAATGTATTTTATTTGATTTCTATATTTATCTATTACATGATATTTTATTTAAAAATTAATTATATTATTTATTTTATATGAAAATAAATTATAAAATATTTAATCATGTATGCATATTTATTAAAAAATAAATTATATTTCTTTGTATCAAAATGTATTATATGTATTTCTTTGCATCAAAATGTGTCATATGGATGTCGATCCACTATTTTCTAGTCCGACTATGATCACATGAATTCAGGATCTAGTCGTCTTTTAAGCTTCTAGTGAGGCGATTATTGATGCACATCGGCAGACAATGTACTATATTCAGGAACTAATTTTTCTTTAGTTCTAGTCAGATAGGATTAATCGCTGGCACATGTTGATGAGAGTATGTTATGAATATGTTATCCATGCGATATTAAAGCTAGATTTCCTTTTGGGCCTCTATTGGGGCGATCACTGGTATATGATCGATAGACGACATGTTGTAGTAAGAAATTTATTCTCTTTCAGGGCTAGTCATAGGTTGATTAGGCCATAGTTAGAGAAACTAAGAGAGTGAGAGTGGAAGATCAATCCTTGATTATCCAGATAATCTATTTCGAGCAATTGCGTATTTTATTTCTATGTTGATTGATATAGCATTCTATATATATTTATTGAAATCTTTTTTGTCAAAAGGTCATACAATTTAATAATTATTTTTTTATATAAAATATTTAATTAAATTAAAGATTTGGTAGCTTAAGGAGCTTGTAAAGCTCACTTCTATTTTTTTATTATTTCAAATTTAGAAATACTTAGGGGGCTTGGGGAGCTATGAGAAGCATAGGACCTTAGATGCTATTTATTTAATTTATATTTAAATAAATATTAATTTATCTTTGTTATCTTATGAAATATTTATTTTTATTAAATAAAAATATTAGAGTTATTTTTAAGATTGATAGTGTTGTTCCCGATCTCTTCGCTCGAGGTCAGCCATCGAGATATCTGAAGGAAAAATCTGATTTTTCGTCGTAGGATCGTCTAGATCTAAGATGGATTTTTCTACAAAAATTTTTATGATCCGATCAAATTTAAGAATTCTCAAATTTGATCGTAGTGATATGATATTAAAAATTAAAAATTAAATTAAATTAGATTTAATTTTAAGTATCTTATTGGATAATCTGATTATTCTGCGATGATCCTGTTGGTTCATGAGGTTCTGGAATGAGCCACGCAGGTGCCTAACTTCTACCGGTATCCACTTGGGTAGGATCTGAATATCTTCTCCTCGTAAATCTTTTCTCTAAAGATTAGATCCAAATCTGATCTGTAGATCTTTCAAAATTATTTCTAAAGGTAGCCCATCCATCTCACGAACACTGTCGCATAGATCCTAAATCTTATGCCAAAAATCTTGGACCTTCAACTTAGATTTGTGCCTAACTTTTTAGGCATATAGAAGAAAGGGAGAGAGAGAATCAGAGGGATGTGGATGATGAAAGGGGTAGCACTTAAGCGTGGAAAGGAGATCACATCTTAAGACCCTTTGGTGTAAGGGTTCTTATAGAAAAACACTGTGCCATATATGAATCCCTTTTGATCAAATAACCATCTTATTTTATCTTTTAGAACTTCTAGAATTAATCTCCACATCAAACACTAGATCTTTATCTAGTTTTGATGCCAAAAAGCCATCAAAAAGGGGGCAGCATGAGTAGATAAGGAAGAGTCCATTGCGCCTAGGACTCTTCCTCCAAGAGTTTGATTCAAATCAAACTTCTATCAAAACTTAGTCTAGGCACCTCCATAAATTATGAAATTTGGCACACCCAAAGTATAACTCGAGTCCTATCACATATCCAAAAATCAGATAAAAAAGATTTCTAAAAAATTTTTAAGAAGTATCTAATCAGGTGACTCTTAATTCTCTCAAATAGATCAACTTTTGACCCTAGTCCAATTGCAGTAGGAATAGATTTAATTTCTACAATTAGTTTGACCTAGACTTATTTCAGTTAGATGAAGATAAACCCATTCAAGATACAAAAATAAATCAAATCAAATTTGACTTGGTTGCAATGAATCAAAAAGATTATAGAAGAAGAAACCCAAGCTCAATCATGTGCTAGCACAACTACCTTGAACTTGATTGGATCTAATCCAAATCAATCAAACTGGGTTAGCTCAATTGATGACATCCAGATCCAAACCCTTATTTTTGTGATTCAGTTAGGTTCAGTTCCATATGGTAATAAGACATGTCATGATTACTATCATTGATATCATCGAAATATCTTTTGATGGACCAGAACTTTTTTGATTTATATAATTAGAATGATCGATCATCAATATCATTCTAATTGCTCCCAAAATTCATCAGTGACACCTAGCATTATATAGTGGCAATCCATCAGAACTGAAAGCAAACCTCTCGATGCAGCTATCTGTGTGATTGGATTCTTCTATCTTGAGCCCCGACAGGATTAGGATTAAGGTGAACTCGTCAAATCCAATATCCGTTATATGAATTAATCATTTGATTCGAGTCCAATGTAAAATTTTAATAGAAACTCTTTCTATCATCTTCATTCTGCTATGGCTATGGGCTTAAGGACTCAATCTCATGATTATTATAAGGCTACTCCTCATCTATCGTGATAGGTAGATTCTTTATTGGTGCAATCTAATTCCTATAATGAACATGTTATAGCCAACATACACCCCAGACTTTTGAATGGCTAAGAGATTGAGTTATGGTATAGTCAAACTATAACATCCTTAAGATAAACTGTCAATGCACCTCAGATCAAAAAATCAGATACACCACTGTAGTATCGAGCCAATCATTGATGAGAAGGTAGACTTTCTTATAATTGTTCGAGATGGTCACGTTCAGTACCCTCATTCTCTAACGAGTATCTGTACTCTCGCTTCGGTATCTCCACACCATAGACTCAAGACATATCTATTCTAAGAAAGTGATCGTACATCAATCTTTCAGATCGATCACCATCCTTGTGATGATTCTACGGTCGAAAGTAGTTTATAAGTTAATTATGAAAATTCATATTTTAAATTTTCAACTCTTGAAAATATGAATCGTCATTACCATTAACTCTAAGAATGTATCACAGACACTTTAAGTACACACTATGATAGAAAATAATTTTTTTATTAATTTATACTTAAAATTATAAAATTATCCTTAAAAGTGTATTACAAGTTTCAGCTAGACATGGGCATCGGGCCATGCTTGGTGCAGCCCAACCCAGGCCCAACGGGCCTAGTACTGTAGTGGGCTGTGCCAAGCTCGGCCCATCCCATAAACGGACCATGTCGGCATGGCACGATAAGCATAAAACCTCCATCCGACACGATCCTAGGCCCAAAAATAGGCGGGCTGGGCCTGGCATGGCCCGTTGGCCCATCAGGCCCATTTTTTTTAGCCTTAACGGGCCGTGCTAGGCATGACCCGCAATGGTATGAAATGGGCCATGCCTGGCCCGACCCGTAACGACCTAATAAGTCGGTCTGTAACAACTAAAACTAGATTTTTTTTTAATTTTTTAGAATTAAAATGGCTATTTTTTTGTTTTTACTATTTTAACCCCTTCAACCGCCAAAAAATGGCTAGATTGAAGGATATTTTGAGAAAATAAAAATTTGAAACTTCTATAAATAGAGCCTTCCTATTTCATTCTCACCATAATAATTCATCAAATCAATTCTCTCTCTCTTTAATCTTCCTACTTCTATTTGTTCTCTCTTCTAGCAATTCTTCTCTCTTCCATTAAATATTTAATATGTTGCAATTATAGTTTAGCAATTCAAGAGTCATACAAGAGGAGGAAGCATTTCTCTTTTGGAGGTCGTAGTTCAAGGACAGTTCTATAAATCTGACTCTTTGGCTCTCCAGCTATCTATCCTCCGGCGGCCTGACCCTCCTCCTTCATCTTTCCAATTCTTCAGTCTCAGCTCCACCTCTTCTTTCTCTTTAGCTTTATAATTTAATTTTTTTTGCTGGTTACTAGTTAATTTTATTTTTTTTATATTTACTTAGTTTAGATGGTAAGTTATGATGATGAGAGTATAGCCGGCATCGCTAGGCATGCCGACATTTTTCTTCCTATTTCAGAGGAGGAAGAAACTCTTTCTGCTCCCTCTGAAGCCTCTTCTAGGAAAGTTGGATCCTCTTTCCATAAGAGGACTAGCACTGTATGGAATAATTTTGATAGAATTTTGATAGATGGAGTTTATAAGATAAAATATAAAAAATATATCAAATTATATAGTTATGCCAGTACTGAAGGAACTGGCCATTTGAAAAGACATCAAGAGTTTCATAGGATAAGTGATTTTCATCTTCAAAGCACTCTTAATACACAAGAGGGTGCTCTTGTTGGAACTTTTGCCTATAATCATGAAAATCAAAGAAAGATACTTGTAAAATGGATAGTTAGAGATGAATTATCCTTTAGCTTATATAAATCTTTTAATTTTGAAGAATATGTTCAATTAGCTTTACAATTCGCTTATAGAAGAACTAGTAGACATACATTTAGAAGAGTAGCTATGATAAATTATTTAGCAATGAAGCATGATTTAATTAGTACTCTTTTTACTTTAAATGCAAAAGTATTATTATCTTTTGATCTATGGACTGCATCTGTAGGTAATATGCATTTTATGTTTATTACTGCTCATTATATAGATAATGATTGATAATTAAATAAGCATATTCTTGCTTTTTATTCTTTTGATTATTTCTATTCTGGCCAATAAATTTTTAATATTATTTATCAAACTACAGCTGCATATAGTATTAGTAACATAATTATGTCTGTTATATTTGATAATGCATCTAATAATAATGTAGCTATCCAATTATTGAAAGACTCTTTTCATCCTATTGTTAATGAAAAATTATTTCATATTAGATGTACATATCATATTTTGAATCTTTCTGTTCAAATCAGAATGGGCATGGCTCAAGATATAATTACAAAAATTAAGAATGTAGTATCTTTTATTCATGCTTCAAGAGCACGATTATAAAAATTTATATAATTATGTTTAGACCATGATAAATATTTAAAAAAATTTAAAATTGATGTAGTTATCCGTTGAAACTCTATATATATGATGATTCATGATGCAAATTCATATAAAAATTTATTAAATATAGATATAAATGATCGTGGATTAGGATTTATTTTGATCGAAAATGATTGGAAAAAAAATTAGAAGATTTTTTAGTTAATTTTTATAATGCTACAAACACTCTTTCTGATGTTTATTTTTTAACCTCTTGTGCATTTTTACAACAAGCATATATAATTTATGGTCAATTTGCACAATATAGATTTGATGATGTTTTAATGTCTATTATTTATGAAATAAAAAAAAATAAAATCAGTATTAGGATATGGTATGTTTCATGCATAACTTAGCTACTATATTTGATCCACAGACCAAATTAAGTGACGTACATATTTTACTTGATGAAATTGATAGATATATGAATTATGATTTTGAAGAATCTAAAGCTAAGGTAACTCAGCTACTTTATAATATTTTTACATTATATGATGAAAAATTTTATGAGTCTAGACAATCCACATCATCTTCATAATCAACTTTTAGTACCTATCATTCATCATCTGTTTTTTCATTTTTTGTACATAGGAGACATTTACATGCATCTTTTTTTATCTTTAAGTAATGAATTAGAATTTTATTTATGAAATGATATATCTTTTACATTAGATGAAAATTAAATAGAAAATCTTGATGTGTTGGCCTGATGGAAGAATGTAAAAAATTAATACCCTATTATGTCTGTAATTGCACGTGATATTTTAGCTGTGTCGATGTTCATAGTAGCATCAAAATTAGCTTTCAGTGCAGGTCGATGCATTTTGGATGAAAAGAGAAGCAGGATGATGGGCGAGACAGTTGAGATACTGCTCTGCTTCAAAGATTAGCTGGATACGGAGGCGAGACTTCAAGATAAAGAAGAATATGATATTGGATCTGATGATGAGGATGATACAAATACAACAGATAATTAGTAAGATTTATTTTTAATTTTTAATTTTTAAAAATTATATATTTTTACTTTTTATTTATTGAGGTGAGTCATCTCTATTTTCTTATCAGTTATCTCTTTTTGTATTCGGAGGTTAAGCCTAGGCCCCCTCCATTTTTTGTATAATTTTGATTTATATTAATAAATTAGTAGAGATCTACGCCAAACCCTCCACCATTATAAGGTGATTTTTATTTTTATAAAAAAATTTAAAATTTAATATTTTATATTTATTCATCAACTTAATTTATTTTGTAAAAAATATTTTTTAGAATAAAAATTTTAAAGAGGCTATAGCGTGTCAAATGGGCCGTGCCAAGGCCCATATGGATGGTGTCGGGCCTGGCCGCATGTCGTGCCGTGCCAGGCTCGATGGGCCGTGCCAGCCCAGCCCCTAGAGGGCCATGCTGGGCCAGGACCGTGGGCCACCAAACCCCAGCCCAGCCCGACCCTTTATTTTAGGTCGTGCCATGGCACGGCCCAGTTCATGTCGGGCCGGGCCAGCCCATTATCGACCCATTCCGATGCCCATCTTTAGTGTCAGTCAATCTAGCTTTAAGGGTACACATTTAACAAACTCTCACTTGACCTAAAGTCAATTGGCTATAAATCTAAGTCTCATCTTCTCAAGATGGGCTTCGATCTTCTGCTGGCTCAATGACTTTATCAGCGGGTCTGTCGTATTGTCTGTAGAGTCGACTCTTTTGATCTTGACGTATTCCTTCTCGAGATAATCATGAACGAGGTGGTATCGCAGCTCGATATGCTTGAATTTTTTATGAGACCTCGACTTCTTAGTTAAGGCTATGATGCCATTATTGTCGCAGTACAGAGGGATGGCATCTGATGGCATCACCCTAAGCTCTACGATGAACTTCTTATACGAAAATGTCTTCTTTGCAGCCTTCGATGCAGCGATATACTCTACTTCTATGGCGAAGTCTTCTATCACCATCTGCTTGAAACTCTTCCAACTGACAGCTCCACCATTACAAATAAATAGACTTCCAGATATCGACTTTCGATCATCTATGTCGGACATAAAATCCGATTCTGTATACCCCTGAATCTGGAGTTCTCTATTATCAAAAATTAGAAATATATTCTTAGTCCTTCTCAAGTACTTAAGGATACATTTCACAAAAGTTCAGTACTCTTCATCTAAATTCGACTGATACCTGCTCATGACACTCATAGCATGGACAATATCAGGTTGTGTATATAGCATGGCATACATGAAGTTCTCTATTATAAAAATATAAGGGATCTTGCTCATGCGTTCAATCTCCTCAGGTATGCTAGGACATATCTTCTTGGAGAGATGAATGCCATATCTAAAGGATACTAAATTCCTCTTGAAGTTTTTTATGCTAAACCTCTTCAACATCTTCTCTATGTATATTTTCTGTGAAAGACCCAGTATCCTATTCGGTCTATCCTTATAGACCTTAATTTTTAGAATAAATGATGCCTCTTCTAAATCTTTCATAGAGAACTTTTTAGACAACCATATTTTAACTATAGTCAACATAAAAATATCATTTTCAATTAGGAGGATGTCATCCACGTATAGTACGAAGAAGACAACAACGCTCCCACTGACTTTTTCAAAAATATAGGGCTCCTCCTCATTTTTGATGAATTCAAACGATTTGATTACATCATTGAAATGAGCATTCCAGCTCTAAGATGCTTGCTTAAGTCCATATATGAACCTTTGCAGCTTGCATATCTTGTGATCATCATCATTGGATGTGAAACATAACAGTTGTTCCATATAGATATCTTCCTTAAGATATCTATTTAAGAATGCTATTTTTACGTCCATATGCTATATTTTATAATCAAAATAGACTGCAACAATAAGCAATGTATGGCTGAATTTGAGCATGGCTACTGGCGAAAAAATATCTTGATAGTCAATGCCTTCGCGCTGACTATACCCTTTCGCTATGAGTCTTACTTTGAATGTCTCTACATTTTTACTGACACCTATCTTTCTCTTGAAGATCCATTTATAGCTAATAGATACTATACCTTCAAGTGGATCTACCAAGATCTAGATATGATTTGAACGCGTTGAGTCAGTCTCTGACTTCATTGCTTCTAACCATTTCTCGGAGTCGATATCTAATATCATCTCATCATAGATTTTGGAATCATCACCATAAACTCTATTTTCTGTGAGAAATATTTTTTCTACGTTCTCTGAGATAGTACCTAAGTTCTTTCAGGAGGATAGAAAATTCTATTTGATCTACGAGGTAGAGAAGGTAGTGTCTGGATTGGCTCAATTTGATTGGGTTCCATAGGTTCCTTAGCTCGTTTCTCATCAAAGATTTTCTCCTCGAGTCTAATCTATCTTTTGATGCCACCATCTAGAATAAATTATTTTTCAAGAAAGATAGCGTGTCGACTCATAATCATATTGTGATCTTTCGGAAGATAGAAATAATATCCTAATAACTCTTTAGGATATCTAATAAATCGAGTTCTAAAGGACCTAGACTCTAATTTGTCCGTCTGTTGTCTCTTAACATGGGCCGGACAATTCCAAATTCTGAGATGACTCAAACTTAGTTTCTTACCATGCCATATCTCATACGGTGTGGTAGAAATGATTTTAGAGAAAATTTTATTCAGTAAATATATAGCGGTCATAAGACTATGTCCCCAAAAAAACTCAGGAAGGTCCGTGAAACTCATCATGGATCGGATCATATCTAATAGAGTTCGATTTCACTTCTTTGTCATGATGAGTGGGACACGCAACCCACGCTGATCGATCGAAGTTGATCCACAATTATAACTGCCTCAAATTACTTTCGACTATTTAAGGCCTTCTCCTCTCCTTCAGAAGCCATTCTTGCCTGAGTCTTCTCATTCCTTCGGTGTCCATTCATCTTCTTCCCAAGGGTCTTAGCCTCCTTCCTCGCTTTTTCGAGCTTCGAACATCCTTTTGTCTGGTTCTCATTGCATCCATCATCTTTTCTTTCTTTCCAGATAACTTAGGTCAGTTTCTTATTCCTTCTCTTAGGTTATTCGTGCTTTTTCTTTCTAGCTTCTTACTCCCTAGATTTTTTGGTAGCAATATTTGTCTTGCATTTTTTTAATTTTTTGAGGGTTTTCTCGAGATTTTATTTCGATCTAAATGTCTTTCAAAACCTTCCACTCCATCAGTTCTTGGGGCTCACCTGGATCGACCTTTCTTGATCCCACGCCCCAGGTCGAGGTAGATTCTAGGAACATGTCCCACTCGTCCTTCGTTTCTTATACTAACCCATCTGTTCTTACTCTGGACGATCTTTTTCTGATCCGAATCCGATACAGAATCCTCCAAGAATATGATCTTGAACTTCCTAGCTTTGATGATCGAGTCAGCTCTCCTTCAATCGATCGATTTTATTTGTACTTAAAAATTTTGCATGCCGGGCTTAGGCTCCTACTGTCTCCTTTTGTAGTTATCCTCTTTCGATTTTTAAACATCTCTTTCATATCTATCATATCGAACTCCTTTCGGTTCATCGTTGGTTTTCTTTTTTCTCTGTCAATTGGTCGAGGTCCAGTCGACCATTTCGTTCTTTAAAAATTTCTACACCTTCAAGCATCATCCTTCCGCAAAGGACTGATGGTACTTTTTCCCAGTTCGATAAGAAGAGGTTATTGAAAGATGCCCCTTCTTTCATTTATAACTAGAAGAAAAAGTACTTTTTTATATATTGTCCGACCCTGCTTTTATATCTTCCTTCTTGGGGTTATATTAGGAAGTCAGTTCACCGAGCTCCTAGCTTAGACGGAGCCGACCTTGATTCCTCCAATAAACTCAAAGCATACCGAACTCCTCTCCTTTCCATCCTTCTGAAAGAATAGATCTTGTTCAACTTGGATTTGAGTCCTCTTGATTCCGTTGGTACATCTTTTGCTTTTTGAATTCACAAGGTTTTGCACGTGTATTGCTACTGACCGTACTTCTTTTTCTATTATAGAAATGGAAACCAAAGCCATCGAAATGCTTACCAAAGGGCTTTACACCAAGAAGAGAAAAGAAAAGGCATCAAGCAATAGCTCGAAGAGGACGAAGGTTGACGATTCTAACTCTGCGGTCCCTACCTCCACTGCCATTACACCTGAGGACATTGTCAGTGCCGAAGTTGCCGAGGTCGGCACCGCTGGCATGGGCTCCGTGCCTCTCATGCCCTCGGATCCTTCCAGCGGGGATTGGGCTTCGGAGCCACCTGCTAAGGGAGAAGTAGGGGAAGGAAGGAAAAAGAAAAAAGTTATCGTCAAGATGTCCTGCAAGGCTCGCCTTAGTGGGGTGGATGGCGACAGCGATGAATGAGGGGAGGATTCCTTTGACAACCCAAAGATCATTCGGGATCTAACCGACAGGTTTGCCATGCTGGAGGTGGTGGACCACATGGTCGACCTTGACCTGCTGCAGCTCGCTTGGAGTTCTCTTGGAACCATCCTCAAGGTAACTGCTTCATCGCTTGACCTTTCTGCTCCTCTCTTTTTTTCTCTCTTTTTTTTAACATCAATCATTTGTTGCAGTCGAATCACCAGATGCTCGCCTACATCAAGAGGACGCACCATCAGGAGGCTGAAGCACAGAAGGTCCAAGAGGGCCTTTGAGCCAAGATCTATCGTCTTCAAGAGAGGGTCGCCGAGGTCGAGCATTTTGCAGAGGATAAGACGGTGGACATCGAAAGTCTCCAGGGGCACTTCGGAAAGAGGAGTTCATCTCGGTCGGACTCAAGGCTGCACTGACCCTGAAGGAGGAGAGGAGGAAGGAAGCGAAGAATAAGGTCGCCGAACTGAAGACTCGAATGACGAAGTCGATCTCGGAGGTGATGACTCGGACTGTGGAAGAGTTCAAGGCTTCTTCCAAGATAAGGAACTTGAACGTCGAATTCGGACAAGAGGCGTTCATCAAAAGTTTTGAGCTCTACGAAGGTAGAATGGATCGAAGGTTCCTTGAACTAGACCTCAGCTTTCTGGAGGAGGAGGAAGATGAGGCAGACGTAGGACCATCCGATGCCACAGTCGATCCTTCCTTCATCGAGCCTGCATCTAGTCTGTCCGAGTCTGCCGCACACCCAAGGCAGTTGAGAGTGCTCCAACTCCATCTTTCGTCGTCTCTTCCAAAGTTGAAATCCTCGAGTAGTTGTATATTTTGCTTTTTCGACTTTTTTTTCGCTTTATACTCAAAATTTCTAATTAAATAAAAATAGATTTCTTTTTGTCCATACCTTTGAGTATTTTTCATACCTTGCATGCAGTCTCCCATCGATGCTGACCCACTGCCTCAGGGGTTTTTTCTGAAATCCTTAATAAAAAGCCTGAAGAAGAAAGTCCATCAGATGAAGAAGAAGTTAAAGAAGATAGAGGACGATCTTCGAGCTTTGCGGAAGAATGCTTCGGAGGTGACCAAAGAGGTTACTCCTCTCTAAAACTTGCAAATGAAAGATGCCGCTAGTTTCAACATTCGAAAGGGGAGCTTTGAGAGGGAGCTGGCTGAAGTTTGAAAGAGTGCGAATTATAAATCCTGGGCGTTGACGGCAAAGATCGGCTCCCTCGAGAGTCAACTCAAGATGGTGAAGGAGAAAGTTCAACTTTTGGAGGGGAGCTCGCCATGGTCCTTCGATAAGGTGTGGTTTGAGTGGGATTGATCGATGAGGTTCTCTGTACTTCAAAAGTAGCTGCACTATGTCGAGCTCACATATTAGACTTACCAACTGGGCTGGAGTGGTAGGATGTCCACGTTAGAACAAAAGCTTCGTGCCTCCAACAATGAAGTAGCCCGGCTCTAGTGGTAACTCGATGATGGCTTTTGAGCTGGTACGAGCAAGGAGGCTGAGGAGGTTGCCTCTTTGAAATGGACCATCGGTGAACTCTGAGAGTTGATCGATGTGAAAAAAGTCGAGGTGCAATGGCTGAAGCTCGAGCTGGCTTGTGAGAGTCAAGTTACCAAGGATGCGGAGGCCGAGTCCGAGGTCCTAAGGAGGAGACTGTAAGAGTCAGAAGAGAACTACCATCGAGCTGATAGGATGTTCCATGATAATATGATGAGGTGGAGGGAGCTCGAGGATGAGGTCAATCGTCTTAAGAAATCTTTGGTAATGGCCACTAGCCCAAAGTCTGAGGAGTCCGATCCTTCTTAGGATTTCGACGGTCTTTCTCTTTCTCTCTCTTCTTTTTCATTTTATTGGTGTAATTGGTCTCGTCGACCCACGTCTTGCATGTAACGAACTTACTTTCGTAATAAAATGGTACCTTTTCATTATTTTTGTTTCGCACGAATTCAGTGCTAGCTCATAGCTTTACTTTCTTTATTTCATTTTTTTTTTGTGTTGCCTTCTCATGAGATGCTTGTTGTGAATGCCGAGCTAGGATCTTTTTTGCCAACTAGGATAGGATCCTTCTTTTCATATTTGACGTAGTCAGGTTGTCATAGAAAGAACACGTATAAGGATTCTCTGCCGGCTTCTCCTATCCTCTCATCTTTTACCAATGAGGTCCTGGCTTTCGCTCAAGTTAAAATGAGATTTTTCTTCTATCCCTAATGTGGCTTGTGGGGTGCATTAGGGCCGTTGGTAGGATCTCTTCCTCCATCTTCTTTTCGTTTAACGAGGTCTTCGACTTTGCTCATGCTAGGACGAGGTTCTCCTCCTATTCCTAATAGGCTGTAGGGACACATTAGGGCCATTGGTAGGACCTCTTCCCTCATCTCGTCTTAATTTAACGAGGTGTTCGATTTTGTTCACGCTAGGACGAGATTCTTCTCTTATTCCTAATGGACTGTAGGGGCATATTAGGATCATAGAGCCTTTTCCCTCATCTCATTTTAATTTAACAAGGCCTTCGACTTTGCTCACGCTAGGATGAGGTTCTCCTTCTATTCTTAATGAACTGTAGGGGTACATTAGGATCGTTGGTAGGATCTATCCCCTCATCTCGTCTTAATTTAATGAGGCCTTTGACTTTGCTCACGTCAGGACGAGGTTCTCCTCCTATTCCTAATGGGCCACTTTAGCTTGCTTCAGAGAGTTATTTATCGTCACATAATTTTTGAGTTAGGAAGTATTAAAAATAGATAAGTTTTATTGAAGAAAAGTTACTGATAGTATATTCTTAGATTTTTTGAATTCCAAGACCGTGGGAGTGTTGTTCCTTCGAGCTTCTTCAAGCAATAAGTTTCGGGTCGGACGTTTATACGGACCTTCCCAATTTAGGATGAGCTTTTTTTGATTCCGAGGTTGCAAAATGGATGCTCGTTGGAGCACCAAGTCCTGCTTTGCATTTTACTTTAGAATTATAGTATCTGGCTATTCTTCATCTATAGGCTGTCATCCAAACTTGAGCTTTTTCTTCTTTTTTCTTCAGTAGATCGAGGTTGACTTTGAGGTCTTATGAGTTACGCTGCTCATTGAAGGCCACGATCCATACTGACGGAAGTTTAAGCTCGATTGGGATGACTACCTCTATTCTAAAGGCCAAGACGAACGGTGTTTCTCCAATCGGTAGCCTTCGAGTAGTTCGGTACGCTCAGAGGATATGGTATAGTTCGTCCATCCTAATACCCCTTTGCTCTTTCAAGCCTTGCCTTGATGCCCTACTGTAAAATTCTATTAGTCACCTCTGCTTCACCATTTGCCTATGGATGGGCCACTGACGTGAAGTGATGGAAGATGTTTAGATTTTAGTAGAACTCAGTAAATCTCGTTCCAGCGTTCTATCGTCCATTATCCATTATGAGAGTTTGGGACAGACCAAATCGATAGATGATTGACTTTCAGACGAAATTCTATACCTTCATCTCAGTAATTTTTGCTAATGATTTGGTCTCGATCCATTTGGTAAAAGTAGTTGATCGCAATTAGGAGAAACTTTTGCTGTCCGGATGTCATTGGAAAGGGACTAAGTATATCCATTCTCCACTACGTGAATGGCCAAGGTGCGCTTAGTGGAGCAAGCTCGGAGGTCGGCTGTCTTTGTATATTTGCATTTTTCTGACAGCGGTCATATTTCTTGACATACTCTATAGAGTCATGGTACAAGATTGGCCAATAGTATTCCTGCCGAAGTAGTCTTTGTGATAGAGATCTGGCTCCTATATGACTTCTACAAATTTTCTCATGCACTTTTCATAATATGAAGTCGGGCTTTGAAAGTTGGAGACATCTCATGAGCGGTAGAGAATACAATCTTTTATACAGCTTGCCTTCATACAGAACATACCGAAAAGCTTGATTCCTGAGTTTTCGAGATTTTTTTGGATCATGAGGAAGGATTCCATCCTTGAGGTAGGCAACTAGTGGATTGATCCAACTCGGCTCCTGCTCAACCTGCATAACGGGCTGCAATTCCTCTAAGCTTGGGCACTTTAGAATTTCAAAAAATACTTCTTTGGGTAGTTCGGCCGGAGCTAAAGTGGCCAATTTAGAGAGAAGGTCGGCTCTCATATTTTCTGCCCTCGAAATCCATTGAATGCTAAAACTATTGAAAACTGAAGTCAAGTTCTTTACTTTCTCAAGATATTTCATCATGTTTTCCTTCCGGACTTCATAACCGTTGCTAACCTGTCCAACCACCAACTGAAAATCACTAAAAACTTGGAGCCGATATGCTTCTAACTCTTTTGCTATTTTCAACCTAGCGATTAGAGCTTCATATTCGGCCCTATTATTAGTTGCAAAATATTTGAAGCGTAGCGCATATTCGGCGATGACTCCCTCGGGATTAACCAGGACCAACCCTGCACTTGTTCCAGTAGTGTTGGATGAACCATCCACGTATAGGGCCTAAAAACCTTCGAAAAGGTTGGCACTTCCTTCGGGGGGAGGGGCTCGGTTGCAACCACAGGATGCTGATTTCATTCTGTTCAAGCTCGGCTTCATCTGGAATGGTGCATTCCACTATAAAATTTGCTAATATCCAGATTTTGATCGATGATAGAGGTTGATAGTTGATGTCAAATTCTGTAAGCTTGATTGCCCATTTTGTGATTCTTTCGGAGGCATCCGTTCGATGAAGAACTGCTTTAATTGGTTGATCCATGAGGACAGTTATGGTGTGCTCTTGAAAGTAAGGTCGGAGTCTTCTGACAATAATTAGAAGAGAGTAAGTCAATTTTTCTAACTTAGAGTACTTGATCTCTGCATTCCTCATAACTCGACTTATGTAGTAGATTGATCGCTGCACTTTCGTTTCCTCCTTGATCAGGACCGCTGCCAGGACTGCTGGAAAGACTGCTAGGTACAAGAATAATTCTTCTCTGAATTCAGACTTTGCCAGCAGTGGGAGTGAGCTTAGGTAGTTTTTAAGCTTCTCGAATGCCTATTGGCATTCCGCCATCCAGCAAAAGCTCTTTGGCTGCTTGAGAACTTAAAAGAATGTCATGCATCATTCGACTGATCTCGCGACGAAGCGATTTAGGGATGCCACTTTTTCAGTCAGGCACTGAACTTTTTAAATCATTTTTGGAGTGGTCATCTCCTGAATAGCCCAAATTTTTTTCGAATTTGCCTCAATCCCGCACCTTGATATTATAAATCTTAAGAACTTTTCTAAGGTCACACCGAAGGTGCACTTGATTGGATTCAGCTTCATCTTGTACTTTTTAAGTATACTGAAGGTCTCTTCGAGGTCGATGATGTGATTTATTGAAGCTCGACTCTTGACGAGCATGTCATCTACGTACACCTCCTTATTTTGATCGATCTACTCTCTGAAGATTTTGTTGATCAAACGTTGGTATGTTGCCCCTAAATTCTTGAGTTCGAAAGGCATAATCCTGCAACAGTAAAGACCATGGTCAGTAATAAAAGCGATTTTTTCTTCATCCTCTAGCACCATCCGGATTTGGTTATAGTCGAAAAATGCATCCATGAAGGTGAGGAGCTCATGGCTCGAGGTTGCATCTACTAGTTGATCAATTTTGGATAGACAGTAGCTGTCTTTTTGATAAACTTTGTTCAGTTTTTGAAATTCTATACACATCCTCTACTTACCATTCATCTTTTTGACGAGCACCACGTTTGAGATCCAACTCGAATAGTTAACTTTTCAGATGAATTCGGCCTTGAGGAGCTTATCAACTTCTTCTGCAATTACTTTCTACTTCTCCGAAGCATGGCTATGCATCTTCTCTTTTACTGGCCGACACTTGAGATCAGCAGTCAGTCGATATTCTATGATCTCGGCATCAATCCCCAGCATATCCACTAGAACCCAGGCGAAGACGTTCGCATTTCTCCAAAGGAAGGTAATGAGTTACTCTCGGGCCTCATCCCCCAAGTTGGAGTCGATCTGCATAGTGTGCTCCGCATTTTCATTATTTAATGAGATGGAAATGAGGTCTTCCACAGGCTCTTCCCGCTCCTCTATAAGGTCGTCACGGACATCCAGTCCATCAACAGGGCAAAGGCCGGATTGGATATTTTTCTGTAGAGCCATGGAGTAACAGTGCCTCACCAAGGTCTGGTCTCCTCTAATTTCTCCGATCCCATGGCTTGTTGGGAACTTCACCTTCAAATAATATGTTGACACTATTGTCCGAAGTGCGTTTAGACCAGGTCGACTGGGGATCGTGTTATAAGCTGATGGAGCTTTCATTACCAAAAAGTCTATCTGTGCCCTAGACTACCTTGGATATTGTCCTGCAGCCACAATCAAAGTTATTATGCCCTCAATCGATACCGCATCATCGATAAAGCCCACTAACGAAAAGTTTATTGACTCCAACCGACCATCAGGTATAGATATTTTGGAGAAAGCATCATAAAATAAGACATCTGTCGAACTTTTATTATCAACAAGGATATGACGTACATCATAGTCTATGATATTTAAAGCAATTATAACCACATCGTTATATGAAAATTGAACTTCCTGGGCATCCTCGTTGGTGAAAGTGATGGGCTCCTTAGTTCTCCATCTCTTCTTGGGCTTTGCTGGCTTGCTGGCCTCCCCTTGTCGAGGTTCCTCAGAGATGATGTTGATGATGCCGAGGGGTGGCCGATCTGCCTGCCATTCCTTCTTCCTCAGTGGCTTAGGTTGCGGCAGTGCCCTTGGTCGATCCTCTCTTCTTTCGGGCCGACGCCGTAGGAATCGACCGTGCCTTCCTTGCTTGATGAGCTCCTCAATCTCATTTTAGAGCTGGATACATTCTTCTATATTATGGCTGTGGTCATGATGATAGAGGTAGTACTTATTGGGATTGCGCTTGTCAGGATGAGAGCGCATCCTCTCCGATCTAGGCAGTTGCTCCTTAATCTCCATCAGTACTTATATTTTTGGAGTATTGAGGGGGACATAGTTGTGGAACCTTCGAAGGAGAGAGCCCCACCACGTCCCTCTATCAGGACTTACCTGCTTCTGAGCCCGAGGAGGGATTTGGGCTTGCTTGCACTCAGGGAGAGTTCGGAAGCGCGGTCGAACCTCATTCGGCATCTCTTTAGATGCGGGCCTACTTGGCTCATCCATTCGCCGTTCTTCTATGGCTTTATTATCCTTGGCTTTGAAGGCCTCTTCTACTTGGGCATAGCCTTCAGCTCGAACTAACATATCAACAAAATTTCTAGAGTACTTTTTCTCTAGGGAGAACAGCAGGTTGTTCTTCTGAAGGCCATCTTTTAGTACGGCCATAGCGACAGATTGGTTCAGATTTCGAACTTCTTGGGCTGCCGCATTGAAGCAGTTGACATAAGCTTGGATGAGTTCTCCCTCTTGCTGCTTGATGTTCATGAGGAAGTCGGAACCTCGGTGGGGGCGTTGGCTACTGATAAAATGAGCCACGAACTGGTGGTTCATTTGATCAAAGAAAAAGATGGTATCCGACTTAAGAATCAAATACCAATTTTTGGCTGCTCCCTTCAAAGTGGATGGGAAGGCTCGGTAGAGGATAACGTCTGGTGCGCTATGGAGCAGCATCATCATCCAGAAGGCTTTCAAGTGGTCGACTGGATTGGTAGTCTCGTCGTAGCTCTCAAATTGAGGGAGCTTGAAGTTCGGCGGGATAGGTTCCTGCATGATATGGTGAGAGAAAGGAGGGTCAGTATAGATATCATTATCGTAGGATGGGGAGCACGATGAAGTTCCTCGATCCGTTGGTTCATCTCTTGCAGTTTCTGGTCCAAGAGATCCTCTCGATCGTATTTCTCCAAGGTCTTCTGACTGAATGGGGGCAAAGTCCCCCCAGGGGTAGAGTCATGATCAGAGTAGAAGCTCTCGGCCCTCTGCTTTTTTTTTTCGGAGGTCACCGACTGGCTAGCCCGAGTTGGCCATCCCCAGATCGAATCATGGGGCTCCGAAGAAGCCTGCTCTGATCAAATTGGCGCTGGAGGCTACTGCTGCCATATGGCTTGTACTGCTTTTATGAGACCGCGAATCTGCTGGACTAGCTGATTGAACTACTCCGCATCCATCATTGCTATAGTTGGAGCTTGAGTTGCCAGGGATGAAATAGGGGCGGGCAGATCTGGATGGGATCTGGCCATGAAGGCCGTTGATCGTTGGGTTGAAGCTTTCCTGGGAGGCATCTTTTTTGAAAAGAAGAACTTTGGAGGAGAAGAAGTAGAGATCTCTGCTGAGCACTTCTTTAAGAACAAGAAAATCTCATAAGACAGAGAGGCCCTTTCTTTTAGCTCCAATCCTATTAGTGTGAAATCTGGTTGTTATCGGAGAAGTGCTGGAGTTGGAGAAGACGAGATCGCCGTCGATGACCTGCAAAATGAGTCTCGCCTAGAGCCTGGGGTGGTGGCTCCGGTAAGACCCTCCAACGATCAAATCAGCTCTTTCGACCAACAGAAATGGAGTGTTCAGTCAAGAAAATTGCAGAGTTTTGGAAAGAAGAAGAGAGTTTACCAAAAACGTATCTGGAGGATCCCTTTTATAGACGAAGCTTGTAACAAACTGATAGTGATAGCCATAACTATCTGGTAGTGGACCGCTCAGGCCATGCGATTTTGTTATGGAGGATGGTGTCTATTGTCGTGACTTACCAGTCAAAAATGGTATCCATTGTTGTGACTAGCCAATCTGTTGAGATTTAATAGTTGAAGTTCGGATGGAGTAGATGTCGGTTGGTGAAGAACTTCAAGTTATATCAATCTTAGAGGAGTTCGGACTTCTTTAAGGCAATCTGTGTGTGAGCTGATTCATGTTGTGTATGGAGCTAGATTCGAGGGGAGATCTTTCTGAGCGACTACCGAAAGTTCGGTCGGAAGGGGTTTAGAAATCCTGTGACTGAAGAAATTTTTGAAAGAAGTCTGTCGGAGATGTCCGAACGTGGATCCGCTAGGGCGATCCAGAAGTAGGTTTGCTGGAGGAATTTGCATATAGATCCGCAGGAGGAAAGATCTGAAGAAAAATTTGTCTGATGAAGGGATCCGACTGAAGGCGAGGTCTGGAAGAAGTTCGACTGTTGGAGAGGCCCAGAAAGAGCTCCACTATTGGATAGGTCAGGAAGGAGCTTGGCTGCTGGAGAGGTCCAACGATCGAAGCTCTTCTACGATTCCCAGTCACATCAAGCTAACTATCATACTCAACTTCGACGGAAGCAAAATTTTTTCTAATAATAGTATAAATAAAAATATATATAAAAATATAAATAAAAATAATAAAATATTATAATTTTATTAAAAAAATTAATGAAAGATAATTTTATCAATATAAAAATTCATCCATCAATATTCTATTCATCCTTTCTACATTGTCTCATATTGGAAGGATGCAAATTAGTGGACTAGAATGAATGAACAATTTTTCTTTTGTATTCATCTTTCTATAATTTTTTGAACCAAGCAGTGGATGAAAATCATCTATCTTTCCAACCTCATCCATCCTTTTTCTCATTATCCCTACCTAACATGGAGTAAAACATTCGGCTGGACCAATCTTCCAAGCTCTTTAACCTTTCCTTGTTGCCTTGCAGATTCACGAAGACAGTCTTCATCATCATCCGCAAATCAATAGCAACAGATATATAAGTTCTATGAACGAAACATTTGAGCTTTGGATGAAGAAAGTGTGTTACGTTGCCCATCCTTCAATTAAATCTCCATAGTCTCGTTAACTGGTAAGCCAGAAGCCGATGGATGGACATCCCCGTGTTAGGCGGCAAAACTGATGGGAGAAGCAACCCAGATTAAGCATCGACTAGAGCCCAGAGTACACTTCATCCTCTTACCAAAAAAAAAAGAGTACACTTCATCCAACGAAAACTGATGCTCGCTTCCATTTGAATAGCAGCATCAAAACAGGGCGACCACGATAATTAAAAAGAGAGAAACAACAGTCTCGAAATCTAAAAAGCGTTTGGTAGAGTTCTGTACAAGAATGGTACAAGCTTCTCTCGGCACAAAAGCCCACCTCCCTTAAAAACTCTCCAAACTCCTACTTAGCCTCTCTCTCTCTCTCTCTCTCTCTCTCTCAAAATCAAATTCAATATACATGCTATGTATTGAATAAACTGTCTGTCTGCCTTCAAATATGGTCCCAAGCTGTGTCTTATCCTTTCAGATTCTGCCTCTCCTTTGTCGTCTATTAATCCGAGTCACTGTCCACGCTCCCCATTGCCCTTAAACCTCTTGGTCTCTGCAAAACAAAATGAAATGAAAATAAGAATACCAGCAAGCATAGCTCTCAGTCCCTCCTTTTCTGTCAGGACTCCGAACACTGTAACTTATAATTTTATCAGAGTTGAAATCACTGACCTTTTTCGAGACCTTCTTCTCTCGGACTTCATATCTTTCTAGAGTTAGATCACACAGCCAAGCACCTGGGCTCACCAGCTGTCAAGCATAAATGACAGGGACAAAGTTGAATACGTTAAAATTATGACTTCCATAATATCACTATACAAACCTGGATTTAGAATAATATATGAGAAAATAAAAGACCCTAGCAGAAGCTGCACAACTATTTTTAGTTCGCAAGTTGCTGATATTAGCTTGGTAAAACTTTTATAGCTGGTTAATAAACCTCAATAATAAAGTGCAGACAACCAGACTTCCCAAGTTTCAACACCAATCTAACGAAAACGGGACTCATGAACATTGGCAGCAGAGCCATCTAAGTAACAGAGAGCAAACCCTTTGCATTTCCAGGTACGTTTCCATACAAACATCCACGTCTTGCCAAACCACACAACAGGAACGCATTCCCAATGAGCACAACTTAAAGAAACTATGGAAGTGGTCTTAAACATGATATCCCATGCAATTCGAACCCATACCACTGAGTTGTCACCTACGCTACTGGTGTTTTCACAAGTTTATACTTGCGTACATGATGTAAGTAGTCTTGAGAATGGGAATGGCAATTGAGTATATATCAGAGAGAGAAGCATGCTTTGCAGTCCATGATCTAATTAACAGAGAAAAGTTAGACATGTTTTGTGAGAGAAGAGTTTGTGCATGCTATCACATCAAGAGAACCAAACAGATGCATGCTCTTGTGTAAGTTGCAAGGCTGATAGTCTTATATGATTATCAGAGAGAGAGAGAGAGAGAGATTTCTTTTTCTTTATTCCACCCGCAGAGGGAGGGGGACAGGGGATGAACATAAACCCTCCCATTGTAAATTAATTGCATAAAAAATACATGTCTTCCACATATTTACACATCAAGACCTCTTAGATCCATAAAATCCCCCAAGTGAAATTCAAGTTAACTTTCCAATAAACATAACATATATATCTTGTTTCTTTCCATTCCTCGTCTTACTTGGCCCTTGGATCTTCTAGCATGTAAACTAGGCTATTCAACAATGCCATCTTCAAATTCAAGATTTGGCAAGGTGCTTGTCATGCTATTTTGCACCAATGCTTAGCATGCAGTAGCACACAATCATGCCACATGCACGACCAGACGAGCATGACATGGCATGTACCGAGCAGCATGGACTGGCTTTGCCATTTCTACTCATTTTCATTTCATAAATTATTGGATCTTCTTCATCCCCCCCCCCCCCGGAAAATCATATATATATATATATATGTGTGTGTGCGCGCGCGCGCGCGTGCATGTATGTGTATGTGTGTGTAGAGAGAGAGAGAGAAAGAGCCAGGCTAGAATCAGATCGGCCGGATTTGGACTTAGATATAGTCAGATAAAAACTCTATAATAGGGGTCCTATATCAATGATGCAAGTTGTTAAATATGATCTACCACCTCAAAACTACTTATACACAAAAAATCATATGATTTGGATAAATAAAATTGAATTAAATATATTTTTTGATTATTTTATGCATAGTCTAGGAGTCTTCAAATTATATGATTTTTGATATACAAGTAGTTTTAAGGTAGTAGATCACATTCAACGGTTTAAATCATCGATGTATGACCCCCATTGTCTAGTTTTGATCTGACCGGATTTGAGCCCAAATCCAATTAATCTTACCTAAGTCTACCTCATATATATATATATATATATAAACAAATTTAAATACAATGATCTTTAGGTTTTTAACCATCAAGAAATATTCCTTCCACTTAATATTTGATGCATCAACAATACCAGGACTACCTTTACTATCTCTATGATAATAGGAAAAGAACAGAAAGAAAATATCTCCCAAAGATTATCTCTCACACATGAAAAACTCATACAACCATCTACTCCAAAAGGCTACAGCACAATCTAATAAGTCACAAAATTATCGCTCATCTTTTCAATATTTTTTCTAAAGAAATAAAGATTCAATTCCAAAGGTCACTTTTCAACTCATCCTCTGCCTCTTATTAGATCGACCACTTGACATACTCAAATCATTTACTTTATCTACTCTTAATCATACTCTTTTTTAGGTAAATAAGGTAATTACATTAGTGTGAGACTATCCTGTGAAATATAAAAAATATACAGTCAGCCTACAACAGGTCAAAAAGTTTTGATAGTAATGCAACATCCCAAACACAGAAGAAACTTGTATGTTTTATTGATTTTTAAATTATTGTTAGTCATATCTAATCGCTGAAATTATTCAAATTTGTGTGCTGTGTTATTTTTTGAAATTTACAACTAATTTCCCAAGAATGGCATCTATCTTCAAAAATAGTTACAGTTTTATAATTTTTCCAATTTTTATATTTTAACAACGAAATTATTGATTTTATAGACTTTTATTTGATTGCATCATCCCAAATGGAAAATCTTGGTTCCATCCCGGACAGTTGCTTTTGTCCATGATCCAGTCCTTACCAGCAAGGCTGAACTACTTTTGTCCAAAGAGTATATTCATATCGGCCACATAAGTTGTGTTAAAACAGAAAGGATCCTTTTAGAAGAATGCATATTCGACTTTGATGCCTCATACAACTAAGAAACTGAATATTTTTTTACACCCACCTTTATATTTAATACTAGACTAATGCATCTACTAAACAAAGAAAAAAAAAGTTTTTAGATGTCTTTTTCATGATCACATAAATGGGACTGTTCATTTAAGTTTATGGAAGGTTTAGAGGGTTTATTCTTGGTCGTATGAGTTTTAAATGAGATGATTAAAGTAGGTCTACCAATTTCATGGCAAACCCCTCCCTTATTCTTCATTCCCAGCTAGTTGGTCTGTTGTTTGAAAATTATTATCAAACTAAAAAATGGTTATAAATTAAAGATCTAGCCTTCCATGGAGCCTTCTCAAATTAGGCTAGTTCTTTATAGAATGAGACAAGGCTCCAGTGACAGTAACTACCTATCATATACCTAGTGTCGCTTGGAATGCAAAATCTAGGAGTTAACATGGGAACTGACTTGGCTGTAACTTTAGGAAATATACCCGACCTCACCGAAAATTGAACTCGAGACCTCGAGCCAATAAAATGTTCATAGCTCCAAATTTTCAATTCACACATGGCCTATGCTTGTTCAATTTCATGTGACTTGCACCTGAATTTGGGTTGCATTGGGCTGGGAACCTTATTTTAGAAATAAATAAGTAGAGTCCATCAAATGTACTAACCAAGCATCCAATCTGATCAGACCTAAAATCAGGTCGACATTTTCTCATCAAGTCCAACCAATCTTATGTATGTATTGGCAGACCCAAAACAATGTATAAGCTGAACTGAAGTAGTTTGGTTTAACCTAGCCCAAGTTGAACCCTATAATTGGTAGAGTGATTTAAGTTATTAACAACATAAGGACTAAAATTTAAAAATATACCTGAGTAACAATAACAGAACTGTAGAATGATCAATTAAGTTTGTTCTTTTGATTATGTTTGAAAGTACAAGTCATATCCAAAACCACTAGAAAATGAGAACATATATAACAAATAATAGATCATGTGATCAAGATTTGTTAGTCTTGCATCTATATCCAATGTTGCACAACAGAAACTGGAGGATGCAAATGTAAGATACAAGCATAAAATATATGAGGATCATGGTAAAGGATTTCAGCTAGCTTGCTTAAACACACCCTGGTGCATGCAGTTACTTTTGCTTACAAAGTGCAACTAAGAACTGTTCTAATTAATCATTCAATTTCGAAGTCAACATATATGCAAGGACAAAAAATTAATGGCTTTTTCATACTATACAAATTGACTAAAACACAACTTGAATCAAAGCCACAAAATGGGAACAATGAAATGATGTATCCATATGAGGAAAAACAAATAAAACTTCCTCTTTAACCTTAGACACAAAATGGAACAGCACATTCCGCACTACATACATCTATTCCTACTATATCACAAGAGTGAGATGTACTTGCAACGTTTGCCTGCCTTTGCCCTTAACTATTTTGGTTTACAACGAATGACCAAGGGTTCGGGTTGTATCTTTCGCGCGAAAGAATGATTGATTTACGTTCGAGATCTCAACTGTTGTATTTTATTTTGCACAGCTTTCAAAACAGGATATCACATTCGTGGTATGTGCTATGGATGAAGGAAGTGGTTCGTCAGTGCTTTGAAATGATCGCGGAAAAAAGATTATCATTCTGTCGCTCGAAAGATACAACCCGAATCCGGGCAAAAATAGAATTATCTGTCACCATCATCGAACATATAATTCCCACTCTTCCACAGTCCTCTAGCGTTAACGCCGTTAGTAGTTAGCAGTAAGCAGAAGGATGCTTTTGCAATTCTAACAAAGTTCAGGAGCATTTCTGTGAATAAAAAATAAAGATAAGATGCCACCTTCCAACCAACAAAGGCGACACCTGTCAAGAAAGCAAGCGAGAGCCAAAATTATAGATCTACCCACCGCAAAACACGCACCCAGTTTTTAGCCCACGTAATCTAAACAATGACCACAGGAAGACAGGCCAGACCATGAGATGCACGTCGGTCCATCCATCGATCGTGATAAAAAAAGGGCGGCCCCACCTAACAATTCCGATTCCCGGAACTAGACGGTGACGAATTCAAGGCACCAAAACCTCCCCCACTTTCCCCGCCCTTTAGAAAAAGTTCTTTCTTTTTCGTGAAATCGCGAAAAAGTCGAACCCAACAGCACCAAACCACCAGGTCTTCGCTCCATGCTGTTTCTCTCTCCAGATTCCTTTATATCCTAATAAATTTCCTTAATTTTCTCTGTTTAACCTAGATGAAAAAGAGAATAAAAAGGGAAAAAAGAGCGAGGGGAAAAAGAGAAGGCGGAACAAAAAAAAAAAGCCAGAGATATTAAGGAGGAGAGGGATTTTTTAACCCCCCCCCAAAAAAAAGGAGGAGATGGATCTGGCTTACGTTAATGGTCCTCTGGATGAGCTTGGCCCTCTTCTTGGGCCTTTGCGGGAGCTTGGATCCCTTGAAGACCAAGAAGTCATCCTCCTTCTCCTTGTTGGTCAGCGCGATCGCGAACTTGGGCCACACCGTGCCCTCGCTCCCCGACGACGAGCCCCCTCCCCCATTCTTCTTCTCCTCCGACGACGCCGACGCGCCGCTGTTCCCGCCCTTCGCCGCCCTATCCGGCGACGCCAAACCCCGGAGACCACCGTTGCTCTGCTGACGCCCTCTCATATCCACCGCTGCCGTCGCTGCTTTCGAATTCCTGACAAAAAAATTCCAAAACAAATCCAAGAGCTCAGAAAACGAGCAACAATACATGTCAATGGGAATGGAGAAAAAGTAGGGGAGAGGCGATCTTTCAAGGAGCGGAGCATTTATTGGTTAATTTAATTTAGTGAGTTCGATTGAGGATTACAGGAGATGCATCCGTGTACCTAAGTTGCCGTCTCGTTCGCCTCGGAGTCGGAGGGGAATGAGGGGATTCCATGTTGGGTCCCTGGTCTGGTTTCATTTACCCGGCACAAGGGTGAGTGTAATGGTGAAAAAAATAAGGTTACGGACCGTATTAAATACATCTGATGGCTTGATCTCGTGCCGGCCCGTCCGATCGAAAAGTTTATGGGCCGTACTCCACACGGCGCTCCACGTGGTTCGGCAGTCCAATGCATCACCCGGATGATGACCGATTGGAATCCTGCGTCCACTGTACCGCAGTTAAAGCGCAGGCTGGCGAAATCCACCACGGTGATCTGCTGTTTCGACACGTGGACACGGGCGCCGCTCCGTATGGAAGCATTTGTGTGATGTTGCCTGGCACCGCCTTGCAAATTTTAAAATTTGAAGATGAAGCAACGAAGCCAGATATGTACATCCCGACACGTCCCTCCTCCTGCTTGACAAACGCACCCTAGCGGTGCTTCGTCCGCGCGCGCCGATGTGTAATTACCGGAGCGTCTTTACCGTTTCCAAGGGATACGGAGAATAGATCGGACGGCCACCGGGCCAATAAACGGTTTGTCGGGGATTAGACGAAACGCCGCCAGTGCATTCTCGTTGGATTGTGGGTAAGGTGGGGCCACTCGAAGACATAACGAACATTATACCTATCCCAGCTCTAATCTTGGCTGTTTGGAAGTATGTACCAGCGGACGGTTGGCAGAAATGGACCCCGTCGCTTCCATTGCAAAACGGAGCTAAGAATCACCGAACTTTCTCCGGCCGTTCGAAGGCACACTAGTCAAATCAAAGGTTTTGGACTCTGGTATGGACCACTGGGGTGCAAGTGACGATCCACAACGGCCGACCCTAATCCTACCGTGGAAGGAGACCACGACTTCGTGCTGAAGGCGGCATAGGTAGTACTGTGGGTTGCCCATACCTAGTTCTTGGCTGCTTTACTACCATTTCTAACTGAGCTATAAAAAATATGAAAATCATGTACTATGAAATACTAAAACAGCAATGACTCCTACTCAGATCAATCTGATTCGTCTCATCTCATGATGATCCACCATAGATCGTGTCGGATGGATGAATCTTAGAGAACTTGAGATCGAATATTGGCTTCACGGATTGATGAACCTCAATCATTGACAATCTATTATAGCTCAAGCTATCTTCCTTCCTACTGAATTCATCTCTCTTTTAAATTAAGAAAATCTTGATAAAAAAAAAAAAAATCTTCATGATAGAATCTTTCAAAAAAGAAAAATATCTTATTCAAATCAATCTACAGTAAATTCGGAAGGTCATCAGATTCTAAGATGGATACGACTTTAATTCTTTTTCTATAAATAAATAGACTTCGAGATCCTCAAAATCGGCATTCGATTCCACACTCTCTTCTCTCATTATTCTTTATCTTCTAACTTGAGCATCGAAAGATTTTCAATGGAGAACCTTTCTATTGGGGATAAATTCTGCTCCTATCGAAGTCCAGCCTGATGGTTAGTCTAATGCAATTGGTAATAAGAGCTTTGATTGAAAATTCTCCTCCAGCGATCAGACTCCAGTCAAACTCCTCCAACGGTCAAATCTTAGCCGAACTCCTTCAGCTAGCCGAACTTTTTTACTGGCCAAACCTTAGCCAAACTCATTCAATCGACCGAACTCCTCAGCGGCTGAAACTCAGATGGATTCCTATAGGAGTTCAACCTCTTTCGGACTTCTTCTTCAAATGGATACCTACAGAAGTCCAACTCCTTCCGCACTTCTCCTTCAATCGGATTCCTCTAGAACTTCTCCTTCAGACAAATGCCTACAGAAGCCGAACTTCTTCCGAACTTCTCCTTCAGACAAATGCCTACAGAAGTCGAACTCCTTTCAGACCTCTCCTTCAGACAAATGCCTACAGAAGTCGAACTTCTTCTAGACCTCTCCTTCAGTCGGACTCCTCTAGGAGCTGAACTCCTTTCGAATTTTTCCTTCAAATGGATGTCTACAGGAGTTCAACTCCTTCAGGACTTCTTCTTCAATCGGATTCCTCCAAAAGTCGAACTCCTTTCGGACTTCTTCTTTAGTCGGATTTCTTTAGGAGCCCAACTCCTTTCAGACTTTTTCTTCAGTCGAATTTCTTCAGGAGCCGAACTTTTTTCAGACTTCTTCTTCAGTCGAACTTCTTCACTAGTCGGACTTCTTGTGGACGTCTCCATCAGTCGAACACCATCCAGATTCCTCCAGCAGATTACTTTCGGATTTTAAGTAGCATTCCTCCCGGATGATCACCTCTAGCCGTATTTCCGTTAGGAGTCCAAACTTCTCTAAAATTAACATACTTCAAAGCTCTTCACTCCTCCACGTGGCTCCAAGCGGCTCAGCACCGAACGGCTATGACTGTCACTATCAGTTCACTGCAGGCGGTGCCCTTCTCACGCGGCCTTGAGCGGCCGACTACTAGATGGCTATGGCTGTCACTATCAGTCCACTGCAGACAACAGTGATCTGCTATCAAACGACGATGGCTGTCACTATCAGTTTGCCACAGACGACGATAGCCTCGAGCGGCCCGCTATCAAGCGGTGTTAGCCGTCACTATTTATCTGCTGCAGGCTTCATCTATAAAAGGATCCCTTCAGATATATTTTCTCTAAGCTCTCTTCTTCTTTTCAAAATTCTGCCGAACTCATTTTCGAGCACTTCATTTCTGTTGGTCATAAAAGCTGACTTGATTGTCGGAAGATCCTGTCGGAGCCACCACCACCGACTTTGGATGAAACTTTATTTTGTAGGTCACCGACGGTGACCTCATCTTCCTCGACTTTAGCTCGATCCGATGTCAATCAGATTCTACACTAATAGAATTGACGCTAGAGGAAGGATACGAATCTCCAAGGTTTTCTTATTCTTAAAGGAGTGCTCAGCAGCGATCTCTCTTCTTCCTCTCCAAAGTTCTTTCCCCCCCAAAAAAAAGCCTCTCAGGAAAACTTCAATCTAGTGATCAACGGCCTCTGCAGCCAAATCCCATCCAGACTTGTCTGCTCCCGCTTCAGCTTCGACAACTCAAGTTCCATCTGCACCCATGGTGGATGCGGAGTAGTTTAACCTATTTGTTCAGCAGGTTCATGATCTCACGGAGGCGGTGCAAGGCATACATCGGTAGACCCCGATGTCGATTCGATCGGAGCAGGCTTCTTCGGAGTTTCGTGATCCGATCTGGGGATGGCCGACTTGGGCTAGCCGATCGGTAACCTTCGAAAGGAGGAAGCAAAGGGTGGAGAACCCTTGCTCGAACCATGACTCGACCCAGGGAGAAGCCCCGCATCCGTTCCATCAGAAGACTCTGGAGATCAACGATCGTGAAGATCTCCTAGATCAAAAGCTTCTGAAAATGAGCCGACGAATTGAAGAACTCTACCATACTCCCTCCTCGCACGGTAATGATATTTGCATTGACCCTCCTTTTTCTCAGAGGATTATGCAGGAACCAATCCTACCGAACTTCAAGCTTCCGTAGTTTGAGAGTTACGATGGGACCATCGATCTGGTCGATCATTGGAGGTCTTTCGGATAATGATGCTGCTCCATGGCATGCTAGACGCTATTTTGTGTCGGGCTTTTTCGTTCACCCTCAAGGAAGTCATCAGGAATTGGTACTCAGCACTTTAGTCGGATACCATCTTTTTCTTTGATTAAATGAGCCATCAGTTTGTGGCTCACTTCGTTAGCAGCCGACATTTCCGTCGAGGTTTGAATTTTATGATGAACATTAAGCAGAAGGAGGAAGAATCCATCCAGACTTATGTCATCCGATTTAATGTTGCTGCATTGGAGGTCTGAAATCCAGACCAGTCAGTTGCGATGGCCGCACTCAAAGATGGCCTTCAAAAAAATAATTTACTGTTCTTCCTGAAAAAAAAGTATCCTAAAAATTTTATCGATATGCTGGCTCAGGCTGAATGATATATTCGAGCTAAGGAGACCTTCAAGGCCAAGGATGATGAAGCCATTGGAGAGCGGTGAATCGATGAGCCGGACAGGCCCACTGAGAAAGGAAAGTCGAGTGAAGCTCGATCGTGCTCTCGAACTTCCTCTAAGCGCAAGCGAGTCCGAACTCCTCTCTAGGCTCGGAGGTAGGGAAGCTCTGATAGAAGGGCATGGCGGGGTTCACCTCTCCAAAGATTTCACAACTATGCCTCTCTCAATGCTCCAAAAACTCAAGTATTGATGAAAATTAGATCGTAACTACCGAGATCGAAAAGATTGCATACTCATCCCGGTAAGCGCAATCCTAACAAGTTCTATCTTATCATCATGACCACAGTCACGATACTGAAGAGTGTATTTAGCTCCAAGATGAGATCGAGGAGCTCATTAGATGAGGCAGACTCGGTCGATTCCTGTGGTGTTGGTCTGAAGGGCAGAAAGATCGGCCAAGGGTACTTCCGCATCCTGAACCACCAAGGAGGGAGGAATAACAAGAAGATCGATCGTCTCTCGGTATCATCAACACTATCTCGGAGGGACTTCGATGAGAAGAGGCCAGTGGATCTGAGGGACCAGTGAAGAGATGGAGGACTGTAGAACCCATAACCTTCACTGAGGCAGATGCTCAAGGAGTCCAGTTTCCGTATAATGATGCGATTGTAATCTCTTTAAACATTGCCGACTATGATGTACACCGTATTTTGATAAATAATGAAAGCTCGGTTGATGTTTTATTTTATGATGCTTTCTCAAAAGTATCCTTAATAACCATTTGGAACCTATAAACTTTCCATTGGTAAGCTTCACCGACGATGCCATATCAGTTGAGGGCATAATAACTTGGGCTATGATTGCAAGGCAACGCCCGAAGCTGGTTAAGGCACAGATCGATTTTTTAGTCGTAAAGGCTTCATCTATCTATAATGCTATTCTCGGCCGACCTGATCTAAATATACTTCGGATAGTGGTATCAACTTATTATTTGAAGATGAAGTTTCTGACAAGTCATGGGATCAGAGAGGTCAGGAGAGATTAAGTTCTGGTAAGGCACTGCTACTTAATCACCCTGTAAAAGGAAGAATAGTCCAACCCTTATCCTATTGATGGGCTAGATGTTCGCATTGATCTCACTGAGAAGCGGGACGAGCCTATGGAGGACCTCATATCTATGTCCTTAAATGATAGAAATATCGAGCATGGTGTACAGATTGGCTCTAACTTGGGGGACGAGGTTCGGGAGCAACTCATCACCTTCCTTAGGAAGAACACGGATGACTTTGCCTGAGCCCTAGCTGATATGCCAGGAATTGACATCGAGGTCATGGAACATCAGCTAGCCATTGATCCTAAATATCGGTCGGTAAAAGAGAAGATGCACAATCATGCTCCGAAGAGGTAGAAAGCAGTTGCAGAAGAAGTAGGCAAGCTCCTCAAAACTGGATTCATCCAAAAAGTTGACTATCCGACCTGAATCTTAAACATGATCCTCGTCAAAACGGTAAATAACAAGTGGAGGATGTGTATAGACTTCAAAAAGCTGAACAAGACCTATCCAAAAGATAGCTACCCTCTATCCAGAATTGATCAACTGATAAATATAACCTCGGGCCATGAGCTCCTCACCTTCATGGATGCCTTCTCTGGTTATAACCAGATACAGATGGCACCGAAGGACAAAGAGAAAACTACTTTTGTTACTGACCGTAGTCTTTATTGTTATAAGATTATGCTCTTTGGATTCAAAAATGCAGGAGCAACGTACCAACGTCTGATCAACAAGATCTTTAAGGAGCAGATCGATCATAACATGGAGGTGTACGTGGATGACATGCTCATCAAAAGTTGAATTTCTATAAACCACCTCGTCGATCTCAAAGAGACCTTCAGTATACTTAGAAAGCACAAGATGAAGCTGAATTCAATCAAGTGCGCCTTTAGTGTGACCTTAGAGAAGTTTTTAGGGTTTATGGTGTCAAGGCATAGGATTGAAGCAAATTCAGAAAAAATTTGAGCTATTCAGAAGATGACTGCTCCAAAAACAATCGAAGAAGTTTTGCACCTGATCGAAAAAGTGGCATCTCTGAATCACTTCATCTCGAGATCAACTGATCGATGCATGTCCTTCTTTCGAGTTTTCAGACAACCAAAGAACTTCTGTTGGACGATGGAGTACCAACGGATGTTTGAGGAGCTTAAAAACTATCCCAGCTCATCCCCACTACTGACAAAGCTCAAATCTAAAGAAGAATTATTCCTATACCTAACAGTCTCCCCGATGGCCTTGGCAACAGTCCTGATTAAGAAGGAAGCGAAGATGCAGCGATCGATCTACTATGTAAACCAGATCCTGAGGGATATAGAGATTAGATACTTTAAGTTAAAAAAATTGACTTACTCTCTTCTAATTACCGCTAGGAGACTCCGACCTTACTTTCAGGGACACACCATAATGATCCTCATAGACCAACTAATAAAAGCAGTCCTTCATCGAACGGATGCTTTCGAAAAAATCGTAAAATGGACAATCGAGCTCGTAGAATTTGATATCAACTATCGATCCCGATCATCGATCAAAGCCCAGATATTGACAGATTTTATAGTAGAATGTACCATTCTAGATGATGCCGAGCTTGAACAGAATGAGATCGGTACTCTATTGTTGCAATCAAGCCTTCCTGAAGAGAGTGCCAACCATTTCGAAGGTTTTTGGATCCTGTATGTTGGTAGTTCGTCCAACTCCGTTGGAGCAGGTACGGAGTTAGTCTTAGTCAGCCCCGAAGGAGTCGTCGTTGAGTACGCGCTATGCTTTAAATTTTTTGCAACTAATAATGGAACCAAATATGAAACGTTGATCGTTAGGATAAAAATAGTAAGAGAGTTAAAAGTAGACCGACTTCAAGTCTACAGTGATTTTCAATTAATGGTTGGTCAAGTTAGTGGCAACTATGAAGTGGAAGAAAAAAATATGATGAAATATCTTGAGAAAGTAAAGGATTTGACTCCGATCTTTGATAGTTTTGGCATTCGATAGATTTCGAGGATAGAAAATATAAGAGCAGATCTCCTCTCTAAATTGGCCACTTCAACCCCAGTCGAACTATCCAAAGAAGTATTTTTTGAGACTCTAAAATGTCCAAGCTTAGAGGAATCATAGTTCGTTATGCAGGTGGAGCTCAAGCCAAGTTGGATTGACCCGTTAGCTGTCTATCTCAAAGAGGGAGTTCTTTTTTGTGATCCAAAAGAATCTCGAAAACTCAGAAATCAAGCTTTTCGGTACGTTTTGTACAAAGGCAAGTTGTATTAGAGGTCGTATTGACTACTGCCGCTGACATGCCTTCGATTTTCAGAGGTCGACTTCGCATTATGAGAGTGCTTGAAAAAATTTATGAAAGTCATGCAGGAGCCAGATCTCTATCATAAAAACTACTTCGGCAAGGATACTATTGGCCGATCTTGTACGATGACTCTATAGAGTACGTCAAAAAATGTGACCACTGTCAGAAGAATGCAAACATAAAAAGATAGCCAGCCTTCGAGCTTACTTCACTAAGCGCACCTTGGCCATTTGCACAATGGAGAATAGATATTTTTGGCCCTTTTCTGACGTTATCCGAGCAACAAAAGTTTTTTCTGATCACGATCGACTACTTCACCAAATGGGTCGAAGTCGAATCACTAGCAAAAATTATCAAGGCCAAGGTCCAAGACTTCATTTGAAAGTCAATCATCTGCTGGTTCGGTCTGCTTTGAACTCTCATAATAGATAACGAACGATGGTTCGCTGGGATGAGGTACGCCGAATTCTGCAAAGATTTAAACATCTTCCATCACCTCACATCGGTAGCTCACCCATAGGCAAATAAAAAAGCTGAAGTGACTAACCGAACCTTGCTGCAAGATATCAAGACAAGGCTCGACAGAGTAAGGGGGCCTGGATGGACGAACTCTACCACGTTCTCTGGGTGTATCGAACTATCTAAAGGTTATCGACTGGGAAAATATCATTCATCTTGGCCTTTGGAATGGAGGTAGTCATACCAATCGAGCTTAAACTCCCATCAGCATGGGTTGTGGTCTTCAATGAGCAGCATAACCCATAGGATCTCAGAGTCAATCTCGATCTACTGAAAAAAAAAAAGAGAGAAAGCCTAGGTTCAGATGGTGGCCTACAGTCGAAGGATGGTTCGATACTATAACTCCAGGGTCAGAAGTAAAACGTTTAGAGTGGGGGGTTTAGTTCTTTGATGAGTCGCCATCTCTCAACCTCAGAGTCAGAAAAAGCTTGCCTTAAATTAGGAAAGCCCATATGAAGTGGTGGAGGTCATCCATCCCAGAACTTATCGTCTGAAGGAGCTCGGAGGAACAATGCTCCGACGATCTTGGAACTCAAAAAATCTGAGGATGTACTATCAATAATTTTTTTCAATAAAACTCCTTCATTTCAATATTATTATTTCTTGGTGCAAAAACTATGTGATGATAGGAAAGAAGTAATCAATAATGACCATGTTAGAAATAGGAGGAGAACCTCATCCTAACATAAACAAAGTTGAAGGCCTCATTCAATTTAGACGAGATGAGGAAAGAGGCCCTGACAACGGTCCTTATATGCCCTTATAGTTTGTTAGAGATGGGAGGAGAACTTCATCCTAACATGAGCAAAGTCCAAGGCCTCGTTCATTTTAGATGAGATGAGGGGACAGGCTCTGACTGCGGCCCTTATGTGTCCCTATAATCCATTAGAAATAGGAGGAAAATCTCATCCTAATGTGAGCAAAGTCGAAGATCTCATTCATTTTAGACGAGATGAGGGGAGAGGCCTTGACAACGGTCCTTATATGCCCCTACATAAGACCTCCTTCAACTTCAACAGGAGATAAGATCTTCTTCAATCTCGGCTAGATATAAGATCTTTTTCGAGCTTCAACATCAACGTCAACGTCAACAGAAGATAAGATCTCCTTCAATCTCGACTGAAGATAAGATTTTTCCTGAGCTTCAACCTCAACCTCAATATCAACCTCGACTGGAGATAAGATATTCCTTGAGCTTCAACTTCAATTTTGATTGGAGACAAGATCTCCCCTGAGCTTCAACTTCAACGCCAACCTCAGCTGGAGATAAGATCTCCTCCGAGCTTTAACTTCAATGTCAACTTCGATTGGAGACAAGATCTCCCCAGAGCTTCAACTTCAACGTCAACCTTAGCTAGAGATAAGATCTCTTCCGAGCTTCAACTTCAACGTCAACTTCAACAGAAGATAAGATCTCCTTCAATCTCAACTAGAGATAAGATCTTCTCCGAGCTTCAACTTCAAAGTCAACTTTAACAGGAGATAAGATCCTCTTCAGCCTCAGTTGGAGATAAGATCTCTCCCGAGCTTCAACTTCAATCTTAGCTGGAGACAAGATCTCTTCCGAGCTTCAAATTTAACTTCAACCTCGGCTAGAGATAAGATCTTCCCCGAGCTCCAACCATTCAACAGAAGATAAGATCTCTCCCGAGCTTCAACTTCAATCTCGATTGGAGATAAGATCTTCCTCGAGCTTCAACTTCAATGTCAACTTTAACAGAAGATAAGATCTCCTTCAGTCTCGGCTGGAGATAAGATCTTCCCTAAGCTTCAACTTGAACTGGTGCAGAGTCTGTAAGAAGACTTCGACAGTCATCTTTTTCATACTTTCTTTCTTCGAATTTCAAATTTAGGAGTGGGAAGACTATTATTGAGGATAAATCTTGCTTCCACTGAAGATCAGCCTGATGCTTAGCCTAATGCAACTGGTAATCGTGGAAGAGTTTCGATCAAGAATTCTCCTTCAGTAGCCGGATCCCAGCCAAACTCATCCAACGGTCAAATCTTATCTGAACTCCCTTAGCCAGCTGAACTCTTCTACTGGCCAAAGCTTAGCCAAACTCCTTCAGCCGACCAAACTCCTCAGCGATCGAACCCCAAATAGATGCCTACAGGAGTCCAACCCTTTTCGAACTTCTCCTTCAAACAGATGCCTACAGGAGTCCAACTCCTTCTGAACTTTTTTTTCAATCAAATTCCTCTAGAAGCCAAACTTCTTCTGAACTTTTTTTTTCAGTCGGATTTCTTCAAGAGCCGAACTTCTTTCGGACCTCTCCTTCAGAAGGATGCCTACAGGAGCCGAACTTCTTTCAGATCTCTCTTTCAGATGGATGTCTATAGAAGTCAAACTTCTTTCGAATCTCTTCTTCAATCGGATTTCTCTAGAAGTCAAACTTCTTCCAGACTTCTCTTTCAGATGGATGCCTATAAGAGCCGAACTCCTTTCGAACCTCTCTTTCGATCGAACTTCTTCAGGAGCTGAACTCCTTTTGGACTTCTCCTTCAAACGGATGCCTACAAAAATCCAACTCCTTCCGAACTTCTCCTTCAATCAAATTTCTTCAGAAGCCAAACTCTTTTCAAACTTCTCCTTCAATCAAATTTCTCTAGGAGTCCAACTTCTTTCGGACTTCTCCTTCAGTCGGATGTCTATAGGAGCCAAATTTCTTTTAGACATCTCCTTCAGACGGATGCTTAGAGAAGTCGAACTCCTTCTGGACCTCTCCTTCAGTCAGACTTCTCTAGAAGCCGAACTTCTTTCGAACTTCTTCTTCAGACAGATGCCTACAGGAGTTCAACTTCTTCCAAACTTCTTCTTCAATCGAATTTCTTTAGGAGCCAAACTTTTTTTGAACTTCTTCTTCAGTCAGATTCCTTCGGAGCCCAATTTCTTCTGAACTTTTCTTTCCATCGAATTTCTTCAGAAGCCAAACTTCCTCCAAACTTTTTCTTCAGTCGAATTCCTCCAGGAGCCAAACTTCTTTCGGATTTCTCCTTCAATCGAATTTCTTCAGGAGTCAAACTTCTTCCAAACTTCTTCTTCAGTCGAACTTCTCCATCAGTTAGACTCCTTCTGAACATCTTCATCAGTCGAACTTCATCCAAATTCTTTCAGTAAATTACTTTCAGATTTCATGTAGCATTCCTATCGGATGATCACCTCTAGTCGTATTCTCTTTAGAAGTTCAAACTCTTCTAAAATTGATATATGTCAAAGCTCTTCACCCCTCCACATCATTTTGAGTGGCTCAGTATCGGATGGCTACGGCTGTCACTATCAGTCCACTACAGATGGTGCCTCTCTCATGCGTTCCTGAGCGATCGACTATCGAACAGCTATGGTTGTCACTATCAATCCACTGTAGGCAATAGCGACCCACTATCGAACGACGATGGTTGTCACTATCAGTCTACCACAGACGACGGCAGCCTCGAGCGGCCCGCTATCAAGTGGTGTTAGCTGTCACTATCTATCTGCTGCAGGCTCCATCCATAAAAGGATTTCTTCAGATATATTTTCTCTAAGCTCTTTTTTTCTTTTCGAAACTCTGTCGAACTCCTTTTCGAGCACTCTATTTTTGTTGGCTAGAAGAGCTGATTTGATCATCGGAGGATCCTATCGGAGCCACCACCACCGACTCCGAATGAAACTTTATTTTGTAGATCACAGATGGCGATCTCATCTTTCTCGACTCCAGCTCGATCCGACGTCGATTAGATTCTACACCAACATCCTCGATGAGGATTTTTTTATAGGAGTTTAGATGAAGCTCCAACGACAATCTCATCTCGACCACATCCTCTTCAGTGATCGAACTCAAGCGAAGAGATCAGGAGCAATATTTGGCACTAGAGGAATGGTCTTGATTGATTTCAAAGTTTAATTTCGAAAGAAGAAAGCTCATCATTAGATACCATGAAGACATATAAGGAATGCATTGAATGCATCATAACGCTCCAATAGAAGGCAGACCAATAATATCTAGCCAACCAATGCACCATCGTTGTCGATCCAAGAGAATCCTCCATCAGCAACATCGACGATCTCTTAAGAACAGTACAGTAGTCTTGTTTAAAAGGTGCAAGCACTTTCAGCCACAATAAGAGGGATACGGCAGAATAATGAACCTTTGTCTTGTCGTGAAAAATCTAAAACCAGCCCAAGAAAGGTTGGCAGACCGACCTCCCTGAAGTCCAAGGGCGAAAACCAGTCATCATTGCCAATTTATTAGCCCATTCCATCGTAGACTCAGGCGATCACCTACTCTAATTTTTAGAAGAAATTCGACTCTAGGCCATGTTTCTCCTCGACACCACCCAACCTAGAAGGATAATCTAAAAAAAAGGCTCCAAAAAATACAACAATAGAATATCGATGCACTATAAGCATCAAGACAGCCAGACGATGACCTGAGATTCATCGTTAATCCATAAACAAACCTTTATCACCTTGGTTCAAGATGCCCTAATTAATGGAGTCATATGATGGGACTGTTGATCCTATAAACCATCTGGATAACTTCTGAACTCTCATGCTTCTATAAGGGGCCAATGATGTGATTCTCTATCGAGCTTTTTCTTCGACTCTGAGGAAGGCAGCTTGCCACTGGTACTTTAATTTGCAGTCGAACTCCGTGGACTCCTTTCATCAATTGAGTCGGTAGTTTGTTGCTCATTTTATCAGCAGCCACTGCAATATTGCAACTTGGACTTCCTCGTGAGCATCAAGTAAAGAGAGAATGAGTCTCTTCAGGATTATATCAACCATTACAATGCCGTGATGTTGGAGGTGCGGAACCTTGATTAGTCTATAGCAATGATTGCATTGAAGGCTGGAATCTTTCGGAATAACCTTCTCTTCTTAATTTAAATTATCCGAAGGACTTCGCTGAAATGTTGGAATATGTAGAGAGGTATGCTCAAGCCGAGAAAGCCTAAGATCAGTAAGGAGAAAATCTTAGTACTAGATCATAGCCAAATTCCAAGTAGGAGAAAAAGAAGAATTATCGATGAGTGTAGCATCAACGTGAGGAACCACAGCCTTGTCGTTCTTGGGCCCTACCTTGGGGCAACTGACCTAAATCCCCTATAGCACCTCGTCGATCAAGGACTCCCCCTTGAAGATTCCATTACTTTACTCCTCTTAACACCCGTCAAGCTCAGATCTTGATGGAGATCGAGTGCCAAAAAAAGCTCCCTCGATCGAAGAAGATGGTAGCTCCGGCACGAGCAAAAAATTTGAAAAAGTATTGTAAATATCATCGTAATCATGGATATGATATAGAAGAATGCTGGCAGCTCAAGGAGGAGATAAAGGCACTTATTGAATGTGGACGTCTTCAGTGCTACATTGATGAACGATGGATCCTAGCGAACCCACACAACGAACCTCCTAGGCAAGAAGATCCCCACAAAGACCAACTAGTAGCAGGTGAGATCGTAATAATTTCTAGGGGCAATTCGGCCATGGTGTCTTAGATCCAAGCTAAGCTGAGGAAATGGAGCCTAAGAAAAAAAAGATCGGTGATGAGATCATCTTTTCTGAAGTCGATCTATATGGAATAAATCATCCACATGATGACTTTGTAATCATTTCCTTAAATATTTCTAATTATGATGTACATAGAGTCCTAGTTGATAATGAAAGTTTTATTGATGTATTTTTCGTATGAACTTGAATTCTGAGCTATTGGTGAAGAGAAATATATCTCTTATTGGATTCTCAGATAGTACAGTTCCTGTAGAAGGAACCATCTCCCTGACTATGATAGCCGGATGAGCTTTAAAATAGGCTGTCGTCAGAATAAATTACTTTATATTAAAAAGCCCATCCATCTATAATGCTATTTTAGGTCGGCCTGAACTGAACATTCTTCGAGCTTTAGTATCGACCTATGACTTGAAGGTGAAATTTCTAACTCTGTATGAGATTGATGAGCTCCAAGAAAATCAGTAACTTAAAAAGGAATGTTATATGGTGACTCTGCATGAGGCGACACTCGAGGAATAGCCGACGAATAAGTTTGATGTGCGGCATGAGCTGAGCTAACAAAAAGGCTATCTGGTGGAAGATCTTATCTCGATGCCAATCGATGAAGATCCAAATATGCTAGTGAAGATCAGCTAAAACCTATGTGAGGAGGATTATCAACACCTCACCTCTTTCTTCTAAGCTAATGTAGATATTTTTGCTTGGTCGACCTCCGACATGTCTAACATCGATTTAGAGGTCATGATTTATTGACTCAATATGGATCTGAAGCATCATCCAATCAGACAAAAAAAAATAATTTTGCTCACGAGCGACAAAAATCCATATAGGAAGAGATGGACAAACTTTTAAAGGCAGGATCCATCCAAGAAGTCTACTATCCAGAATGGTTAGCTAATGTCATTCTCGTAAAGAAAACAAGCAAAAAATGGTGCACATACATCGACTACACCAATTTTAACAAGGCATGCTCGATAGAAAACTATCATCTGCCTCGTATTGACCAGTTGATGGATGTAACCTCAGGACATTAGCTTTTATCTTATATGGATGCATTCTTCGTGTGAGGATTGGTGGTGCTCTCAAGCCTTGAAAGGCCACGAGGAGGAGTCAGAGTGTTAACTCCAAAAAATTAGTGTGAGCTCAGAAGTGGCACTTCTAAGTCTTGGAAACATGAGAAGATAGATCATGGAAAGACGGAAGTGAGTCAAAAGAAGAATCAATCTCAATAATAAAGATTAGAAACTAGGTCGGCTCACTTTGAGACTGAGTCGGCTCAGTTGAAAATTGGATCGGCTCAATCCAAGACTGGGTCGACTAAGTCTCAAAGAAAAATTCAGATAGAAAGTAGTATTTTTGGACTATTGACATGGTACATAACTGGATCGGCTTAGTTTGGAACTGAGCCGACCCAGTCATAGATTAGCTGGCTCAGTCTGAAATTGGGCCGGCCAAACTGAGCTGACCCAGTCGTAGGTTAGCTGGCTCAGTCTGAAACTGGGCCGACTTAGTTTTCGTGGATTATTATTTTGTGTATGTGGGTTGTTTGGATTTGAAAAGTTTTTCTATGAGCTTGAACTTGATCCTTTGTAAAGTATATGTACTCAAAATAGGTCAAGACTGTAAGTATGCTGAAATATACTGAATAAAAGTTCTTTTCTTTCAAATTTTTTTTTTTTGCTTCTTCTCTATTTCTTAATTTATTTAATTATGCTTCTGTAGAAATCTCTAAGAAGTACTTTCTTATTGCTTGGCTAATCACCAATGGCCATGCCGATCTATGTGGGAAGAGCGCATATTTTTAATATTTGGTATAAGAGCGGTGTTGCATGGAAGGAAGGAAGACTCCTAAGATTTACTACATTCAGGATCTGTTGCATCAGATTTTATCCTAAAAACTTCTAGTTTGTTTCAGGTTGTCTCTAAATTGAGTTGGAGATTGTTTACACGGAGGAACGGTGATACAAAAATTTGGAAAGATGATCTAAGGCTAATTAGATTTTCTATGAAGGATAGTTTTACTGGTGTGTGATCGTGAAGGGTGTTAGAGATCCGTTCTTGATTTATTTGAAGTCATGGGATCAAGTGGATTCAAGATGAATTTTGAGAAGTTTGACGACAAAAAAAATTTTACCCTATGGCAGTAAAGAGTAAAGAACTTGTTGGTTCAGCAAAGAATTTACAAGATCTTGATAAAAGAAAGGTTAGAAAAGATCAGTGCTGAGGATTGAAAAGAGTTGGGGAAAATTACTTTTAGCACAATTCGAATGTGCTTGGTCGATCAGATTTTGTCCGAGGTTTGCATAGAGACTACGGCAAAGGGGCTCTGAGAGAGACTGGAGAATACATACATGGGAAAGAACATGATAAATAAGTTATGATTAAAGAAACAGCTGTATAGTCTGAGGATGCCCGAAGGCGAAGATCTTGTTGCACATATCCAAAGATTCAATCAGATGTTTTCTGAGATGATGAGTTTGGATGTGAAGATCGATGAGGAGAATCGGGCATTGCTGCTATTATGTTCTCTCTTATGTTCGTATGATGGTCTCATAACAATTTTAGTTTATGAAAAAAAGATTCTAAACTATGAAGAGATTGTTGGTGTGCTCAGATCAAATGAGCAAAGAGAGAAGATCTATAAGGAAGACCCTAAGTCTGAGATCTTGGCAGTGAATGAAAGATATGAAAGATCAAAGAAGAAGATAAGAGAAAAATCCAAGGATAGGTCAAAGTCTCGCGATCAGAGAAAGATGATATTGAAATGTTATAAATATCATCAGCCTGGATACCTAAGGAGAGATTATCCTCTTTTGATATCAAAAAAAGAAAAGGCCAGCAAGAAAGATGATACAGCTTTTGTGAGCAGTGAAAAAGACTTACTAGTTGTATTAGATGGATCCACAGAGTGCGATACTATATGGATATTAGATTCAGTATGCTCGCACCATTATACTTTTCATCGGAAGTGATTTGCTACCTATCAAAAGATCGATGGTGAAAGTATCAGTCTTAAAGATGATCATCCATGCAAAGTAGCTAAAATTGGCTCTATCAGGATGAGGATGTACAATGGGATCATTCATACATTATCAAATATCAGGTATGTACCGAAGTTGAAAAAGAATCTGATTTTTTTAGGCTACTTGAAGGAGTAGGATTATGCTTTTAGTAGCCATGTCTAAAAATTTTCAAGAAAGCTTTGATGGTGATGAGAGAGAAAATTGAGCAACAATCTTTACAGAATGGAAGGCTCAGTGGTAAATGATAGTGTAGAGGTACTAGCAGCGGTATAGGAGGAGCAGATTTTATATCGACTATGGCTCTATTGGATGGATCATATGAGTGACTGTGGGCTTACAGAACTAAGCAGAAGAGGTATGATCCCATTTCTGAAGAAGGAGGGCACAGATCTTTATGAGTCATGTATCTTTGGCAAACAGGATAGGATGAAGTTTGCCAGAAGTACCAAGCGTGGTGAGGGAGTACTGAATTTAGTGTACTCGAATGTGTGGGGACCAGCTCCTATATCAGCTAGAGGTGGGGCAAAATACTTTGTTACTTTCATTGATGATTTCTCAAGAAAGATGTCGATTTATCTGATTAGAGAAAAATCAGAGGTGTTTGTCCGATTTAGAGCCTGAAGAGCTGAACTAGAGGAGTTAGAGAGATAGGTAAAGTATCTGAGGTCAGACAATGAAGAAAAATATACTAGTCTGGAGTTCAAAAGGTACTGTGAGAAAAATAGCATCAAACGCTATTACACGGTGAGGATGACTCCCCAGTAGAATGATGTCGTGGAAAAGATGAACCGAACACTGATCAAGAAGGCATGGAGTTTGAGGATGTAGACATCACTTTCAAAATTCTTTTGGGATGATGCTCTAACTTTTTCTTATTTTCTTGTGAACAGATCCCCATATTATAAGCTGAATGGAGGTATTTCAGAAGAGGTCTGGAGTGGAAAGAAGGTAGAGCTTGGCCATCTAAAAGTCTTCGTTTGCACAGTCTATGCACATGTGGAGGCAACTGAGAGGAGCAAATTGGATCCAAAATCTCAAAAGATGACATTCATAGGATATCCATAAGGAATCAAGGGGTACCTACCGTGAGACTCTTAAGCACAGAAGTCAGTGATCAGCAGGGACGTTATCTTTGATGAAAAGAGCATCTTGAGGAGGTCTGGGATAGATGGAACAGCATTGGTCAGTCAAAGAATGATGGCATGCAGGTTACATCCACTTATAGGAGTGTTCCTGTTGAGGTGGATTTGGGCAGAAAAGTATTATCTCAGATTGAAAATCAGCATGAAGGATCGATCGTTCAGACAGATGTGCAGGAGCAGCCATAGACATCAAGCAGAGATGTGCCGGTAGAAGTGACTTTGCACAAGCTCCAGTATACTATTAGGAGATCGATCGGATATGACATTGATGAGGTTATCTCCTATGCACTCATTACTACTAATGAAGATCCAGAGAATTATATAAAGGCCATGGAGAGTGAGGATCATGATTTATGAATGCAAGCCATGATGGAGGAGATGGAATCACTTGAGAAAAGTCAGACATGACAGCTGGTGGATCTTCTAGAGGATCTCGATCTATTGGCTCAAAGTGGGTGTTCACAAAGAAAGAAGCACCTTCAGAATAAGGTAGAGTCAGATTCAAAGCAAGACAGGTAGCCAAGGGATACTCACAAAGGAAAGAGATTGACTACGCAAAAAAATTTTCTCTTATGGTATGTCATACATCTCTTCGAGTTTTGCTATTATTAGTGGCACAACATAACATGAAATTAGAACATATGGATGTGAAGATGGCCTTCCTTCATGGGACTTTAGAGGAAAGAATCTACATGAAGCAGTCGGATGGTTTCATGGAGATGGGACAAGAAGAAAATATGCATTTACTCAAAAAATCTTTGTATGGCTTGAAACAATCCCCTCGTCAGCGGTATCGAAGGTTTGATAGCTTTGTCTTGAGCCCGGATTTCAGTAGATGTGAACATGATTGTTATGTTACGTCAAGAATGTAGATAAGAAGGATGCTCTGTACCTGTTATTATATGTAGATGATATGCTCATAGTCAGTAGAAGCATGGATATTGTGTAAAGGTTGAAAAAGATATTATCATCTAAATTTGAGATGAAAAATTTGGATCTAGTTGAGAAAATCCTTGGAATGGAGATTTGCAGAGATCGGTGCAAAGGAGTGCTCCATTTGTCATAAGGAAAGTATGTCCAGAAGGTTCTGAAGAGGTTTGGGAAGGAGAAGACTAAACCTGCAGAGATGCCATTGTCGAGCCATATGTCTCTCTCCAAGTTATAGTGCCTCCAATCAGAAGAGGAGAGAGAGTAAATGGAATGAGTTTCTTATGCAAATGCTGTAGATAGTGTGATATATACTATGGTGTGCTGTAGATCAGATATAGTACATGCTATGAGCATGGTTAGTAGATATATGGCTAATCCTGGGAAGGAACACTGAAAAGCATTAAAATGGATATTGAGATATCTGCATGGAATAAGGGATTATGGTTTGATGTTTGGTGGGCAGTCGGGAGGATTTGGAGAACAATCCGTAAAGATGTGTAAAGGTTCAGGTCCTTTGGAAGAATTTATTGATGCAAATTATGCTGGTGTTCTTGATACAAGGAGATCTACTACTGGATACCTCTTCTACGTATATGATGGATCGGTATCTTGGAGATCAACCCTTCAGCCAATCATGATCTTGTCTACCATAGAGGCGAGTAAATTGGGATAATGGAGGCTATAAAGAAAACCCTTTGGCTTAGGAGGCTGATTGATGAGTTTGGGGTGGAGTAGAGCAAGGTTACACTATTTAGTGATAGTCAGAGTGCTTTATTGTTGGCACAAAACCTAGTCTATTATGCATGCACAAAGCATATAGACGTGAAGTACCACAGGATCAGAGAGCTGGTGGAGAAAGGTAAAGTGAAACTGATGAAGATCCATACCAAGGAGAATCAGTCTGATGCACTCATGAAGGTACTCTCTAGAGATAGCTTTCGGAGATGTGTGGCACGGATGGATCTGTTAAGAAGAGATGAGTTCACAAAGACTTGGAAGCACCAAGGTGGAGAATATGAGCTCAGAAGTGGCACTTTCAAGTCTTAAAAACATGAAAAGACAGATTATGAGAAGACAGAAGCGAGCCGAAAGAAGAATCGATCTCAATAGAATTTGTATTAGAGTGGTATCATGGTCCAATAATTTGTATCAGAGCAGTACCATGGTCCAATAATTGGTATCGGAGCCTGATGGTGTGTGGAAGCAAAAGAAAAGTCATACAAGATGAAATCAGGACTCTGCACAAGTATTCCATGATATGTCTTAGATCTATTTTTATTATTACTGTGGTTTGCCTAATCGAGAGCAGCGGATTGAAGGTGGAGACAGAGAGGATTAACGAAAAAAAATTTTTTTTTAGGATAAAAAGTTTGGATGCATGATTTGCTGGCCAGTCTTAATGGAAAGGCCGAGGTGTATGATAGTTAGACAAGCTAAAAAGTATTGGAGTGTTATAGTAGCGCTTTCTTGGAGATACAGGACTGAGAGAGGCTCGGTGGTATAGCAATTGAGAGAGGTATCTTAGCAAAGAGCATTAGAATTCTTGATAAAAACATGATGTTGTTATCAAGACACCATGTTTATCAGTTTAATTCGACTTCTTAAAATAAATAAAAATACGTAGATAGTAGTGAGTCGGATCGAATCCATAGGAAAGGTAGTATTTTTAGATTTAAAATCTTTAATTTTTGAAAAAAAAATTTAAAAATAAAATTTGAAGTCAAAAATTAAAAATTAAAATTATGAAATAGAAATTAAATTATATAGAAAAGTAAACTTGGTACTAAGATCTACTAATTAGATCTTAGCATCTACTTGCAGTAAAATAAAGAATAATAATTATAATATAGAAATTAAATTATAATAAAAAATAAAAAATATAAAATTAAAGAGCATAAAAATAAATATTATATTAATTAAAAAATTTATAATTTAAATATATAAAATTTAAAAATAAAATAAAATAAAATAAAATAGCATGATCTCTTATCTTGGATCGGCATGGGTGGAAAGATGGTGTAGAAGTCCAGCTTTTTCTCTCGACATCAATTATCTTGAAGTAGCAATTAACCTAGAGTCTAGCTTCACCTTGTACCAAAGCTTCACCTTGATCAAAGATAATAAACTCTGAAGGCCTGGGGTCTTATTTATAGAGCTAGGAGGGCTGAAGAGTTTTCTTCTAGGCAATGTAGGACTAAGGAGCTCTTTGATCATCAAAATATGAAGAAATTTGAGTAAAAATTGGATTAAAAGAAGTCCCGAACAAATTCTATTGCTCTGGATGAAATTTGGCCATCGATAGAAATCCAATAAATAAAAAATCATCAAAATTGGATGCATATCGACTCAGATCAGGTCAGGTTGGATTAAATTTTGGTCGTCTGATTGCGTTAATCAAGAGAAAATCTAGCCATCGAATCGAGTTTTAGATGTTTTAATCAACTTGAAAGCTTTTTGGATCATTAGACCTTTCCCGATTGGTTTTCTGGCCATCGAATCGCGCTAGATCGCTAATGGAAGTCGAATCCAATCCTAAAATAACCATCGCCATCCGATCTTGACCGCAATCAACCAGATCCATCTGATCGTGCCTTTACTGTTCCCATGGACTACGTGGATCTACTGCACCATACACCGTAATTAATCGGTACCTCCTATCGTCGAGTGAAAAGTCCAAAATGCCTAGTGAGCCACGATAGATTTTCTGTGAACTCTTTAAGGATCTAGGTCCACCATGCGATGCTCCATGATTCACCGATTTCTGCTGAGATGGCGGTCCATGCTTGGATCGTGGACCAGTTGATGGCTTCCATGGTTGAGTCGATTAACGTGGCTGGCTTGGCATGCCGGCTTAAGCCGACTGAGCCATTTTTTTAATTTAATTTTTATTTATTTTATTTTTTAAAAAATTTATATCTTCTCCATTTTAGCTTCGTTTTACGTAAAATTTATTTCGTTATGATAAAAAAATGAGCTCTTTTCATTGATAATTTTATTTTTTAATTTTTATTATTTTTTAATTAATAAAAATATTAATTTTTAAAAAATTATATATAAATTGATCATTAATTTTTAAAAATTAATATAAATTAATTAATAAATTAATATTTTTATTGATGAATTTATAATACTTATCATACCCTCTAACTTAAGCTTTGCTCATCCTCGAGTAAAGAAAGAATTTAGTTTTAAATACCTTTTAACTTTAGAGTTTCAAATTTTATCTAAGCAGTTTTCAAAATGGTCATTGATATTCAGTAGAGTTTAAGTGAGATATATCATTGGGATATTAATACTTATCAATAAAAAAATTAAGTAAAAAATATTAAATTTTTTTTAATTTTTTTAAATTATTTCATCTTTATCTCTAATTTATCTAAATTTTCGTATAGATAAGTGTATTACTACTTCCATCCTTTATTTATTGATTTTTATTTTTATATTATCCATTTTTTGATACGAATATCATTGCTTGCTTAGACAACGGAACACGGTAACTCAGTAAAAAACTAATTTTTTTTAATATTGTACCATTATTGAGTATTTTAATTCTTTAAGCTTTCTATTTGATCCATGTAGCGAGTCTTGGGCCAATGACTTCCAAATCAATTGACTTTAGGATACTAGGTAGCTTATTAGCTCGAATCAAATAGGCTACTAGTTAAGACTAGCTTTAAAATGAGCTTCTTTGTCCTTTCTATCTTTTGATACGAAACTCAATGCTTGCTTAGGTAAAGAGGTCCGATTACTCAGTGAGAAGTACTTGAAAATTATTTTATTAAAATAATTTTTTTGTATGAAAAAATATATAGTTATCCTACACAAGCTCATAAAAAATAGACTTTTCTTTGATGCTAGTAGAAAAAATTAGAAATGCTTAAAAAAAAAAAAATTTATGCTTCTAGACTTAATTTTTTATTAAATTTTCTTAATACTTGATTCCTCAATATCTCACAGATTTTTTGATCTATGTATCAATTTTTTTTAGAAATGCTTAGTTTAATTCAATTCTTAAGCATAATCAGATGTTTAAATACTAATTACTAACTTTTTTGAGAACTCAAAATTTTAAAATTTTTATTTTTCTCCCCCCAACTTAATCGACATTATCCTCAATGGAGAAAAAAAATAAAGGATGTAATAAAAAAATGAAAGAATACGACTCATATTTTATTTATTTATTTTATTTTATTTTATTTTTTTGGTCCAGCACATGCTTTTGAAAAATTTGAGCTCTCCCTCCAACTTATTCAAATTATTCCTAAAAAAATTAATTAAAAAAATAAATTAGATAAAAAAAATTAAATATTGGGTTGCCTCCCAACAAGCGCTAAGTTTACCATCTTCAGCCAGACACAATGTAGCTTTACTATCCTATGTCGAATATTGGATTGAACAAATTCCAATGGTTTTGGATTGTCAATCTCAGAAAGTTTATTTTTAATCCCATTATTGATATATTCACCATTAATTTTTGGGATATAATTTTATGATTCCATTCTCAAACCCATGTTTATTAAAAAAAATTTAAGTCAAAAATTAAAATTAAAATTATGAATAAAAATTAAATTATGCAGAAAAGTAAACTTGGTACAAAGATCTACTAATTAGATCTTAGCATCTACTTACAGTAAAATAAAGAATAATAATTAAAATATAGAAATTAAATTATAATAAAAATAAAAAGTATAAAATTAAATATTATATTAATTAAAAATTTATAATTTAAATATATAAAATATTAAAAAAATAAAATAAAATAGTCTGATCTCTGATCTTGGATCGACATGGATGAAAAGAAGGTGTAGAAGCCCAGCTTTTTCTCTCGGCACCAGTTGCCTTGAAGCAGTCATTAACCCAGAGTCTGGCTTCACCCTATATCAAAGCTTCACCTTGATCGAAGATAATGAACTTCGGAGGCCTGGGGTTTTATTTATAGAGCTAGGAGAGCTTGAGAGTTTTCTTCTAGATAATGTGGGACTAAGGAGCTCTTTGATCATCAAAATATGAAAAAATTTGAGTAAAAATTAGATTAAAAGGAGTCATGGATGAATTCTATTGCTCTGGATGAAATCTGACCATCAATAGAAATCCAACGGATCAATCAGATGCGTATGACTCAGATCAAGTTAGGTCGGATTAAATTCTGACCATCCGATTGCATTAATCAGAAGAAAATCTGATCGTCGGATTAAGTTCTGGATGTTTTAATCAACTCAAGAGCTTCCTAGACTGTTGGATCTTCATCGGCTAATTTTTTGGCCATCGAATCACGCCAGATCGCTGATGAAAGTCGAATCAAATATGAAAATAACCACCGCCGTCCGATCTTGACCGTAATCAACCGAATCCATCCGATCGCACCTTTACTGTTCTCATGAACTGCATGGACCGGCTGCACCATACACTACAACCAATTAGCACCTCTTATCGTCGAGTGAAAAGTCCAAAATGCCCAGTGAGCCACGATAGATTTTCTGTGAACCCTTTAAGGGTTTAGGTCCACCATATATCGCTCCGTGATTCATCGATTTCTGCTGAGCTGACAGTCCACGCCTAAATCGTGGATCAGTTGATGGCTTCCACAGTTGAGTCGGCTAACATGGCTGGCTTGGCGCACTGGCTGAGCCATTTTTCTTTTTGGAGGAGAGTATATTCATCTTTCCAAGAAGATGTGTCCTAGCTAACACCGTGAGGAGAATAGAACCGCAATGAGCAGATCCCTTATGCTTCTGTAATAGGGAAGGCGACTCAATGTATTGCCAATGCGTATGGTACATGACATCTGGATATAGCCTACTGGCTGTGAGTGTAACAACAAGGCCAAGTATCAGTCAAATCCAGATGAAGAATACTGGGACTTCTGTGAAATGTATCCATTCAAGTAGCTTTGAGAAAGAACTTAAGGATGTACGATTGTTTCGGTCTTTGGTAATGGAGAACTTCAGTCCAAGTTTGAGAATACACAACTCGGATTTCATGTCGCTATAAGTAATGATTCGAAAGTCGACATCTGGAAAGTCTGTTAGTGATGCAGATGGTGGTTGCTATTCAGCTGGATACGAGTTCCAAAGCATCACGGTGATTAACTGTAGATTTCCACCTATCGGAAGCAGAACTATATATCGCCTGCATATAGAGGCTACGAAGGAAAGCATTCTGGGTTAACAAGAAGTTGCTACACAAAAATAGAGTAATATGCGATCGATGCCATTCCTCCTGTACTGCGATAATATATTTGGTGCCATTAGCCCTTGCTAAGGAGCCGAGGTCTCACCAAAACATCAAGCATTATTGAGCGCGATACCACCTCATCCCGCGATTACCTCGAAAAGGATTTGTTTGAGGGTCAGAGAGTCATCCACAGATTATGTGGAGACCCATTTATGAAAGCTGTTGGATTAGTAGAAGATCGAGCCCAACCTTAACAAGATGGGCTTATGAATGTGTAGCCATTGGCTCGTAGGACCAAGTGGGGAAGATTGTAGATATATGTGGTCCTAGCAGATCTATGTGACTGACCACTATGGTAATAAGCATTCTAGGGGCACAATTAAATTTTGTACTATAATCATAAATGAGTTATTTCTATACAATATGTGTATTTAGTGTCGTGATACTTTGTGAATGGGTAATGATAGCCATATTTCTCTATAGAGTGAAATTTAAGATACATATAACATTATTATATCTGTCATAAAGCTCCCAACGACGATCTTGAGCTCATCCAGGAGAGGATTGGATCTGCTCACGAAAGTTGGATCTTACACATCGCTTCTCTTAGTAGATGATGCGTCTGAGATCTACTGGCGTAAGATTGGAGAAACTGTACACGCCAACGACGACAGTATTATGGTCTATCATTATACGCTAGCAACTGAAGCAGCAGCTGACGTGACCACGCTCGTGGACGTACGTGGATCATTAGAAAGTCTACCTTCTCATCAATGACTGACTCGATGTGCAGTGGTGTGTCTGTTCTTTGACACTGAGGTGCATCGACAGTTCATCTTGGGGTATTATATTTTGACTACACCATTACTCGATCTCCTAGCCATATGGAATCCTGAGGTGTATGTTGGCTTATAGCATGTTCATTGTAGAAACTGGATAGCTCAAGATGAAATTATATACCTCGATGGTAGAGAAGCAGCCCATGAGATATCAGAGATCAGTCCAGAAGTCCATGGCCATGCAGAGTGGAATAATAGAAAGAGTTTATTTAGATTTTCATATAGGACTTGAGATCGAATGATTACATCATATGACAGAGACTATAGGGATTTGACAAATTCACCTTAACCCTAAATCTGATCGGAGCTCAAGTGATAGAAGAATTAATGCCCACACAGTCAGCTGCACTAAGAGGTTCGCATTCAGCTCTGGATGGTGTTGCCACCATATACTGCTAGGGTGTCACTGATGAATTTTGGAAGCATTAGAGATGATTAGATGATCGTATCATTCTAGCTGTTGCGAATTAGAAGAGTTCTGATCCATCAAAAAGAAGTTTGAATGATACCGATTGATAGAGATCATGACATATCCTATTACCATATAGAACTGAATCTAATTGGGTCACACAAACAAGGGTTTGAATCTGGTGGATCACAATTGAAGCTGATCTAGTTCAATTTGGATCTGAATGAGATTCATTAAAGGTTGCAAGAAAGAATCGTGCTAGCACTGATTGAACCTACACGTTCTTCTTTTACTATCTAATAATGAAGTTTGTCACTGACGAGCCAAAAGGAGTTTGTGCTCATCAAGAGGCCTTCAACATGGTCTGATGGAAGGTTGTCAAGTCAGAAAATGTTGTGCTTATTTGTAGAACATTTACTACCATTTTTGGTCACTCTAATTTTTCGTTCTTTGACTTTGGTCAAAGTCTAAATCTTTGACTGAATCAATATTGACCATTGCACTTTGAGTTCTGTCCATGTGTCATTGCCATTAGGAGCCGTGGTGGGGGCCTGTCCCTACCAAATCTGGCAGGAAGACGGCGCACGCACCCTTGTGTAGTGCCTAAGTGGAGGCGCCTAGATCCCTATTGGATAGGGACTCCATATCCTTTTTGGATTCCGATAAGAGTTTCTCCTAAGAGCAACTTTGAACTGGTCTTAGGCGCCCTCCTAAGGAGAATCAGCGGGATCTATTCCCAACCAATCAGATTTAGATTCTGATTTCTAAAGCATTATGGATTGATTGGGAGAAGAGAGTTTTTGGATCACATGGCAGTCTATAAATAAGACCTTGCCCAACTCAAAATATGATTGATCAAATTCTCTGACCCCAAGGCTGCCTCTTCCCTCTTCCTCCACCAAACCACCTTCTCCCTCTCTCTCCAATCCAAAAGAGTTTTGAGCTTGTTGGTGCGATCTAGATAAGAGAAGGCAATAGTGAATGCTAGAAGGCTGCGCTGCTGAAAGGACACTGTGATCTTCAAAAGAAGTTTTAAAGACCTTCAGATCAGATCCAGATCTAATTTTTGAGACGTGATAGAGAGAAGAGGATCTTCAGATCCACTCGATGGATATCGGTAGAGGCCGGCACTTCGTGGCTTGATCCAGAACTCTTCCGCTGCTTACAGGATCATCAAGGATAATAGGATTATCCACTTAAGATAAATTAAATCTATTTAATTTATCTATTTTATTTTTAATTTTATAAATAATAATAATCTAGATCTGAAATATCTTGATCTGATCTGATCAAAGAAAAAATTTTTTAAAATATATCTCTTGATCTATCAGATCTGAAGAATCTAGTCCGAGAAATCAGGATTTTTTTTAGATCCTAGGGATCTAAGGCCTAGTTTGAGAGATCTTAAGGAGGGCTAATTCATGTATGATCGAGTTAGATCCAGAAGGATGAAGAGCATGAGAGACATAAGTATAACATGGGCTCGATGAGTGCTATTATTGTAATTGAGTTTGCTGGGATTTTTTGGTCGCAGCTATAAGGCTACTGTATAATACATAGATTGTATTAGAATTTTTATGCTGCTGTGAGAATACAGACTTTTCTCCTCAACTTCTTCTTCTCTTTCTCTTAGATTTGCCGCCCTATGGGTTTCTTGAAGAAGCCACTAGAGAAGGAGGTGTCCCCTCAGCCAACTAGGGAGGTGCCCATATACGATCACAGCCAGAGGATCGTAGGTTTGCTGCCGCATACGAGAAGCGTATAGGTTCCTTCAAGATCCGTGCTAAGAGATCAAGGCTTCCATGCTATAGTAATCGGACTTGTGATTGCCAAGGATGATTGGTGCTCGAAGCGATAATCAGTGAAATCATTGGTATCAAGACAAAAGGTGGATGCCAGTTGGTGTGCAACAGTTAATATAGAGCCTTATGGTGATGAAGGAAAGAAAGTCGTACAAGGTAAATCAAAAATCTTATAAGGATTTCTCCCAGTATGTTCAATGATCCTATCTTTGTTATACTATGGTTTGGGCCATCCGGGCAGAAGTTGAAGCTGAAAGTTAAGAGATTTACGGAAAAGAATTTTTTTGGATGGAAGGATTTGGTGGTGAAGATTTGGATCGATCTTGTGGAAAGGCGGGATGTATGATGGTCTATGGTGCAAGCAGAAAGTGCTGGAGTGCTGCGTTAGCCTTTTCCTGAAGATGCAGGTACTGACGAGGCCTCGACGTGCAGCAGCCAGGAAGGATATCATCTCAGCAGGAGCATTAGATTAAATCTCAGAAAATGGATGGTGTTAAGGCTGTTGAAGAGAGATTTCAAGACAGCGATGATCGAAGGAAGGTTGAGAAGCGACTATTACGTCTTTAGTGTCTGAAAGATGGGAAATAGTCCGAGATGTATTCAAGTGGTTCGCTAGAGCATGGATTTATGAAGTCTTGGAAGTTGAATAGATCTGGAATGCATCATGAAGGTCTAGCAGGTTAGGATTGGGGGGCTAAGGAAGTGCAGAGATGGTCAGGGAGCGCTGAAAGTGTGCGGAGCATTTTTATAGAGCTCATGGGTGAGAGGGCTTATGTGCAGCAGTCGAGGAGTGATCTCAGTAGAGAGTGTCAGTGTATCTCAGAGAGAACTGGGTGTAGTCTCAGAGAGCGCAGGATCTCAGAGAGTGTCAAGCATATCTCAATAGTCATTAGATATCATGGATCAGATTTTTTCGTATAGGAGCATCAGGAAGAAGTCGTGGTTCAGGGGAGGTGGTCTTCGGGCTGCAACTGAAGCGTGGCTTGATGTAGGGGCAAAAAGGAGGATAGGATAATTTTTTAGGATTCAATGTTGATTTAGAAAGGTTGAGATGGCTCTTGGAATTTCGAAGGCTCCAATGGGTTTGGAGGTATCCAAGTATATTTACAAGGGATTCGTGAATAGTGCGGGATTTGAGGGCAGTGATTGGTGTTGGAACAGCAGGCGCTTAGCAGTAGCAGGTTGGTGGTTAAGCTCAAGGAGATTCGAGTATGAGTTACTTCTAAGGCATTGATGGATTTTGGATATAGTAGAGCTTCCGAAGGTGGCTTCAATATTGTGGAGAATTTAACTTGAGTTCAGAGTGAGGGGTGCGGGAGGATCGATATCCTAGCCCAGCATCGATTGAGTAAGTTTCAGGTGGAGTGGATGTTGCGAGGTATAGAGTAGTTTCTAGGAGACCGATGTTAGCATTTACAGAAGTGTCGGTAGAACATGTGGTTCTCCAGAAAAGTTAGAAAAAGTGATGACTGTTAAGAAGAGAGATCCTACATCTATGGTTGTGGTGAGGTGCAAACCAGATCTTCGGATGGGGAGTCCACAAAATCATGGTGCACAACAGCTGAAGAAGGATTGAACGAACATGATGATTGCATAAGGGACTATCGAGTGCACAGGGACAGTGGGATCATGCAGGAGATCATTGTCGAGAGGTTTGCCAAGGCTTGAGAGCACCAAGATGGAGATTATGAGAATTTATGGTGGTTTCAAGCTTTGGAAGGCCACGAGAGGAGTTAGGATGTTGGCTCCGGAGATTCTAGGGGCTTGGTTGGTGCTTCAAAAATCTGGGATTTAAGATGAAGCAAGAAACTAAAGTCAAGAAATCAAGACTGCAGAAAAAAGATTTTCTATAGGTTAGCCGGCTCAATCCAAAACTGGGTCGGCTAAGTCTCAGTGCATAGATAAAATAGAAAATTGTGCATTCAAGACTGCTGGTACAATACAAGACTGGATCGGCTTAGTTTCAAACTGAGCCACCTCAGTGGAACTGAGCACCGAGCCAGCTCAGTGCGCTGACAGAGTTACGTGAGGGTCTATTTTGGATTAGGGTCTGGGTTGATCCTAGGGATCTTAAGGCTTAGTTTGAGAGATTTTAAGAGAGCTAATTTATGTATGGATCAGGTCTACATCCAGAGGATGAGAGCATGGGAGACATGGGTGTACATGGGCTCAATGAATGCTTTTATGTATTGGGTTAGCTAGAAAGTTTTTTGGTCGGGCCTAATGACATGTATAAATACATAGGTTGTATTAGAATTTCATGCTACTATAGAATACAGACCTTTTCTTCCTCAACTCTCTTCTTCTCTTCTCTCTCCTAGAGTTGCCGCCCTAGGGTTCTTGAAGAAGCTCTAGAGAAAGGGGTGTCTCCCTCAAGCCCAACGAGGGAGGCATCCCATCACAGATCCAGGTGGAGGATCGGTGGTTTGCTGCCCATAGAGAATGTCACAGGTTTTTTCAGATTCGTGCTAAAGATCAAGAGCTTCCATAACATGGCATCGGGGCTTGTGATGCCAAGGATGATTGACATTCGAACGATATCATGAAACATCAATTGATATCAGGTAGAGATAATGCCAGTTGGTGTGCCAACATAGTCAGTTCAAAATAAATTCATGCAGAGTTCTCGGATGAGCCGTATCCAAATATTTTCAGAAATTAGCAGGTCTTATCCTATTTCCATCCGATGGATTAGGACAAGCCTAGATCAAGTTAAGATAAGACTTTTCTAACCTAGACAAATTTCAGTCAGACTAGGACAGAGCCATACAAGGCTTCCAGATGAGCTAAATCCAATTTGGCTTAGTTGAGATGAATCAGAAAGATGACAGAAGGAGAATATTAGGTTCAATCATGTGCTAGCATGATTTTTTTGAACCTAATCGGATCTAATCCAAATCAATCGAACTGAATTAGCTAAATTAATGACATCCAGATCCAAATTCTTATTTGTGTAATCTAGTTAGATTTAGTTTTGTATGATAATGGGACATGTCATGATCTCCATCATCGATATCATCAAAATACCTTTCGATGGACTAGAACTCTTTCGATTCATCCAATTAGAATTATCAATCATCAAGATAATTCTAATTGATTCTAAAATCTATCAGTGACATCTAGTAGTATATGGTGGCAATCCATCAGAATCGAAAAAAATTGATACAACTACCTATGTGATTGGATTCTTCTATCATGAGTTCTGATGGGATTAAGGTTAAGATGAACTCGTCAAACCCAACATCCGTCATATGAATGAATCATTCGATTGAAGACTGGGGTAGAATACTAATAAAAACTTCTTTCTATTATTTCACACTACCATGGTCATGAATTTTAGGCTTCAATCTCATGATCATCATAAAACCACTCCTCTTCTATCGAGGTTGATAAATTCCATCTTGGTACAATCTAATTTTTACAATGAACATGCTATAGCCAACATACATCTTAGAGTTTCGAATGGCTAGGAGATCGAGTTATGGTGTAGTCAAACTATAACACCCTCAAGATGAACTGTCGATGCACCTCAGATCAAAGAATCAGACACATACTGTAGCATTGAGCTAGTCATCGATGGAAGGTAGACTCTTATGAATTGCTTGAGGTGTCACGCCTTAGTGTCCTTATCTCAATAGTAATCTGTACTCTTACTTCGATGTTTCACAACATAGTAGACTTCAAGGGACTCCATCTGCCCCCCACCTAAGAAATGATCGTATTACCGGATCTTCCAAATTGGATCACCATCCTCATTGATGAATCCTTCGGATCGAGAAAGCCAGTTTATGAGTTTAATTATGAAAAACAGGATACCTTAAAATTCTCAATTCTGAAAAATATATGTTTTCATTACCTATTAACATCAATATATGTATTACAGACCTTTAATACACAATATGATAAAATAAATAATTTTTTAATTAATTTTAAATCAAAATTATGAAAATGCTCCTAAAAAGTATTTAACAAGTGTCGGTCAATCTGACTTTTAGGGTACACATCTAACAGCTACGGCTCCTTGATCATGGCCAAGAAGCATGCAATGAAGAATTGCATGGAGACATGTATTGTTCTTTAGCCTTGGCTTAGGACCGTGCGATGGAGAACCATATGGAGATGCATGCCCTTCCTCGATCATAGTCGAGGAGAATGGAGAATCGCATGGAGACGCGTAGCCGAGGAGCACGTGATATTTCAAAAGAATACATAGTTATACAAAGAAAATTATTTATTATTAATAAAAAAATTATAATTCAAGGATGATAGATATGTAAGTTGTCAATGTTCCGTTCCTAAAGAATTTGAAGTTTCATTCAAGTCAATAAAGACGATAAACTCCTTGTCGAACTATTTCAGCAACACGGTATGGACCTTTCCAGTTCGTTGTCAGCTTTTGGATCGTTCAATTGGACGAGAAACTTCAGCTTGGCGGAGAACTAGTTTCCAATAGAAAATGACTTTTCTTTGGACTCAAAATTATAATAACCAAGCTAACCTCTTTGTTGATAGTTGGCCATCCGAAATCCATGCTCCGCTCCCAAGTCCTCTTCTAGGTAAATCCAAGTTTCCCTCTCATATCCAAAGGGAGTTGCTATCTTCATCAAACTCCTCACTCAAAGTGGTGGTAAGCTGAATTTCCTAGAGGTATGATGGCTTTCATTTTCTGAAGGCTAGCCATGGAGAGGAGGTCTCTCCAGTTGGAACTCGCTGAGTCGTGCAGTACGTCTAGAGGATATTGTATAGTTCTTCAACCCATAATCCCTTGGCTTGGCCTACACGAGCCTTTAGCCCTTGTAGCAAGGTTATGTTCGTTACTTTGGCTTCACCATTGCTCTAAGGATGATCTACTGAAGTCAGTTTGTGAGAAATGCTGAGGTCATTACAGAACCCCATGAATTTTAGATTATCGAACTGTCGCCCATTATCGATGATGATGGCTCATGGCAAACTAAATCGGCAAATGATCGACTTTCACATAAAGTCACGGACCTTGGCTTCCTTGATGGTTGCTAGTGCTTCCACTTCTATCTACTTAGTAAAATAGTCAATCGCAACAAGCAAGAATTTCTTCTGCACTAGTACGATGGGAAAAGATTCGAGAATGTCCATTCCCTATTGAGCGAAAGGTCAAGATATGATGAATGGAGCTAGAGGGGTTGCAGGTCAGCCTTGAATGTTTGAAGTCCTATAGCACTGGTCGCACTTATTCACCATATCAGTGCCATCCTTTTGTATGGTCGGCCAAAAGTACCATTATCATAATACCTTGTGAGCAAAAGGCCTTGCCCTCAAGTATAGTGATTGCGCAGATTCCCTTCGTGAACTTCTCATAAAGTATAGTTCAGCTTTTGAAAGGGAAGAAATACCTGGATAGGATAAGCATTGAACGGGTCTTTTGTACAATTCTTCCTATCGTATATTAGGTACTATCATGCAAGGTGTCTCAATCTCTTGGCTTTGTCTCGATCGGTAGGTAATATCCCATCTTGTAAGTAGCATAGAATCAGATCCATCCAACTTGGCTTTAGGTCTGTTTGCATCACAAAGGTCTCCTCATGCTCGACTTTTTCAAGAGTTTTTCAAAGATATGACTTCTTTTTAGGTCGGCCGCACTAAGTGTTGAGAGCTTTGAGAGGGGTCGGCTGCAGTTCTCGACCCTCGTACTTGTTGGATACTTCTGGTGGCAAGTTGGAGAGCTAGATCCTTGGATCTTTTATAGGTATTTTATTTGTTCAATTCCCCCGCCTTGATATTCTTCCCTAAATTTTGGTCCGATGATGAAGCTGTGGAACGCCTGAGATGCCCGAACTCCAATTTCTTCAGGAGCATTCTCAGACCCGTCAACCAAGCACCTCATATTCAGCTTCATTATTGAAAGCCAGAAAAGTTAGCGCAGGATAATAATTCCACAACCCACTCAATCTGGGCTAGTCATATCAATCTAGCTCCTGTTCTCCATGTATTTGAAGAATCGTCAATGTGGAGAACCGCAAACATTCATTGGCCCATTCGAGCTACTCTAATTCAGTTTCCCAACCAGGATTGTAACACTCTAGGAAAAATCGGCTAACAGCTCTGAGCTTTAATGATGGTTCTGACAGATTTTTGATGTCGAATTCCTCCTAACTCGATAGCCAATAGGCCAATCATCCTAAAGTATCAAGCCGATAGAGTACTGATCTGATCGATAGGTCAATGAGAACGGCAATGGTATACACTTGAAAGTATGGGTGTGGTTTCTTAGAAGATATCATGAGAGCATAGATCATCTTATCCAACTTCGTATATCTGGTCTCGGCATCATGGAGCATTCGGTTAACATAGTAGATCGGCTTTTGCACTTTCGCCTCCTATCAGATGAGGACTAAGTTGATTGCCGAAAATGAAGCAACGAGATACAAATATAGCACTTCTTCATGTTCTAGTTTGCTTAAAAAAGGAGGTGAGCCAAGGTATCTTTTCAGGTCATTAGAGGTGGCTTGGCACTCATCTGACCATTGGAAGCTGTTTGCTTATTTAAGAGCTTTGAAGAAAGGAAGGCTTCTTTTGGCCGACCTTGAGAAAAATCTGTTCAAAACTATAATTCTCCCAGTCAAATGTTATACCTTTTTGATTATCCTTAGAGGTTTCATCTCTTGAAGAACCCATATCTTTTCTAGGTTTGCTTCGATTCATCATTGTGATACCATAAAATCGAGTAATTTATCGAAGATAACGCTAAACATATGCTTATCAGGGTTAAGTTTCATTTGAAAGTGCCACAACATAGATAACATCATCTGGAGATTGGTGTTGTGATGTTTGGCAGCTCTGCTCTTGACAAGCATGTCGTCAACGTATACCTCCATATTTATACCGATCTATTTTCTAAAAAGCTTGTAACAAGCTATTAGTAGGTCGCACCTGCATTCTTCAAGCTGAATGGTATAATCCTATCATAAAAAAGATCTTGATCAGTAACGAAAGATGTTTTATCCTCATCCTCGGGGGTCATTTGAATTTGGTTGTATCCAAAGTGTTAGATCATGGTACTACTCTGATACCAATTGTTGGACCATGGTACCGCTTTGATACCATATTGCGGAATCCCAGGATCTTTAGCGTGGACTTGAAGAGATCTTTGATGCTCTCTAAGGATAGCTTACCATTAATCCACCATCTAAATCTATGATGCGGCGCCTTCTCCCTAGGGCTTGAGGGAGGCGCCCTCTATCTCTAGGGCTTCGTCAAGAACCTAGGGTGGTAACATTAGAGAGAAGAAAAAAGAGAGATTGAGAGAGAAAAGATCTATATTTTAATTCTATATAAAAATTCTAATACAACCTATATATTTATATATAGCCATTAGATCCAACCAAAAATTTTCCTGGCTAACCCAATATATAAAAGCACTCATCGAGCCCATATGCATCCATGTCTCTCATGCTCTTATCTCCTAGATCTAAATCCAACCTATACATGAGTTAGTCCCCTTAAAATCTCTCAAACCAAGTCTTAAGAATCCTAGAATCAACCCAGATCCTCATCCCAAATAGACCTTCTGTGTGTCTCTGCTCGTGCACCGAGTCCACTAACCTGAGACTGTGTCAGCTCAATCTGGTACTGAGTCAGTCTAGTTATGTACCGTGCCAGTAGACTCGAACATGCATCTTTCTGTTTAACTTGATTTCTAAGATTTAGTCGATCCAATTTCAGACTGAATCGACTAACATATAGAAACAATCCTTTTCTGCAGTCTTCATCCCATGGCTTTGGTTTCTTACTCCATCTTATATCCCAGGTCATCGAAGTACCAACCAAGCTCCTTAAGATCCTCAACACCTTGATCTCAAGCTCGTGGAGGGCTGCACACTGCCTCCACCCTCAGACAACTCCTATCCTAGATCTAGAGTCACACCTATCCTAGTCTTTTGGAGTCAACACCCTAACTCCTCGTGATTTTTCAAGGCTTGGGAGCACCACCAATCCTCATAATCTCTACCTTGGTGCTCCCAAGCCTTAGCACACCTAACAATGTTCTCTTACACAATTTTATTATCACTGCACACCTTGATAGTCCCTTGTGCAAATATTATCTTCGCCAATCCTCTTTAGCTATTGTGCATCCTTTGAGATCTTTGGGATGATCGTCTCCATTGCTGAAGATCGTGGCTTGCTTCTTCACACCATCTTGAAATTATAAGATCTCTTCTACTTAGCAACTGTATCATTTTTTTTCAAACTTTTCTAGAGAATCTATAATATTTCTATACTAGCACATGCTGTTCCACCTGACACGATCTCTTAAGAGCTACGTCTGTCCATCTACACATGCCGCTTCATCTGAAATTGTGCATCACCAACGCTGGTGTTAGGATATCGATCCTCCTTCACCCTTTCATTCTGAACCCATGCCAAATTTTTTCTTCACTTGTGAGACTACCACTTCGAATGTCCATCCATATGTAAAGTCCATCTGAATTTCTAGAAGATTCAAACTCTGTTACTAAGTCACTCGAGGCCAACCACTCAATGTTGCACTGCTAAGCCTATCGCTACATCTTGAACACCGTCGCTATCCCTTCAAACCCTCCGTACTCTATGGACCTCTTTGAAGCCATCTCGGATACCTATGCAACCCACGAGCACCTCTAAAATCTAAGAGCTCATCTAACTATTTAAACTAGTGATTGAATCCTAGAAAATTCTATCCTAACACCTTTTCTCTTTTGCCACTGCACCAACCATCGCTTCAGTTGCATCCGGAGGAATAACATCTCAAATCTTATTCTGGACTCAGACCTACCTATCTCATCTCGAGGCTTTTGAGACTCTCTGGCTCTCTCTAAGATCTACTTTCGATCTTCTTGAGATGCCTCCTGATACTCTCTATTGAGATATCTTTCTTGGTTGTTGCACCATCGAGCCTCTCTCAATCCCGTGCCTCCAAGGAAGCACTACTACAATACTCTAGCACTCCCTGTCTCATCTCGACACCGCCTTCTCATAGATATTCAGATCCTCTCTTGCTGTACATAATTCATTCTTCATTTAAACCATGACTCTTTCTGGTGCTCCTGTAGAATAAAGCTGATCCAGGATACTTTCCGCTGCTTGATGCCCCGAGGGCTCTCTAAGATTCCCTAGCTCTCTCTGAGAGCTATTTTCGATCTCCTTGAGATGCTCTTGACATTCTTTACTGAGAAATCTCGATCGACTACTGCAGCATCGAGTCTCTTTCAATTCTGTGCCTCCAGAAAAGTACTACTGTAGCACTCCAGTGCTCTCTGACTCATCTCTGCACTGCTCTATAGTCGTTCAGTCCTAACCTACTGAATCGCTATGAATCATCTATCTTCGTCATCCTCAAGACTCCATAAATCCATGCTTTGATTGAACCACTGAATATATCTTCGACTACTTTCCCACCTTCTTGCTATCAAAGGATGTATAGTCGCTTCTTCAACCTTTTCTCGATCATTATCTCTTGAAAAACCTCTTCTCATCCATTAAATAACCCCACACTGTCCATCTTCCTAGAGAACTGATAAGTATCATAAATTCATCAATAAAAATATTAATTTATCAATTAATTCATATTAATTTTTAAAAATTAATGATCAATTTATTATAATTTTTAAGAAATTAATATTTTTATTAATCAAAAAATTAATTAAAAATAATAAAAATTAAAAAATAAAATTATCAATGGAAAGAGCTCATTTTTCTAATCACAACAAAATAAGTTTCGCATAAAATAGAGCTAAAACAAAAAAGATATAATTTTTTTAAAAAATAAAATAAATAAAAATTAAATAAAAAAAGAAAAATGGCTCAGCCAGTGCGCCAAGCCAGCCATGTTAGCCGACTCAACTGTGGAAGCCATCAACTGATCCACGATTTAGGCGTGGACTGTCAGCTCAGCAGAAATCGATGAATCACGGAGCGATATATGGTGGACCTAAACCCTTAAAGGGTTCACAGAAAATCTATCGTGGCTCACTGGGCATTTTGG
>QRFJ01000030.1:1133645-1343645 GCA_006176705.1 Cocos nucifera
CGGTCTCATTGGTGTATATGATCCCAAAAACCTACAATGAGGCGATATCAGATATCGACTCCGAAAAATGGCTAGAGATAATACAGTCAGAAATTGACTGATGCACTCAAACCAAGTCTGAACCTTGGTAGATCCACCAGAAGGTATTGTACCTATTGGATTTAAATGGATCTTCAAGAGAAAGATTGGTGTAGATAGAAATGTGGAGATATTCAAGGCTAGACTAGTGGCAAAAGGTTATAGTCAATGCGAATGCATTGACTATCAGGATACTTTTTCTTCAGTGGCTATGCTAAAGTCTATTCGCACATTGCTTGCCGTTGCAATCTATTTTGATTATGAAATATGGCAAATGGATATGAAAATGACATTCTTGAATGGATATCTTGAGGAAGATATCTATATGGAACAGCTGCTAGGTTTCACATCCAGTGATACTGATCACAAGGTTTGCAAGCTGCAAAGGTCCATATATGGACTTAAGCAAGCATCTCGGAGCTGGAACACTCGTTTCAATGATGTGATCAAAATATTTGGTTTCATCAAAAATGAAGAAAAATCGTGTCTTCAAAAAGGTCAGTGGGAGCACTGTTGTCTTCCTCGTATTATACGTGGATGACATCCTCCTTATTAGAAATGATATTCCCATGATGACAACAGTCAAATTATGATTGTCCAAGGAATTCTCCATGAAAGACCTAGCTGAAGCATCCTTTATTCTAGGAATTAAGATCTATAGGGATAGACCGAATAGGATGCTAGGACTTTCACAGAAGATGTACATAGAGAAAGTACTAAAGAGGTTTAGTATGGAAAACTCTAAGAGGGGATTAATACCCTTCAGACATGGTATTCATCTTTCCAAGAAGATGTGTCCTAGCACACCTGAGGAAATAGAACGCATGAGCAAGATCCCTTATGCTTCTGTAATAGGGAGCCTCATGTATGCCATGCTATGTACATGACCTGATATAGCCTATGCTGTGAGTGTCACAAGCAGATATCAGTCAAATCCAGATGAAGAATACTGGACTTCTGTGAAATGTATCCTTAAGTACTTGAGAAGAACTAAGGATACGATGTTGGTCTTTGGTAATGGAGAACTTCAAGTCCAGGAATACACAGACTCGGATTTCATGTCCGATATAGATGATCGAAAGTCGACATCTTGAGTCTGTTTATGTGCAATGTGGTGCTATCAGCTGGATAGAGTTCCAACAATACGGTGTGATAGCAGATTCCACCATGGAAGCAGAATATAATCTCTTTTTTACCTACGAGGAACATTTTCTCTACTTCCTCTGAAATAATACCTAAGTATCTTTCAGGGGGATGGGAAAACTCTTTTCGATCTACGAGGTGGAGGAGGTAGTGTTCTTATTGGCTCAACCTGATTTGGTTCCAATTGGTCCTTAGCTCGTTGTACTTGTGAGACTTTCTCATCAAGCTTGATCTGCTTTTCCAATGCCGCTATCTTGAATAAACTATTTTTCAAGAAAGATGGCATGTCGACTCACAATCACATTGTGGTCTTCTGGAATGTAGAAATAGTATCCTAATGACTCTTTAGGATATCCTATGAATCGAGCTCTAAAGGACCTAAACTCTAACTTGTCCGCTTGTTGTCTTTTGACATGAGCCGGACAACCCCAAATTCTGAGATGACTCAGACTTGGTTTCTTACCGTGCCATATCTCATACGGTGTGGTAGGAACGGTTTTAGAGGGAACCCTATTCAGTAGATAAATTGAAGTTAACAATGAATGTCCCCAAAGAAAATCAGGAAGGTCTGTGAAGCTCATCATGGATCGAACCATATCCAATAGAGAGTCCGATTTCTCCGTTCTGAAACCCCGTTGAGTTGAGGTGTTCCTGGTGGAGTCCATTGAGAGACTATGCCATTTTTCCTTGAGATAGTCTAGGAATTCCCGGCTAAGGTAGGTATTCACCTCCTCGATCTGATCGAAGAACCTTAATGGGATTTTTCCAGTTTATTTTTCTACTTCATGTCTGAATTCTTTGAACTTTTCAAAAGCTTCAGACTTGTGTCTCATAAGATACACATACCCATACCTAGACAGATCATCGGTAAAGGATAATGAAGTAGACAAAATTGCCTCTAGCCGGCACATCAAATGGGCCGCACACATCAGTATGTACTAGGGCAAGGAGATCTGTGGCCCTCTCCCCATGTCCAACAAAAGGGAGTTTAGTCATTTTGCCTTGAAGACAAGATTCACAAGTTGGATATGACTCGAAAGTCAATGGACTCAATAGCCCATTTTTCTCCAATTTGTTGATCCTATCTTCTGCTATATGACCTAATCTCAGGTGCCATAGATATCTATCATTTGGACTATCCCTAGGTCATTTGGCATTCACGTTTTGCTCGATAGTTAGAAATAGGTACATCAATATGTAGCTGATAAAGACCATTAATAAGGAAAACCATTTGCAATTTTATTTCTTTCATAAAGAATGTTACAATGGTCCTTAAAGAAGGTAATCACATAAGCCTTCTTGTGCTAAGCATGAAACAGAAATCAAATTCCTGCTAGCTGCAGGCACATAATAACAGTCTTTCAAAACTAAGTCTAAACCAGATGGTAATCGAAGAGGGTATGTTCCCACGACTACTGCAGCAACTCTTGCTCCATTACCGACGTGTAGGATCATGTCTCCATCCCTCAGCCTCCTGCTATCCTCAAGACCCTGCATGGAAGTGCACAGATGAGCACTAGAACCAGAGTCAAGCACCCAACTGGATGCAGAAGAAACCGTAAGGTTAGACTCAATAACGAGCATACCTCCAGAAGGACCTTCCTTCTTGTTCTTCAGGGTGGCCAGGTAAGTAGGGCAGTTCCGCTTCCAATGGCCGTCGCTGTTGCAATGGAAACACTTTCCTTTGACATCGGCCTTTTTCTTCGGCTCTGCCTTCTTCTTCTTTGATCCTTCCACCTTTCTGCTTTTTCACAGACTTTTTTTTTCTTTCCATAAGACTTTCTTTTGGAAGAAGTCCATTCCATAGCAAGAACTGAGCCTTTAGAACCTTTCATAGAAAGCTCAGCGGTAACCAGCATATTCATTAATTCGGCCAAGGAATTTTGAAGTTTATGCATGTGGTAATTCATGATGAATTGCCCATATGCATCAGTCAAGGATTGCAGAATAATATCATTCTGCAGGTCCAAGTCTAACTTCACACCGAGCTTCTCAAGCTCTTCCATGTCCTTGATCATTGTCAGACAGTGATCTTGGACTGACTGCCCATCACGCATCTTAGCCTTAAAAAGTCATTTCGTGACTTGATATTTGGCTGCGCGACTCTGTTCACCAAACATCTCCTGCAGGTGAGCCAACATTTGGCGAGCAGTCCCGATATCTTCATGTTGGCGCTGGAGCTCATCAGACATCGAGCCCAACATGTAATATCTGGCCTTATTATCTTCGTCTATCCATTTTTCAGAGATGCTCTCTGTTCAATGGATGGACGGCTGGTAAGGTGGGAGGGTCCTGGTCCAAAACATGGGTTAACTTCTGGAACCCAAAATAATTTTGTAGTTCCTGAGCCAATCTTTATAATTGGGTCCAGTCAGTCTATGTGTGTCCAGGATACGTGCCAATGGGTTGGACGCAGACATTTTTCTGTAGAGAGTCAAAGATTCTAGTTAGATACTGTAATTATGACTTGACCAATTTATTTAGGAGATTTTATTTTTAAATAAATTAGCTTCCACTATTTTCTCGGATCCCTACACTCCCTCTGTAGAGATGCAAAAATCTCCATGATTAATGATTTCTAGTGGGTGGTGCGGTCTCACCAACTGACTCATCACCTCACCTAACAGTTATTGGTGATGGGTTAGCCAATGAGTGAACAACTCTTGTTCAATGATTCTCTAATCATGGTGCACCCAAACTTGGTCTCTAATTCATGAATCTCACCGTATCCGAAATATTGATCCACTCCTTAGTTAAGTCAGACCCACCATTTGCATAGACTGGGATTCCTAATTGAGTCTCTCACCGTATCCGAAATATTGAGCCCAACTCATCCTCCAGCCCATAGCATCCAATGCCTAATAGACATGGTTGCATCTTTTCGGTGCAACTGAGCCACTGTATCCAGCCGAGAACAATCAACCCCGGGAAGGGCCCGCACATCTACAATGGTGGAAGACCTCAGACTTAATCTTTTCTTAGGAAGAATTGATTCAGGTCTCATTAAACTAGACTTGTCATAGTCATAACAATTATGACTAACCTAGTGGCATGGGTTAGCTCGGATTATTGACCACCTCAGATCAGAACTGTGTCAACAGATATGGCCAGGTAAGTGAGATCGGTGGAAGGAATATGCCATTAACTCGTACAAGAATGCATTCAGGTCGAGTAGCTTCCAATTAAAAATCAGTCGGTCGTATGTGCCAAACTTACCTTAGACACCAAATTGTTGAGTCAGAACCAATTGGGTTAGCCTACAATCCAGACTCTAACCTCTGAGCCTAATTAGGTCTTGCTTGATCGTGACTCGATCTTGACCCAGACTTAATCCTATTAGGCTGGTCAATTTAAGCATTGTTGATCCCATCTAACCAACTCTTGATTCGGTTTGATCAACCGCTTAGACCTAATTGAGCTACCCAAGCCCGAACCCAGTATTATGAATATGTCTTAGATCTAAAATTCTCAATTTTAGACCTAATTAATATTCCATAATCTTAATTTTTAATTAAGTAGGGTTCATAAACAAAATATGCACAATAAATCCTAGGGTTTCAGGATCTAGGGTTTTGCAGAAAGTAAGTTTTGGATTTCTGATTAAGGACGAACACGCAGCACCCCTACACATCATAAGAACATCCCATCGAATGGGAAGAGAGGGCCTTTAAACCCTTCTTCATTCTTATGACCGGACGGCCAAGAGGAACGCCTTAATCAGGAACATGCAATACTACAAAACAGTTTTAGATCTATATCATATATCTCATATACAAATTAGATCTAATCATGGCATATTTTGCATACATCTCATGTATCGAATCATGCATATTTTTAGATCTAAATTATCTCATAATAATCTAAAAAATTAGATTTAAATTGATCTAATCAAAATAAATTCTAATCTAGACAACAATTATGTAGAACTATTCTACAACTAGTCTAGACATGCATCAATCATATCTCATATGATATTTAAAATTAAATAATTTTTATTTGCTATTTTTTAGATATTATTATAACCATTATAATATCAAAAAATAGTAAATAAATAGATCTAAAATATGATTTAATCAAATTAAATTAAAAACATGCAAGACTATTCTATAGAACTATTCTATTTTAGAACTAGTCATGCATATTTTCTAATCTTAGATCCAAATCATTTAATTTTAATTTTTTCTGATTTCAGATCTGATCACATCTCATGTGACATCTAAAATTATTTATTTTTTAATTAAAATAAATTTAAAATTCAGATCTAAATACTTTAGAACCTTGGCTCTGATACCAGTTGAAGGAAAATCCTGATTTTTCGGACCAGGTTCGTTCAGATCTGATCAGATCAAGAGATATATTTCAAAATTTTTTTTCTTTGATCTAGATCAGATCTAAGATATTTTCAGATCTGATTCTTATTATTTTAATAAATTAAAATAAAATTAGATAAATTAAATCAAATTTAATTTATCTTGAAGTGGGTAATCCTATTATCCGTTGATGATCCTGTAAGCAGCGAAAGGTTCTGGATCAAGCCACGTAAGTGCCTGGCCTCTACCGATATCCATTCGAGTTGGATCTGAAGATCCTCTTCTTCTCTATCACGTCTCCAAAAATTAGATCTGGATCTGATCTGAAGGTTCTTTAAAACTTCTTTTGAAGATCAACAGTGGTCCTTTATAGCAGCGCAGCCTTCTAGCATTCACTCATCTTTCTCTTATCTAGATCGCACCAACTAAGCTCCAAAACTCTTTTGGATATGGAGAGGAGAGGGAGAAGGTGGGTTTGGTGTGGAGGAAGAGGGAAGAGGCAGCCTTGGGGCATGAAGAATTATGAATCAATCATATTTTGAGTTGGGCGTAAGGTCTTAAATTGCTCTTCTATTGTTAAGTAGGGCTAACAACGGGCGAGATATGGATCGGATTGGCCCATACCCATACCCATTCCATACCCATCTCGGATCAAGTCGGGTCGGATCGGATCAGATCAAATAGAAATGCGGGTTGGGTATATTAAAAAGATTAGTTGGATCTAGGGGTGTGCAAATGGTTCGGTTAACCGAAAATTGAATCAAACCATTAATTATTTTGGTGTTTGGTTCGATTTTTTATTGAAAATTTTGGTTAAGATTTTGAACCGAACTAAAATTTTTTAATCGATTTGATTTTCAATATTTAATTTAATAACTTTGATTAATCAAAAATTAAAATTATTTTTTATTTAATTTAATATTTAAATTTAATTTAAATAATATTTGAATGGGACAGTTTAAAATTAATTAGATGGCATCAAATATTATATCATGGTAGAAAATATGCCACGTTTAAGCTCTGTATTTGAGCAATTCCCGATTACGCGCTGGCTCCGCCGCTCTGTGCGTATGCTCCATGATTTTCCTGGATCGTGGCCATTGGATTGGACCGTGGGGACCCGATTTGATAATCCCCTCGCGCCTGGTGCCTTGCCCTCCGGTTATTGCCTTATTGGTACTGTAGCGTCAACCGTCGCCTGGTTGCCTGGCTTGCGGCCTTCCATCTTCTTCCAACAGACGAGCAAGGAGCACCTCTTGTCCTCTTCAATCTCCATTGCCGTCACCGAACGGCCTGAACCCCTCCTCCTCGGCGTCCATCGGTGCCGCAATCGCCCATCGCCTCTCCTTTCCGCCGCTGCTTGGCCCATCGCGTAGTCCCCGGCCTCCAGCCGTCGAACGGTGGAGTGTGGACCGTCGAACGCCGCCGCCGCCTCACCCTCGCCTCCTCTTCTAGAGGTCTCGGACCCCGGTACCGTCGGAACTCGGAACGGCGGACCGTCAGACCCGGCCACCACCTGACCTCTGCGGCCTGCCCTCCCCTTCTGGCGCAGTGCCTCTCCATCACCGCCGCCGACCTGCTCCTCCTCGGTACCCACAGCATCGCCCCTCGCCTCCGCCCCGTCCGCCGCTTTCGCCCCTTCGCTGGACTATTCCACCACGGTCCACGGCACCATCGATCCAGGCATCCAGCAGACCAAGTATGGTGTCGGTGAGATTTATTTAGTTTTTTTTTAATAGCTTTTAGGCTTTCATGTTAATAGTTAAGTTTAACAAAGCTCTATTTTTTATTAAAATTAATTATTAAATTATTTAAATTTGCTGACCATGGATCAAGCATCTACACATCAGACAGTTATTAGCTCGAACTTAATACCATCACTACATGCCCACCTACGGGAATAGAATCAAATGCAACTCCAAATCTAACTTTAAAAAAAATGAGAAAGCCCATTCAATCAAGATCAGAAATATAACTTCACTTTGAGAAGAAAGAAGAAAATTGTGAGCTAAAAGATATATGTAGATATTGTTCAAAAACTTTTTATGCTGATATAAAAAGAAATGGGACAACTTCATTAAAAAATCATATCAAGATATGTGCACAGAATCCATCTAATGCAAAGGATGGATAAATTGAGTTAAATTTTCAATCAGTGAAGAAAAAGGAAGGAGATGTTATTCTTGGTACTTGGAGGTTTGATGAGGAGCTTGTAAAGAAAATCTTGGCTAAAATGATTATAATTGATGAATTGCCATTCAAATTTATGGAGAGAGAGGGATTTAAGGAGTTAATAGCAGTATTATGTCCTAGATTTCGTATTCCATCATGATGGACAATTACATGGGATTGTTTTCAGCTCTACTTGGATGAGAGGTTGAAATTAAAAATTTTTTTAAAGAATTCTAAGCAGAGGATTTGTATCACAATAGACTCTTGGACTTCAATACAAAGGATGAACTACATGTGTATCACTGCGCAATTTATTGATGAAAATTGGAACTTGCATAAGAAAATTATGAATTTTTGTCCACTTTTAAATCATAAAGATAAGAAGATTGGTAAACAAATAGAGATATGTCTTCTTGACTGAAAACTTGATAAAGTGTTTATAGTCACTATTGATAATGCAAGCTCAAATAATATTGCAATTGATTATTTAAAAGAAAAAATACTAAATTGGAAGACTGATGTAGTTGGATGTAAGTACATCCATATAAGGTGCATTGCACATATAATAAATTTGGTCGTGATCGATGGTTTAAAGGAAATAAAAAACTTGGTGAAATGGATTCGAGTTGCAGTGAAGTTTATACGATAGTCACCGATTGGCTAAATTTAAGGGGTGTGTCGAAATAGAAAAGATTCAATCACAATGCTTGTTGTGCATGGATGTCCCTGCTCGATGGAATTCTCAAAAGTTTGAAAAAGCATTTGCAAGGTATGAAGAACCTGACCCTTACTTCAAACATGATTTAGAGTATAATGATGGTTTAGAACAGATGCTTATATCTAGTGATTGGGCTAATTCAAAAAGGATGGTAGTCTTTCTTAAATACTTTTATGATTTGACACTGCTATTGGGGATAAACTCCACTCCCGTAGAAGTCCAGTCCGATGCTTAGCCTAATGCAACTGATAATCAAGGAAGAGCTTCGATCAAAAATTCTCCTCCAGCAGTCGGATCCTAGCTTAACTCCTCCAGCGGTCAAATCTTAGTCGAATTTTTTTAGCCAGCCGAACTCTTTCACTGGCCAAATCTTAGCCGAACTCCTTCAGAAGCCAAACTCCTCAGCGGCCGAACCTCAGACGGATGCCTATAGGAGTCCACCTTTCAGACTTCTTCTTTAATCGGATTCCTCCAGGTGCTGAACTCTTCCACTGGCCAAACCTTAGCCGAACTCCTCCAGGAGCCAAACTACTCAGCAGCCGAACCCCAGACGGATGCCTACAGGAGTCCAACCCCTTTCAGACTTCTCCTTCAGTCGGATTCTTTCAGAAGCCGAACTCCTTCCAGACGTCTCCTTCAGTCGAATGCCTATAGAAGCCGAACTCCTTCCGGACCTCTTCTTCAGTCGGACTCCATTAGGAGCCGAACTTCTTTCGGATCTCTTCTTCAAATGGATGCCTACAGGAGCCAAACTCCTTCCAGACTTCTCCTTCAGTCGGATGCCTACAGGAGCCGAACTTCTTTCAGACCACTCCTTTAGTCAGACTCCTCCAGGAGTCGAACTTCTTTCGGATCTCTCTTTGAGTCGGATGTCTACAGGAGCCAAACTCCTTCCGGACCTCTCATTTAGTCAGACTCTTTTAGGAGCCGAACTCCTTCCTGACTTCTCCTTCAAACGGATGCCTATAAGAGTTGAACTCCTTTCGAACTTCTCCTTCAGTCGGACTCCTCCAAGAGCTGAACTTCTTTCTGACCTCTCCTTCAGATGGATGCCTACAGAAGTCGAACTCCTCCAGACTTTTTCTTCAGTCGAATGCCTACAGGAGCCGAACTCCTTCCAGACCTCTCCTTCAGTCGGACTCCTCCAGGAGCCGAAATTCTTTTGAACCTCTCTTTCAGTCGGATGTCTATAGGAGTCAAACTGCTTTCGGACCTCTCCTTCAGTCGGACTCTTCCAGGAGCCAAACTCCTTTTGAACTTTTTCCTTCAGACGAATGCCTACAGAAGCCAAAACTCCTTCTGGACTTCTCTTTCAGTCGGACTCCTCCAGGAGCCAAACTTCTTTCTGACCTCTCCTTCAGTCAGACTCCTCCTGAAGCCGAACTCCTTCCGGATCTCTCCTTCAAATGGATGCCTACAGGAGCCAAACTCTTTCCAGACTTCTCCTTCAGTTGGATACCTATAAGAGCCGAACTCCTTCTGAACCTCTCCTTCAGTTAGACTCTCCAGGAGCCAAACTTCATCTAGACCTCTCCTTCAGTGAATGCCTACAGGAGTCAAACTCCTTTTCGGATCTCTCCTTCAGTCGACTCCTCCAGAGCCGAACTTCTTCTGGATCTTTCCTTCAGATGGATGCCTACAAGAGCCGAACTTCTTTGGACTTCTCTTCAGTTGGACTCCTCCAAGAGCCGAACTTTCTTTCGAACCTCTCCTTCAGATAGATGCCTACAGGAGCCGAACTTCTTCTAGACTTCTCCTTCAGTCGGATGCCTACAGGAGCCAAATTTTTCCAGACTTCTCCTTCAGTCGGATGCCTACAGGAGCCGAATTTTTTTCAGACCTCTTTCTTCAGTCGGACTCCTCTAAGAGCCAAACTTCTTTCAGAGCTCTCCTTCAGTCGGATGCCTTACAGGAGTCGAACTTCTTTCGGACCTCTTCTTCAGTCGGACTTCTTCAAGAGCCGAACTTTTTTTCGAATCTTTCCTTCAATCGAACTCCTCTAGGAGCCAAACTCCTTCCAGACTTCTCCTTCAATCGGATGCCTATAGGAGCCAAACTTCTTTCGGATCTCTCCTTCAGTCGGACTCCTTCAGGAGTCGAACTCCTTTCAGACTTCTTCTTCAGTCGGACTCCTTAGGAGTCGAACTCCTTCTGGACCTCTCCTTCAGACGGATACCTACAGGAGCCAAATTTCTTTCAGACTTCTCCTTCAGTCGGATGCTTATAGGAGCCGAACTCCTTCCAAACCTCTCCTTCAGTCAGACTCCTTTAGGAGCTGAACTTCTTCCTGATCTCTCCTTCAGTCGGATGCCTATAGGAATCGAACTCTTTCCGAATCTCTCCTTCAGTCGGACTCCTCTATGAGCCAAACTCCTTTCGAATTTCTTCTTCAATCGAATTTCTTTAGAAGCCAAACTCCTTCCGAATTTTTTCTTCAGTCAAATTCCTCCAGGAGCCCAACTCTTTTCGAACTTCTCTTTCAGTTGGATTCCTCTAGGAGCCCAACTTCTTTCGGACTTCTTCAATCGGATTCCTCCAAGAGCCAAACTCCTTTCAGACTTCTTCAGTCGGATTCTTCTGAGAGTCGAACTCCTTCCAGACTTCTCCTTCAGTCAGATTCCTTTAGGAGCAGAACTCCTTCCAGACTTTTCTTTCAGCCAAACTTCTCCATCAATCGAACTCCTTCAATCGAACTTCTTCTGAACTTCTCCATCAGTCGAACTCCATCCGAATTTCTCCAGCAGATTACTTTTAGATTTTAATTAGCATTTCTCCCAGTTGATCACCTCTAACTGTATTTTCTTTAGGAGTTTGAACTCCTCTAAAATTTACATTCGTCAAACCTCTTCACCCATCCATATGGCTCCGAGCGGTTCAATATCGGACGGCTACGACTGTCACTATCAGTCTACTGTAGGTGGCATCCCACTCACACGATCCTGAGCTATCAATTATCGAATGGCTACGACTGTCACTATCAGTCTGCTGCAGACGACGCCCTCCTCATGCGATCCTGAGTGGCCAGCTATCGGATGGCTATGACTGTCACTATCAATCTACTCCAAGCTTCATCTATAAAAAAGATCCTCCAAATACATTTTCTCTAAGCTCTCTTCTTCTTTTCAAAATTCTGTCGAACTCTTTCCTGAGCACTCCATTTCTGTTGGTCAGAAGAGCTGACTTGATCGTCAGAGGATCCTATCGGAGCCACCACCATCGACTTTGGATAGAATATTATTTTGCATATCACCGACAGTGACCTCATCTTTCTCGACTCCAGCTCGATCTAGCATCAACCAGATTCTACACTAATAGGATTGATGCTAGAAGGAGGGCCTGTTGTTCCTGAGGTATTCTTATTCTTAAAGAAGTGCTCATCCGATCCTGTGAATCTTCTTCTTTAAGATTCGAGTCAGACCCATCCATTTCTGCTCCAACGTCAGTGCCTCAACCTCCTCCTCCACCAACGGCCATGGTAGTTCTAGAGTAGTTTAATCTACTGATGCAGCGAATTAAGAATCTCACCGAGATGGTGCAGGCCATGCGATAGTCTCTAATGGTGATTCTACTAAAAAATTCATCATCAGGATGTCAGAAATCGATCTCAAGGAAGAGCACTTGGTCTAGCATATCCATCGCCCTTGAAAAAAAAACATAGAGCAGAGGATCCTTATTCGGATCATGATTCTTCTCCGAAAAAAATCTTCTCCATCTACAATCGAAAGCCTTCCAAGGTCTGTGATCGAGATGACATCCTCAATCAAAAACAATGGAAGATGGATCGATAGATTGAGGAACTTGGCCTCGTCACTCCGACTCACCATGATGACGTCTGCATCAATCCTTCTTTCTCTCCCCAAATTATATAAGAGCCCATTTCGTCAAACTTTGAGCTTTTTCGAATTTGAAAGCTACGATGAAATCTCTAATCCGATCAATCATCCAAAGGCCTTGTGGAATATGATACTGCTCCATGGCGCACCAGATGTCATCTTATGTCAAGTTTTTTCATCTATCTTAAAGGGAGCAGCAAAAAACCGATACTCGATGTTGAAATCAGATACGATCTTCTTCATTAACCAAACAAGCCATCAAAACTTTGCCGCTCTTCTAGCTCGGGCTGAAGGATATGTCCGAGCGGAAGAAGCCTTCAAATTGAGAGAGGAGGAAGCCGCAGGAGAGTGGCAGATGGACGAGTTTAGTAAATCCATGACTAATGGAGGGCTGAATGAAGTTCGACTGTGCTCACGGACTCCTTTCGAGTGCAAGCAAGCCCGAACTCCTCCTCGAGCTTGTCGTCAAAGTAGCCCCGACGGAAGAGCGTGAAAAAGTTTCTCCTAGAAGGTTTCATAACTATGTCCCCCTCATTGCTCCACAGACGCCGGCCTGAAGCAAGCCAAGAGCACTACCGCCTCTAGAACCACCAATGAGGAAGGAACAACAAGGAGATCAGCCGTCTTTCGACATCATCAATGCTATCTCTGGAGGGCTTAGTACTTTGGTGAGCCACCATCTCTCAGCCTCAAAGCTAGCGGAAGTTTGTCCTAAATTAGAAAAATCTGTATGAAATTAAGGAGGTTGTCTGACCCAAAACTTTTTGCCTGAAGGAGTTCGAAGGAACAACGCTCCCACGACCTTGAAACTCAGAGAATCTGATAATGTACTATCAATAATTTTTCTTCAATAAAACTTTTCCATTTCAATATTATTGTTTCTCAGTGCAAAAATTATGTGACGATAAAAAAGAAGCAATCAATAGTAGTCATATTAGGAATAGGAGGAGAACCTCGTCCTAACATGAGCAAGTTGAAGGCCTCACTCATTTTAGACGAGATGAGGGGAGAGATCCTGACAACGATCCTTATGTGCTCCTATAGTCTGTTAGGAACAGGAGGAGAACCTCATCTTAATGTGAGCAAAATCGAAGGCCTCGTTCATTTTAGATGGGATGAGGGAAAAGGTCCTGACAATGGCCCTTATGTGCCGCTACAATCCGTTAGGAACAGAAGGAGAACCTCGTCCTAATATGAGCAAAGTCGAAGGCTTAATTCATTTTAGATAAGATGTGGGGAGAGGTCCTGACAATGGCCCTTATGTGCCCCTACAGCCCATTAGGAATAGGAGAAGAATCTCGTCCTAATGTGAGCAAAGTCAAAGGCCTCATTCATTTTAGATGAGATGGGGGAAGAGACCTTGACAATGGTCCTTATGCGTCCCTACTGCCTGTTAGGAATAGAAGGAGAATCTCGTCCTAACATGAGCAAAAGTCAAAACCTCATAGACCAAAGACGTGAAGAAGTACGAAGCTCAGTGGAAAATTCTTACCCATATTTTTTCATGATAACCCAGACTACGTCAAATGCGAAAGATAGAATCTTATCCCGATTTGCAAGAGAGGTCCAAGTTCAACAATCAAAACAAGCCCGGTATCCACAACGAGCTTGGCATCCGCCATAACCAGCAAGTGCAGGAACCCGAGATCGAAGATAAGATCTTCCCCAAGCTTCAACTTCAACCTCGACTGAAGATGAGATTTTTCTCAAGCTTCAATGCCAACCTCAATAGGAGATAAGATCTGCTTCAACCTCAGCTGGAGATAAGATCTCTCCCGAGCTTCAACCTCAACGTCAACAAGAGATAAGATCTCCTTCAACCTCGACTGGAGACAAGATCTCCTCCGAGCTTCAATGTCAACTTCAATAGGAGATAAGATCTCCTTCAACCTTGGCTGGAGATAAGATCTCTCCTGAGCTCCAACCCTTCGACAGAAGATAAGATCTCCTTCAATCTCGGTTGGAGATAAGATCTCTTTCGAGCTTCAACTTCAATCTCGACTGGAGATAACATCTCCTCCGAGCTTCAACTTCAACCTCAACTGAAAACAAGATCTCCCCCGAGCTTCGATGTTAACTTCAATAGGAGATAAGATCTTCTTCAACCTCAATTGGAGATAAGATCTCCTTCGAGCTCCAATCCTTCGATAGGAGATATGATCCTCTCCAATCTCAGTTGGAGATAAGATCTCCTCCGAGCTTCAACTTTAACCTTGGCTGGAGATAAGATCTCCTCCAAACTTCAACTTCAACCTCGATTGGAGATGAGATCTCTCCTAAGCTTCAACTTCAACATCAATCTCGGTTGGGCATAATATCTCTCCTGAGCTTCAACTTCAATGTCAACCTCGGCTAGAGACAAGATCTTTTTTGAGCTTCAACTTCAATGTCAACCTCGACTGGAGACAAGATCTCTTTCGAGCTTCAACTTCAACGTCAACCTCAGCTAGAGATAAGATCTCCCCCAAGCTTCAACCTCAACGTCAATAGGAGATAAGATCTTCTTTAACCTCAGTTGGAGATAAGATCTTCTCCGAGCTCCAACCCTTCAACAGAAGATAAGATCTTTTTCGAGCTTCAACTTCAATCTCGGCTGGAGATAAGATCTCCTCCAAGCTTCAACTCAACGTTAACTTCAATAGGAGATAAGATCTTCTTTAACCTCGGCTGGATATAAGATCTCTCCCGAGCTCCAACCCTTCAACAGAAGATAAGATCTCCTTCAGCCTCGGTTGGAGATAAGCTCTTCTTCGAGCTTCAACCTGAATTGGTGCAGAGCTCATAAGAGAACTTCGGCAGTTATCTTTTTAGTACTTCCTTCGAATTTCGAACTTAAGAGTGAGGAAACTATTATTGGGGATAAACCCTACTCTCGTCGAAATCGAACCTGATGCTTAGCCTAATGCAACTGGTAATCACGAAAGAGCTTCGATCGAAAATTTTTCTCCAACGATCGAACTCCAGTCGAACTCCTTCAGTGGCTAAATCTTAGCCGAACTCTTTCAGCCAGCTAAACTCTTTCACTGGCCAAATCTTAGCCGAACTCCTCTAGGAGTCGAACTTCTCAACAATCGAACCCCAAACGGATGCCTACAGGAGTCCAACCCCTTTCGGACTTCTTCTTCAATCGGATTCCTCTAGGAGCCGAACTCTTCCACTAGCCAAACCTTAGCTGAACTCCTCTAGGAGCCAAACTCCTCAACGGTCGAACCCCAGATGGATGCCTACAGGAGTCCAACCCCTTTCAGACTTCTCCTTCAATCGAATTTCTTCAAGAGCCAAACTCCTTTCAAACTTCTCCTTCAGTCGGATGCCTACGAGAGTCGAACTCCTTTCGGACCTCTCCTTCAGTCAGACTCCTCTAGGAGCCAAACTTCTTCCGGACCTCTCCTTTAGATGGATGAATATAGGAGCCAAACTTCTTCCAGACTTCTCCTTCAGTCAGATGCCTACAAGAGCCGAACTTCTTTCGGACCTCTCCTTCAGTCGGACTCCTCCAAAAGACGAACTTCTTCTAGATCTCTCCTTCAGTTGGATGCCTATAGGAGCCAAACTCCTTTCGGACCTCTCCTTCAGTCGGACTCCTTCAGAAGTCGAACTTCTTTCGAACTTCTCCTTCAGACTGATGCCTATAGGAGCCGAACTTCTTCCGAATCTCTCCTTTAGATGGATGACTATAGGAGCCGAACTTCTTCCAAATATCTCCTTCAGTCGAATGCCTACATGAGCCAAACTCTTTTCGGACCTTTCCTTCAGTCTAATTTCTTCATGAGCAAAACTCCTTCCAGACCTCTTCTTCAGTCGAATGCCTGCAGGAGCCAAACTCCTTCCGAACCTCTCCTTCAGTCGGACTCCTCTAGGAGCCGAACTTCTTCCAAACTTCTCCTTCGGACAGATGCTTATAGGAGCCGAACTCCTTCCGGACTTCTTCTTCAGTCAGACTCCTCCTGAAGCTGAACTTCTTTCAGACCTCTCCTTCAGACGGATGCATACAAGAGCCGAACTCCTTCTAGACTTCTTCTTCAGTCGGATGCCTTCAGGAGCTAAAATTTTTTTAGACCTTTTCTTCAGTCGAACTTCTTCAGGTGCCGAACTTCTTTCAGATCTCTTCTTCGATCGGATGCCTACAGAAGCCGAACTCCTTTCGGACCTCTCCCTCAGTCAGACTCCTTTAGAAGCCAAACTTCTTTTCGGACTTCTCCTTCAGATGGATGTCTATAAGAGCCGAACTCCTTCCAAACTTCTCCTTCAGTCGGACTTCTTCAGGAGCCAAACTCTTTTCGAACCTCTCCTTCAGACAGATGCCTACAAGAGCCAAACTTCTTTCAGACTTTTCCTTCAGTCGAATGTATACAGAAGCCGAACTCCTTTCAGACCTCTCCTTCAATCGAACTCTTTCAGGAGTCGAACTTCTTCCAGACCTCTTCTTCAATCGGATGCCTACAGAAGCCAAACTCCTTCCAGACCTCTCCTTCAATCGACTCCTTCAGGAGCCGAACTCTTTCTAAACTTTTTCTTCAGTTGGATGCCTATAGGAGTCGAGCTTCTTTCGAACCTCTCCTTCAGTCAGACTCCTCCAAGAGCCGAACTCCTTCCAAATCTCTTCTTTAGTCGGATGCCTACGAGAGCCGAACTCCTTCCGAACCTCTCCTTTAGTCGGACTCCTTTAGAAGCCGAACTTCTTTCAAACTTCTCCTTTAGATGGATGCCTACAAGAGCCAAACTTCTTTCAGACTTATCTTTCAATTAGATTCCTTCAAAAGCCAAACTCCTTCCGAACCTCTCCTTCAGACGGATGTCTATAGGAGCCGAACTTCTTTCAGACTTCTCCTTCAATCGGATGCCAATAGGAGTCGAACTTCTTCCGGACCTCTCCTTTAGTCAAACTCCTTCAGGAGCCGAACTCCTTCCAGACCTCTCATTCAATCGGATGCCTACAGAAGCCAAACTTCTTTCGGATCTCTCCTTCGATCGAACTCCTTCAGGAGCCAAACTCCTTCTAAATTTCTTCTTCAATCGAATTTCTCTAGGAGTCCAACTCTTTTCAGACTTCTCCTTCAATCGAATTTCTCTAGGAGCTTAACTCCTTCTAAACTTTTCCTTCAATCGGATTCCTCCATGAGCCAAACTTCTTTCAGACTTCTTCTTCAGTTGGATTCCTCCAGAAGCCGAACTTCTTCCAAACTTTTTATTCAGTTGGATTCCTTCAGAAGTCAAAATCCTTCTGAACTTTTCCTTCAGTCAAATTTTTTCATCAGTCGAATTTTTTCGATCGAACTTCTCCATCAGTCGGACTTCTTCTGAACTTCTCCATCAATCGAACTCCATCCGGATTCCTCCAATAGATTACTTTTAGATTTTAAGTAGCATTCCTTTCGGATGATCACTTCTAGCCGTATTTTCTTTAGGAGTTCGAACTTCTCTGGAATTGACATACGTCAAAGCTCTTCACCCCTCCACGTGGCTCTAAGCGGTTCAGTATCGAATGGCTATAGCTATCACTATCAATCTACTGTAAATAATGCCCCACTCATACGATCTTGAGTGGCCAGCTATCAGATGACTACGATTGTCACTATCAGTCTGCTACAGGCAATGCCTTTCTCATGCGGTTCTGAGTAGCTAGCTACCGGATGGCTACAACTATCACTATCAGTCTACTCGGAGCTTCATCTATAAAAAAAATCCTTTAGATATATTTTCTCTAAGCTCTCTTCTTCTTTTCGAAACTCTACCAAATTTTTTTCTGAGTACTTCATTTTTGTTGGTCAGAAGAGCTGACTTAATCATTAGAGAATCTTGTCGGAGCCACCACCACCGACTTCGAATGAAACTTTATTTTGTAGGTCACCGACAGCGACCTCGTCTCTCTCGACTCCAACTCAATCCAACGTCGATCAGATTCTGCACCAACAACTGTGAATCTCAGGTTCTAAATATGTGACTATTAACATATGTTTTAATGAGATTAGTCGAATGAATTGCTTGCTAAATCAATAGATTGAAAGTGAAGATTTGGAGCTTATATTGATGGCTTCAATAATGAAAAGTAAGCATGATACTTATTGGGGGGATATTGACAAGATGAATAAGCTTATTTATATTTTATCCATTCTTGATCCTTGACAAAAAATGGCATATGCAAACTTTGCACTTATTGATATGTATGGGACTGAAAAAGAATAGGATATGTTAAAGAAAGTAAAGGAGGCAGTATTTGAATTATTTGAAGAATATAGTAACAAAATTACTCCCCCATTATTTGGATCTATTTTGAAAAAAAGATAGAGTGAAAGTTCATCTACCTCTTCAGTGGGTACCATAACTTTTGAAGATAGCCAAGCAGAAAATATGATGTGGACACGATATCAACAATATCTTCCTGGACATATGGATAATAAAAATGAGCTAGATAAGTATCTAGGCGAAAACATTGAGCCACAAAGGATGGACTTTGATATCCTTGCTTGGTGGAAAGTTAATGGTCCAAGATTTTCCATTCTTTCACTAATGGCTCGAGATGTTTTAGCAATTTCCATATCAACAGTAGCCTCCGAGACTGCTTTTAGTATAGGTGGTAGAGTACTTGATACATTTAAAAGCTCTTTGACTTCTAAAATCATGCAACCACTCATATGCACACAAGATTGGCTTCGATCTTCATCTCAGCTTACTGTAGAAGAGGATTTAAAGGATTTTGAAAAGTTTGAACGAGGTAATATTTTAATCTCCACCTTTTATTTCTTATGTTTTTTATAGCTTTAAATTAAAATTATTTTGTTTGGAGTTGATAAATTATTTTTTTCTTTTATTCACAGAATTTAATGTTCTATCAGTGGAACCTTCTATATTAGTTATTGAGGGTTAATTAATCATATCAAGTATTAGCTTAGAGTTGATGACTCGACTACTTGGACATTGGAGGCTTGGAGCTTTACTTTTTTATTTTGTTTTAGTAGTAGTAGTATTATATCTACTGGTTTGTATTTAAAAGGCTGAAAGTTTATTTTGTATTTGGTTGCTTTTGACTTTTGTAGTCATTATGGACTGTTGGCAAATTTTGTGATTGTTTTATAATTTTTTGCTTTTACTTTTGATTTTGTAATCAGTGCTGCAACAATTATATGACTTATTTAGTTGGTTCGTTTAATTTTCAATAGGTTTGGGCCGATTGGCTATATGTTTTGTTATGGTTGTTTCATGTTTGCTCAAGAATCAACAATCCTATTCCAATATTATCAGATTATAAGTTGTTGGTTTGAGTAAAATTTAATAATGGCAATTATCAGATTATAAGTTGTTGGTTACTTGGTTTGAGCAAAATTTTAATTATGGCAATTATCAGATTATAAGTTGTTGGTTACTTGGTTTGAGCAAAATTTAATAATGATAATTATCAGATTATAAGTTGTAGGCATATATTTTTTTTTTAAAGATCAAATACCTTGCAAGTTGCAATCTTGCATAAAAAATTTATAAATTACAAGCCTTCTTCTTAGAGGAGTGGATTTTTTTTTAAAAAAAAAATCTTTCATGATCTATTTAGTCTAATTTTGAATCAAACTCTCAACTATCTTGTCCCTTCTAAAAATCATGCATGATCCACTTAGACTAAGCCCAAATGCAATTCATAGCCCAAATAGTGAAATTATTAAAGAATTTAATAAGATTAAATTAAAACTAAAAGCCCAATATAGAGAAGCCCAAAATCAAATTATCGAACCAAATCGAATCAAAATTATTTTGCTTTGATTTATTCGATTTTAAATTACTTTGATTCGATTTTTGGTTTTGTAAAATACAAATTTGAAAGTTCGATTTTTCAAAACTTCGGTTCGGTTTAAATTGAAAAAACCAAATGCACATTCCTAATCAGATCGGATTGGATTGGGTATATATTAATAACATGAAATCATCATAATTTTGAATGATTAAGGTAATGACGCAGATGCCACCGTAAATAGATATATAGATTTAAGGGATCGGATTCAAAAATGTGTAAAATCAACCTGATCGCACCAATTCTTGCAGGGTTTTGACATTGTCGAGCTAGAACGGCCTTAACTTTGTCATCCAATATCAGAATCTTTATTGTGACTCTATTCTAAAAATCTTTTTTCGAGCCCTATAGGTCTGGTCGCTTTGTCGCCACCACAAATTTTGGAATCAAATTTTATTGTCTAACAAGCCTACGGCAGCGCACAAGATTACTAGAATTTCTAGTCCGATTGAAAATTTAATTTCTAACTTTATTTTATTTTATTTTTTTAATTTTTATTTAGAATTTTTTTTACTTTTGAATTAAGACTTTTATACTATAAATAAGGCCCTTGGCCATTATTGTAATCAGTTAGTTTCGAGTATATTAAATTAAAATTTGAGAGAAGAGATTTTTCTTCTTCTTTCTTCTATTTTCTTTGTTTCGTGCATCTTCCATCCCTCTTCCCCAATCTGAGCTGTCAAGTTATCATAGTTGGGTTTGGATCAGGACATACCATTACTCGTACCTAATCCAAATCTGCTTTGGATATTTTTTTTAGGATCCACACCCACCCTGGATTCTGATCGAATCAGGTAAAACCCATCCCATTCAATATATTATAATTAGGTTTGATCAAATTATCTTATTAGAATAAATTAGTTTGAATTTAGTATATTTGGACCAGTTTAAAATTGAACCCTATTAAAATCCCTCCATTTTTTTTTATTTTGATATTGTAAGGATCTATTTTTTTTCACAAATCTAAAAGTTTAAAAAAAAAAAACAAATCAAAGGAAGCTGGGGTGAGTCCGCGTCTTCCTCTTCCGTGTGTCTCTCAATCTAAATCAAAATCTTTCAAGAACCCTAGAAGCCCCTCTATAAGAAGGCATTCACCCTTCCATTGAGTTCCATCAAGATCTTTCCGAGAATCATCGCCGATCACCGCTGATTTTTTTTGGTTTTCCATCAGAAGGACGACGTACATTGTAACTTTCTCCATTGGAAGGACCACCAGAGAATAGTCCTGATTTGGCTCGCTGGACCTAGGTAACTTTCCCCCCTCCCTTCTCTTCCTTTCCCCAGCCTTCTTCTCATCACCGACGCATGATGAAGAGCTGTTTGGCTGTCGGTTTATTCAAAATAGGGAACACCGTGTTTTATTTATGTTATTCTGCCAAGTGCCATCGGCAGCTGCTGTCGTTGGAGCAAGTGTCGAAGGCCATGGCTTTTCCACTGTCGGGAGTTACCATGGATGGCTGGCCCCATCTTCCATGGCCATATGCGAGAAAGAGAGAAGATGGAAAATAAACCCTACTTTTAAAGAAGAAGAAGAAGAGACGAAGAAGGCTTTCTCCCCTCCCTTCTCTTTGTTTTCCTGTGCTTCTTCTCGTCACTGATGCACGGTGAGCAGCTGGTGGCAAGCCATCAATTTATTCAAACAGAGAGGTCCTATATTTTTTGTTTAGCCTATCCCTTGCTCTGTTTTATTCCGTCGGCAGCCACCGCCATTGGACCCATTGTCGATGGCCATGACTTCATCGCTGTCGGAAGCCGCCATGGGTGGCCGACCCAATCTTCCACGGCTTCGCCACTACCGGGACCAATATGTGCCTTGGTTCTGTTTTGGAGAAAAAGATGAACAGACGAAGAGGCTATCTCCATCCTGTGAAGAAAAAAAAGAAAAAAAAGAACAAAAAAAAGAAAAAAAGAAAGAAAGAAAAAAAGAAAAAAAGAAAAAGGAAAAGAAAAAGAAAAGAAGAAGAAAAAAAGAAAAAAAAGAAAAAAGAAAAAGAGATGGAGAAGGCTATCTCTGTCCCGTGAGAAAAAAAAAGGAGAAAAGAATATACGACCATGAAGAAGAAAACAAGAAAAAAAAGGAAAAAGAAAGAAGAAGAAGAAGAAGAGACGGAGAAGGCTATCTCTATCCCATGAAAAAAATAAAAAAAAATAAAAGAAAGAAAAAAAAAAAAGAAAAATATGTTTGTAGCTTAATAAATTTCTGAAGTTCTGATCAGATTATGATATGAATGTATTTCAGGTATTGGATTGGAACATACCAAATTGGATTGGAGCATATCAGATTGGATTAGAACATCAGTCAGATTAAATTGGATTGGAGCACATTGGTCATATTGGATTCGAGCATCAATCAGAACAGTCTTAAGATATGACTAGTTGGTCTAGCATTGAAAACTAAAGCAAGTTAAGTGATTTACATTTTATTCAAACTTGTCATTTCAATTTAATAAAATTACATCGATTATTCACAATATATGTAGGATGTTAATTATTTGAACCAAGCAAACAAAAGAATGTTTTGAAGCTTTTCTAAGTATGCTGAAATATCCTGCAAATCATATTTGCTGATTAAATATTGATAGTTATTGTTTAAAATATCATGTAATTTATCGAATTCCTTAGGTCATGAGCATTTCTAATCGTTAAAAAGAAATATTTATTGTTGATCATTGTATGTTAACCTCTTTAAAAAATTTAACTTTAGTATCCTTTACTTATTTTTCTTCTTTTATATTTATTTTAGATACATATATAGCTATGGACATAGATTGGAGTTGGTTGAATCTACTAAGATATTGAAGATTGTTTTGTAAGGCTAGGATTGTATATATATATAATACTTAGATTCTTATTTTATTCAGTATTTATCTTTTTAGGGGGATAGTAGAGTATCTTAAGAAAGTTGATGAATTCATCAAGTATGCATGTTGGAGATTGGGCAGCGATACATTTAAGTACCCTTGTCTATAGTGTGTTTGTGGTCTGACCTATGACAAAGATACAATTAGAGCACATTTAGCTTTCAATGGAGTTATTAAAGATAAGGGACTTTGGGAATTGCATTCTAGTATTTCAGCTCATAGGATCCCTTCTAACATAAATAAAATAAGTGGAGATTGCAGTAAGGATGATAGCATACATAAAATGGTACTAGATGCACTTAAAGCTGCAGGTGATGATAATAAGAAATTTGAATATGGTGATACTGGTCTAGGAGATGGAGATGAATATTTAAATGGATTAAAAAAGTTGCTTGAAGATTCACAAGAACCATTATTTGAAGGATGTAAGAGTTTCAAGAAGCTTTCTTTTGTTCTCCATCTATTCAACATCAAGTGCATGACTGAAATATCTCAAAAGGCTTTTAATTTGATAATGCAGTTATTAAAACCTCTTCTTCCAGAAGGCAATGCACATCCATATTCTTTTTATGAAGTTAAAAAGATTGTTGCCGCATTAGGTTATAGTTATAAAAAGATTGATGCGTATCCCAATGATTGCATTTTGTATTGGAAGGAGGAGAATAAGGATCGAACAAGTTGCCCAACATGTGGAGAGGATGGATGGATTGAAAAAGAAACTTGTGATGGCCATCAAGAAAAAAGAAAGTCTAGAAAGATTCTTCGCTATTTTTCATTAATCCCAAGACTTCAGAGGATGTATATGTGCTCTGAATTAGCTGCAAAAATGAGGTGGTATAAAGAAAAGCAAAAAGTAGATGGTATCTTAAGACATCTAGCTGATTCATCTTATTGAAAATCTTTTGATGTCATTAATAATTTTGGATTTAACCCTCAAAATGTTTGCCTTAGCTTGGCAAGCGATGGATTTAATCCTTTTGGTAATATGAGTGTGAGCTATAGCATTTGGCCAGTTATTTTGCTGCCTTATAATTTGCCATCATGACAGTGTATAAAATGGAATAATATATTTCTATCTTTGCTTATACCAGGTCCACATGGACCTAGTAATAACATTGATGTTTATCTACAACCTCTCATTCATGAATTAAATCTTTTGTGGAATGGATTTAACACATATGATGCTTTGAAAGGCGAGAGGTTTAACATGCGTGCTGCATTATTATGGACCATAAATGATTTTTCTGCATATGCATACTTGTCAGGTTGGAGCATGAAAGGGCGATTGGCTTGTCCATAATATAATAAAAATACATGCTCCGATTGGTTATATATATTCTAGTGGAAAACATTATTATGCTGGTCATAGATGGTGATTGGACAGGGATCATAAATTTCGATAAATGAAGTCATAATTTTATGACAAGGAAGAAGATATGAGAGATGCACCTATTTTGCCTTCTGGGAGTGAAGTGTTTTAGCAAGTAGAAGATCTTACTTTTACCACAAAAACTTCTAAAAATGTGAAAAAAAGAAAAAGAAACTCAAGTAGAAATTTGATGAGAGCATCAAAGCAAAAAAAGTCAAAGAAGAGGAATATTATAAAAGAGTCGAATAATGTTAAGAAAGACAAATACTTGGCATTGAAAAAGAAGAGTATCTTTTTTGATTTATCATATTGAAAGTTATTATCTATCCGACATAACCTTGATGTAATGCACATCGAGAAGAATGTCTTTGATAGTTTGATTGGAACATTATTGAGAATTGATGGTAAAAATAAGGATGGCTTGAAAGCTCGACAAGACTTAGCCGATTTAAATATACGAGCATCTCTTCATTCCAAAGCTCTAGATTCGAAAAGAACCTGATTGCCACCACTTCGCTTCGCATTGAGTAAAAAAGAGAAGAAAAGCATATGCCAAGTTCTTAAAGATATGAAGGTTCCTAATGGATATGCAGCTAACATCTCGAGGCATGTTGACCCTGTGCATGGAAAGATATGGGGGCTGAAAAGTCATGACTGTCATGTAGCTATGCAATAGCTACTTTTCATTGCAATCTGGTCTACAAATAGCAAGAAAGTTAAGTGGGTAGTCACTAAATTGAGCAAGTTTTTTTTGCAATTATGCTCAAAGACTTCTTCAGCAAATGATTTTTATTTACTTGGTCAAAGGATTCCAGTCCTCTTATGCCATATGGAGATGATATTTTCTCCTAATTTTTTTGACGTGATGGTTCACTTGCTTGTTCATTTGCCATTTGAAGCTTGACTTACTGGTCTAGTCAACTATCAATGGATGTATCTAATTAAAAGGTATGTTTTGAATTTGATGTATTTTTACGTTGTTGAATATTTATTTTTATATATATTTCAGACTAGTGAAAATTATTGGTCATGATGATAGGTTCTTAACGAGATTGAAATCATATGTACGTAACAAAGCACAACCAAAAGGTTCAATTGCGAATGGTTATTTGGCTACAAAATCAGTAGCTTTTGCATCAAGATTCTTAGATAATGATGTTGAGACATGGCTAAATAGACATGAAAGAAATGATGATCGTACTAAAGTTGATACTTTGGGACAAATGTGCATTGACCTAGGTCGGTCTTTGGGTGCTAGGAGATCTTATAAGATGGATAATATGGAGTTGGATCAAGCTCATCGATATGTGTTATTCAATCAAGAGGAGGTTCAACCATATACATTGTAAGTAAAAAATAATTTTTTATTTCATAATATTATAAAATTTATAGATGTTACTAGAAATTTCACATATAATATTATTTTCTATGTTAAGGATGCACTTAGAGTTGATCCAAAAAGAACAACCTTGTTCTTCAAAAAGGGATATTGAAAGTATCCATGTGAGCAAGTTTTCACTATAGTTTGGCAGACATGTATGTAATGTATCATTATTTTTTTTAAATTTTTGCCTTGTGAAAAAAAAAATGTGATCACTAATTGAATATTACATTATCCTTTTTATAGGCTCAGGAACTACAACATCAAGACAAAGAAGATTTATCACCTATTATTCGTTGCTTGAGAAAACATCTAGTTAATATAGTCAAGAAATATAATGAATGTTTAATTAATAGATTTAGATTTAATACAAAGAATGCTGAGCAAGGGAGAAAAACTTAAAATAGTGGCATTATAATGTCAGCTAAAATAGCAAGCTTCTCTAGTGTAAGAGATAATAATCCAATACATAGTGATGTAACTTATTATGGAGTCTTGGATGAGATTGTAGAGTTAAACTATTATGGTGAGAAGAAGTTTTTACTCTTTAAGTGTGAATGGATGGATGTTAATCGATGTGTCAAAGAAGATGGGGACTTCACTTTGATAAATTTTAATCATAAATTATGCACTTCAGAGCCTTTTGTATTAGCTAATCAAGTAGAGCAAGTATGGTACATAATAAATCCAAAAGAAAGTGGATGGTATATAGTTAGAAAGACAAAGCCAAAGAATTACTTTGATATGAACGACGACTTCAATGATACTAATGAAGGATTGGAAATTGAGCAACAAATAAATCTCCACGCTAGCAATTATGATAATGAGATTAATCTGGAGGATGAGCATAATGTAAAATGGAAAAGAGATGATATTGAAGGAATTGAGATTGTAACCTAGTAATCTATGCATACTTATGCATTCGTGCTTTTTTTTTCTAACTATGTATGGAAGGCTATTTGGTTATATTGAATGACATTTGTTATTTTTCTTTTTAACTATATATGAAAGGCTGTTTGGTTATATTGAATAATATTTTTTTTTCTTAACTATATGTGAAATTTTTTTTTAATATTTCTTATATATTTTTATGCATATATGAACAATATTTTTATTTATTTCTTGGTTTTATTGTCCTAACATCATTCCTTTTGATTGTAGGTGTTGTTGTAATTATATTTGTTACCTCAATTGAAAGTATATATAAGTGACTTAGTTCTTAACAAAGTTGATATTTATTACACTCAAACAAAAGTTATGATTACTTTTTTTTTTTTTTGCAGGGCTAGAAAGAGAAACCTAGTGATTGTACCTATTCGAGATAGACCAAGAACAAGATCTACTTATCGTGAAGGACGTGATTCTAAATCAACAGTGGACAATGAGAGAGTGGTTGACCTTGAAAAGACACATGATAGTAGTGCTAAAGATAAACAATTAGATGAGAGAATAATATTTGAATCAATAGAAAATTCAAGATAAAGAAGGTTGGCCACCAGTCACTTTTCTACTTATATGGGGTGAGTATGAATTTTGGTTCTAGATGTTCTTATCCTAAATATACTAAAGATGGGTGGATGCTTAATTAGTTTCTAATAGTCTTCAAACTTTGGTGCTATCGATTTTGTGTATGGTTAATTTTTACTTTACCTACTTTTATTATTTTTAGGTACATATGGAGCAAGCTAAGTTTGGAGAGACAATCATAGTTTTATTGTTTTGATTGCTTATTGTTTAGCTTGTATGTGAGTAAGCCATCAAAAAAGAAAGTTTCAAAATGGATAAAGAACAAATAAGCCTTTGAAAAGAAATATCTTATCCTTTCTATTTGCATTTGGTAAGTTATTAGGTATTATCTTTCCTATTTGCATTTAGTTATTTATAAGGTTACGTTATTTCTAATTTATCAAATATTCTATGGGAGGATGCACACTTAATTATTTTTTATTATCATTAAGGATCATTGGCTTGCTGTGATTTTTTGCAACTTTGGTGAGAACTTTACTTCGACCACTCCATCCTGTATGTTGCTATTAGATTCTCTCCTAAACAACAATTCTGATAGATATGAAAGTGAATTAAGACGGTATACAAATAAATACATATATATATATTTTAACTTTGGCTTTTATAGTCAATTTTTATTAGTATATTTAGACTGTTTGCATATATCTACTTGCAGTCTTATTCTTGATATGTATGACTGTGAAAAGAGATCAAAAGATATAAGAGCAATATGGAATATGCCTTTGATAATCCCAAAGATAGTTATGTGATTTTTTTTAAAATAAATGATTTATTAATATAAAATATAGAGCAGTAATAGCCACTAATCTTTTTATTCATATTTTATTAATGATAGGTACCAATGCAATCAAATGGGAATGATTGTGGATACTTTGTTACATATTATATCTATCATTTTATGTAGGCTGCTCCTACAACTATCTCTCCAATTAATATTCTTTCTTTTATATATTCTAATCCTCTAACTTCTTTATAAATTTTTATATGCATTCTTAACTTATTTACTTATTGATTTTAATTTTTTCAGTTTAATGATCACTGGTTTACAATGGTGGAGTTGAATTCCTTTGTGGCTGATTTAGCTTCGATGGGATATGCAAAAGAGAGTGCAACTAAGCAAGTCATTGAGGAGCAGAAATTTGCAGAACAGAGCATTATACATGAAGATGATACTGGTGTAGCCTCAAAGAAAAAAGAGATGTCTCAATCCAAAGAGCCACCTCCTAAAAAGTATCGTGGTGAGACACAAATGAAAAATATGCATACGATGGATTCTGATAAGATGATTCATGTAGAGTGGAATGAGTATGGATAGCCAATTGGGGATAGTAGGCAATCATTTATGAGTTTTTTAACTAGCCTAACAAAGTTTAATGAGCAGTTGCCAGTTAGTGTGAATGATTGGCAAAAAATATCTAAGACAACTAAAAATGATCTTTGAAAATACACAAAGATGATATTGATTTCTATATCATCTATGGTTTGGCACTTTAATTTTATTATAATATATTAATAATATTTTTTTCTTATTTCAAAATAAGTATGATATGGGAGGTGAGCATTATAATTTTACAATGAAGACTTGGCAAAGAAATGGAGAGGGATGAAGTACCATTTAAGAAAAAAGTACTTCACATACAATTATAATAACAATAGAAAAAGAAAAGATGAAGTACCTAAGAATGTCCTAGAGGATCAATGGAAGGAAACTATAGATAGTTGGTCTACTCTATAGTGGCAGGTATATAGAAATTATTATCTTTCATTAGTTGAGATTAATTTTTTTCATCATGGTTGAGGTCAATCTTAAATTTTGGTATATATAGAATAATGGCAGAATAAATACCAATATTGAATGCAAGAAGAAGTACAAGTACCCCCATTGGACAGGAATAAGAAGCTTTGCGCAAATCAATCATTTGTAGGTAAAACACATCTAAATTTCTTTAAATATTTGCTTTGAGGAATATAATAATTTAATCTTTTCTTATGTTGTATATTGTGTTCATTTAATCTTTTCTTATGTATGTGGTATACTTAGTTCAAAAAGATAGAAAAAAAATTGAGCCATCCCTACATGTGGGCCAAGACTCATACTAGAAAGGATGGTAATCCTATAAATGATGTTGTTCTTGGACTCATTGTAAGTATCCTTTATCAGTTAACTAAACTATAGATTTATCTTATTTTTATTATAATATTTATTTGTTATAATTAATATATATCTAATGAAAACCAACAGGAGATGTTTAAAGATGCAGAAGAGGATGAGGTATTTTCTAAACAGTTTGGCGAAGAAAAATTGAACATGATCCATTGTTTGGGGATAGGATCAACTCCCAGTTCATTATGGGGCCCTAAAGCAACTAATGAAGTCTTAAAAAAAGAAAATAAGAGTTTGCGTAAAATGGTTCATGACTTAGCAGGTCAAGTTGGAACTCTCCAAGTTTAAGTAACAAATATTTATGATTCAATGGCTTCGGTGGGTACTCTAATTGAGTGTGCAATTTATTTTTTATTTTCATATAAATGAGATTAGATGATTTAATCTTTATTTTCAAAACTGTCATCTTATTATTTTAAAATTATGAAAGTGTCATGTAAGAAGCTGATGACCATTTGCTTTGTCATTTGAATTTTGTCTTAAGTTAATTGTTCTCATTTATTAATAGGATATTGCTAACATAAAAGAAGCTGATAACTATTCGCCAAAGATAGACAAAATATCATCAGTTAGTACCAAATATTGCCCAAAGATATTTATGATATAATTACTTTATTCTACACTCATAATTTAATATTTTTTTAATAAAATTAGCTAACTCTCAATTATTTCTAGAATAGTAATAGAGCTGAATAAATCTTTCCTCAAGTGAACACTCCATCTATTTCTGAATCATCTAAAATGGTAAGATTAATTTAGTTTCATAAATTTAAAAATTTTAATAGAATAGTTTGATGTTGTCATATATGTTGTTAAATCATCAGGACTTGCTGATTAGATTTTATAAAATCAATACTTATAGGATGAAGAAATTATTTTATTAGATTTTCATAGAAAGAAATAGACAAAGAAATATTCATTTCTGATGATAAAGGCAAGATATTAATAGGCAAGTATTTAGAAGATATATTTTATAAGGTTTTTGTTTCTTATGAAACTAATCTCGATGCTCCATTGTTTGTAAAGGACAAAAGTCAAACTTTAATGAAACATGCTATGGACACTCACATTGTTTGGTGGAATGATTATGTATGTATCTAGATGCATATATTTTAATAGTCACTTTTTTAAAATAATATATATATATATATATATATATAGATTCAGGTCAGGGATATGATAGATGGTGTCAAGAAAAGATAAAGATTGTCTTGTCTTGCTGATGGCTTCATATATTAATAAACTCTCAGATTTTGCAAAGTTAATTTTTTGGTGTCAGCAATTCAACTTTACTATATTTTTTTTTTGATATAGCAAAAGTGAGCTTAGAACTTGTGTATTAAGTATAGAAGATCGGCTGGAACTTGTTTATTCCATGTTTCGAGTTTTATTGTTTACTTTCTTTTATATTCAGAAATCTAATGGTGTATAGCTTTGTTCTTTGAATTTTGATAAAACTAAAGAGATAATTGAGATCATTTATTTGAGAGTACTAATATGTATGTTCAGTTCTCTTTAATACAATAATGAAGATTATCTTATTTATAATTATTTAATCTCTTTGAAGCTACTAATCTTCATATATTATTCAGTGGTATAGAATGCTTAAATAAATTACCAATGCATAATTTTTATTTTTATTTATTATTACAGGTGATCCATGTTTTAAAATTGGACAGCGTAGTAATGTCTAAAACTATTATATACCCATATTTTATTATTAATAGGAGTGGTCTATTTATACCCACGCTTTGCTAACTCCCAAGAATTCTGATATATGTGTATTTAGTTATCCATATTTAACAAAGAAGGATGTACACTAGGTCTATACCCACATATATACTCTAACCTACATTAGATGTTACATGGGTAAAGCAGAAAATACATACACGAAAAGAAATAACGTGGGTATAAGCTACACCCACATCGGATATACCCACGTTTAACCAAACGTATATATCAACATGGGTGTAAGTGTATTTCCATATTTTTTAGGCTTTTATCCATGTATTTTTCATGTAGGTCTATCTCAGCTTTCTTGTAGTAAAAAAAGCACTCCTTCCAATTATGCACTGAGGAAGATGTACCTCGAAAGAGACGATGTCTCTTTTGATGAGAGACGTACCATCACCCGACCTCTATAAGATGCTCCCGACCTCTATAAGATGCTCCTTTGGTGTGAAGCAAGTTCGAAAGAGGTGGAAGGTCGATTTGACCTCGAGAAGAAGATAATGAATAAAAAAAAAATGCTAAGATCTATCACCTGGAGTTCGGTGCTAGGCTATAGAGGCTTATCCTATATAAGTTTAGAAATTCTATGGCTAGGAAGTGGAAGAACAGTTTGAGACCAGCCTTCAAGGATTCCTCATAAAAACCTATTTAACCTTGATGAGAAAGAGCTATCTGTTCCCTAGGATTGGCGACCTCCAACCTAAAGTCAGCTAGAATTTGGTACTTCAATCTAATGGATTTTTTTGTAGGAGTTCGGACGAAGCTCTAGTGATAATCTCATTTCGGCCACATCCATCTCGACGACTGATGTTAGACGAGGAGATCAAGAGCAACAAGTAGTATATTAAAATTGTTATCTCCCCCTCCGCCGAGGACCATCCACCCCCGCTCTTGCCATGATATGAGTCTGGTCAATGCAATGAACCTTCTATGCTACCAAAAAGTTGCTTAGCAACCAGCAATAACATTGAATGCTATCACCCCCGAAATATGAGCGGGGCACTGCTACCCACTCCCCTCCACCTCATGAATGCGGAATAGCTAGACTTCGAGATTTGTAATACATTTGAAGGAAACGGCTTCATCCAACTTATAATATGCGTCCACCAAATCAAGTTGTATTAATGCAAATCTATACTATATATAAAAGGAGAGCCCTAGGCTCTCGCAGCATGATGCGCATCACTTTTTTAGGCTACCATGTGTTGTGAATTCGGTAGGATCTTAGGAGAAGCTTCCAGTCCTTTTCAAGCCCTCTCAAACATTCCCGATCCCTCGTGGACGTGCACCTTCTCCTCTATTCTCTCCTCACCACCACTTGCCTCATGCCTTCTCCTTCGTTCTCTCCTCACTGCCACCTACCGCTGGTATCCACCATCACCGACGTTGGCCTTCCCTCTGATCTTCCTCAGGTGCTTTCCTTCCCCTCCATCTTTTTTCTATGGTAGCCTCTCTTTCTTTTGCTTCGAGCCCTCGCAGATATTGTCCACTTGAATCTCCCTCATGTGCTTTCCTTATCTCTGTTCTCTGCTCACTGCTACCTCCTGTCGATCTTTGCCATCGGCTTCCTCTCCATCATAACCGGCATCAATCTTCCCCTCTGATCTGCTTTCCTTCCCATAGTTCTTTGAAATAGAGAAAGAAATGAAAAGAAAAAATAAGGAAAGCTGGGGAGGGGAGGGGGTTTAGTGGTTGCATAGAGTCGGATGCAGCACGGACGGTGAGTGCGGCGTGGAGGATGGTGGGATGGCATGGACGACCGCAACCTAGGCCTCACATGACAGGAGTAGGGGTGGGGGGGAGGTGGCAGGGAAGGGATGGAAGGGCGCACGGAGCTAGGTAAGGCATGAATGGTGGTGGCAGCACCATGGTGGGAGCAATGCGGACGGCCACGACCTAGGCCTCACACGTTGGGGGCGGGGGTTGGGGGGAGGCTACGGGAGGAAGGGAAGGGAAGGGAGAAAAAAGAAAAAAAAATGGGGTTTTTTCTAGCAAGCTTTTTTCTTTTTTCTTTGTTTTTTCGAAGCTTCATGGGCTTTCTAGACCTCTCCCAATGCATTCCTCGTAGATGCCCACCTCCTTCTCCCTACGAGGGGCAGGGCCGCAGAGGGTGCAGCGGGCGATCGCACGGATTGGAGGAGGCGTGGGAGACACTAGGGGCCGAGGATGGGTGGCAAGCGGGGTTGGTGGTGTTGGAGCTAGCGGAGAAGAGGGGAGGAGGGTTGGTGGTGCCAGAATCGAAAAAGAAGAGGGGAGGGGATTTGGTGGTCGCATGAAGCCGGATGCGGCATGGATGGTAGGTGTGGCGCAGAAAGCAGTGGGGTGGCACCATGGTGGGGGTGAAATAGATGGCTACATCCCGGGCCTCATGCGGCGGGGGCAGGGGTTAGAGGGGTGGGGATGGAAAGAAGGGAAGGAAAGAGAAAAAAAATATTTTAAAAAAGAAAAAAATATTATTATTTTATTAATAATAATAATATTATTATTATTTTTAAATAATAATAATAAAGTAGTATTTTAAAAAATTAAAAAAATAATATTTTAAAAATAAAAGTAGGAAAGGGATAAGAGAAGAAAATAGTAATCTTTTAAAAATATTATTTTTAAAAATAAAATATTATAAAAATAATAATAATATTTTAAAAAAATATTATTTTGTTATTATTTAAAAAATAATATATTATTTTTAAATTTTTTAAATAATAATATATTAATTTATTTTTTAAAAAATAATATTTTTATTATTTTTTTAAAAGTAATATATTTTGAAATCTAAATTGATCCATTGAATAAGATCAAACTTAATAAATTTTCACAAACAAAGCACGGTTCTCTATCAATTTAAAAGCTAAATCTCTATATTTAATAGTCTTCAAAAGTTTATAAGATACTAATGATAAAGTATGTTGCTTTTTATTTTTCTATCTTTTTCTTTGAATTTCTATCTCTCTTGGTTGGAAGGATAGTGGCGGGGGCACCATGGGCCAGCAAGGGGATGGATGGCGGAACCGAGCCTTTTCATTCTCTAAAAGAAAAGTAAGTTTGATAGTATCTTTTCTAAATATTTTTTTTAACTTTTTTTAATTATTATTTATTTGATATTTAGTTAATTTTTTGGATGATATAAAAAATTAAGAATAATGATGTTCTGAGTATTCGATAGGTAAGAAACTGAGAAAAGATAAGTGTTGGATTTTTTTTAATCTAAAATCTATCAAAATGGTGAACCGATTTTAATCTTTTTTTATTTTTCATTCACTATCTTACTACATCAATATTTTTTAAAGATCAAATAAGGTTGTAAATCCTTTCTTAAATGATGATTTTCTCTAGAACTAGAAGGTTGTGATATTGCAAACAGCAACCTCCTATGAACCTAATGAGAAAAAAGATAATTATAAAATTTTTTAAATATTTTTTAGCAAAATTCTCCTAACCCACTTAAACTTTTATAATTTATTAAATAATCCATTAATGAAAGTGGAGGGCTGCTATAGCAATCCTTTCAAAACTCTCTTAGATGATATTTTTAGACTATAAAACTAATGAGAGATTCTTTCAAATATACTCTCTCCTACTTTCCTTACTACTACCTCCTATGGATCTTCATCGTTGAAAAAGAGAAAAAAATTGAACAGCCTATACAAGAAAAGATTTGATCTTTTCAATTTTTCATCTTTTTTTTTTATTTTTGTTGATTTTTTCTATTTTTTTTTAATTTTTACTATACTTCTTTTATTCGTGGGAGTGTCAATCGAGTGGAAGACTCGAAGCGGTCAAATAAAAAAATTTAGATTCATCTCAACCGAATGGAGGGCTTAGAGCAGATGAGGTAATTTTTTTCTCTCTTTCTCTCTCTAAAATTTATTAAAATTTATTTTTTTATAAATTATTTATTATTATTTGATAGTTTAAAAAATTTATTATTATCTTGATGTTAATTTGATTTCATGATTAAATAGCTTGAAGGTAATTAAATGATGAAAAAAATTATTAATATAAATTTTATTTAATAATTATTGGTCTTCCTACTATCTCAGAGTTCAATAATAAAAATAATATTTATGGTATCGATATATATTTTTATTAGAAAAAATAAGTTATGGCTTTCTATTTTTTATGAATGATTTTTATAGTTTCAAATCCATCTATTAAATAAATATCTTCAAGAACGTATTCATTACATTTTTACTCTATATTAGTTTATTGATAAATAAAAAATTACTAGATTATAATTTTTATTTTATTAAAATTTATGTGTCGATCATCAGAATCAACCCAATAACAAGAAAAAAAGAAAAAAAAAAGAGAAAATAAGATGACATGGAAGATTTTAAAAAATTAAATTATTATGTATAGTTTTGATAAATATATATTATCAAATTGTAGTGTTTATTCATGTACCTTAATGTTAATTACTTGAGGTTAAATATTTTAGATAATCTTATTATATAATTTCTCTTAATTTTTTTTTTTATTCACAGCAGTGTCAATTGAATGAAAGACTTAAAGCAATTGAATAGAGAATTTTAAATCCATCTTAATTGGCTGAGAGGCTTGGATTAGATGGGATTACACTTTTTTTATCTTAATAAAATTTATTGAAATCTATTATTTTTTATAAATTATTTTTTATCATTTGATTGTTTAAAATTTTATTAATGCCTTAATGTTTATTTGATTTTAAGATTAGATAGCTTGAAGGTAATTAAATAATGAAAAAATTATTAGTATAAATTTAATTTAAAAATTATTTATTTTCTTACTATCTTAATAGACTTTTCAATAATAAAAAATAATATTTATGATATAGATAATTTTTTTAGAAAAAAATAATTATAATTATCTATTTTTTATAGATGATTTTATAGTTTTGGATCCATCTATTGAGTAGATATCTTTAATAAGTATATATTACATCTTGCTCCATATTAGTTTATTAATAAAAAATTATAAGATTTTATATTTTATTTTATTAAAATTTATTTATTATATTATTTATTATCGAAGTAAGTTAATTGAGTGATTTTTTTTTTCATATTTTTATGTGATTTTATTGATTTAATTATGTTTGCTCACATCACTTAACTATAGAGTATTTGATTATTTAGATGATTATTTTACTCCTATTATATTTAACTTGTTAAGCCAACCTATATATATTTTTAGGCTAAGATAAAAATATTATTCTAAAGAGGCATGATGTGTATGATGTTAGGCAAGTTCAAGAAAAAAAATATATCAAATTTTAAAATTTTTAATAAGATATTTTTAATGATTCTAACTTCATAGTCCTACTTATGGCCGTCTATCCTATAAATATCTTAAAATATATTTAAATTTATTTTTAATTATTAAGATTTTTTATAAATATTTAATTTTTTAATTATAATTTTAGAAAAAATTTGAAAGAAATTATCAAGAAACTAGGATTACTTAAATCAATATGCGAATTTAAGGTTTAATACAATATAACGAAGTTATTGACTGCACTCAATAAATAAGATTGTGAATCTCATTATTATTTTTTATTAATTTTTTATTATATTTCAAGAATATGTTATTATTTTTATAGCTTTTGATTTGTAGAAAAATAAAAGTTAAATCTATACGAGAAAAGGTCTTGCCTTTTAATTTTTTTATTTTTTTATGTTCATTGATTTTTCTATATCTTTTTCTAATATTTTCTTTACTTTTTCTATTCGCATGAGTCTCAATTGGGTGACAGGTTTGGAGCGATCGAATAGTAAAATTTAGATCCATTTCAGTCAAGTGGGAGGCTTGGAGTAGACGAGCTAACTCTCTTTCCTTCTCAATAAAATTTATTAAATTTTTTATAGACTATTCTATTATTACTATTTGATAATTTTAAAAATTATTATTATCTTGATATTAATTTGATTTTAAGACTAGACAGCTTGAAATTAATTAAATGATGATTAAAAAATTATTAGTATAAATTTAATTTAAAAATTATAGATTTTTCTATTATCTCATTTGGTTTTTGAACAATGAAAATAATATTTATGGTATTGGTGTATTTGTTCATTAGAAAAAAAGTAGATTATATCTATCATTTTTTTAGATAATTTTGAAGTTTCAAATCCATCTATTGAGTAGATATTTTTAAAAAGATATTTTCATTATATTTTGCCCCATATTAGTTTCTTGATAAATAAAAAATATAAATTTTTTATTCTTTATTTTATTAAAATTTATTATATTATATTATTTATTATTAGAGTAAATTAATTGAGTTATTTTCTTTTCCATATTCTTATATGATTTTGTTGAATTAGTTATGTTTGCTCATATCATTTAATAGTGGAGTATTTGATCATTTAGATGGTTCTTTTACTTCTATCATATTTAGCTTTTATTTTTCATTTAAATAAATTTTTTAAATTAAAATAAAATATATCAAATTTTAAATTTTTTAAGATATTTTTAGTGATTTTAGTTCATAATCTTATAAATATTTTAAAATATATTTAGAATTTATTTTTGATTAGTTCTCTTAATTATAATTTCATAAATTGATATTGTTAAAATTTTGTCAGAAAGAAATTTAGAAAAAAATATGAAAAAATTAGAACTACTTAAATTAATATACGAAATCGATGTTCAATACAACATAATGAAGTTATTGATCTTACTTATTACGTAAAACTATAAATCTTATTATCTTTTTTTAGTTATTAATTTTTTATTATATTTCAAGAATATGTTACTATTTTTATAGCATTTGGTTTGTACTAAAATAAATTTTAAATTAATATGAAAAAAGATCTTGCCTTTTTTTATTTTTTTATTTTCATTGATTTTTTATTTATTTATTTATTTATTTTTAAAAATTTTTTATTCATTTTTTTTTATGTATAAGAGTCTTAGGAGGCTTGGAGTAGTTGAATAAAAAAATTTAAATTCATCTTAATTGGATGAAAAATTTTAAGCGATCGAGATAATCTTCTCTTCTTCTCTTAATAAAATTTATGAAAATATGTTATTTTTTATAGATTATATTTTTACTATCATTCAATTATTTTAAAAAATTATTATTATCTTGATGATAATTTTAAATAGAATTTTAAAAATAAAAATAAAATTCTAGATAAATAATGATACTTGATGTTCTATACGTGATGTATGTAGCTATTTATTATACCATCGTTAAGTACTAATTATTTTATATTGAATGATTGTATGTTTTTAAATAGAGTAAATAGGATCAATATAAATTTTTAAAAAATAAATTATATATTTAAAAAAAAATATTATATTATTATTATTATTATGTTTAAAATAATTTTTTTAAATATTTTTAAATAACTTCTTTAAAAAATAATGTTTCTAGAAATGCAAATAGGATTAATATAAAAAAATATTAATTAAAAGAATATTTTTTTAATTTTTTGATGAATTTTTGAAAGCATCAAAAATTAAAATTTTTTTATTCTGTTAAAAATATGAATTTTCGAGGGCAAGAACGGGTTTTAACTGGAAACTACGCGACGCCTGCGGATCCATCATTTCAGACCCCGTCCCGGTTTCCAGCGCTCCGGGAGCATAGCATCGGTAAAGAAAAGAAACGGGGAATGAGAGCGAAAACAGCGTCTGCAATGAGGGACGGTACGCCTTGATGCACACGTCACGTGCCCTGACCCAGAAGCACGTGCCAGGTCCCCTTCCCTCCCCTCTCCCATCCACCCTTTAAAAATAAAAATTAAAAAACGAAAATAATGCCGGGGCAAAAAGAAAGCGAGAGGGAAACCACCACCCAAGGACGCGACGTTGGTCTGGGACTGGGAGGTGCGGCGGGGAAGAGGAGCCGAGCCGGAGTCGTTGTCGACTCAGACGACCCGACAGTCGACCCGAACCGTGGTGGTGGACTTGTTGTTGGTGGCTGCATCGTCCTTCCACTGGACCTTGACGCACCTCAGCCGCTTCCGGCTACCCCAGTGTAGCAGCAAATCCGGTTGGGACAAAGCCAACGACCCAGTGCCTGCATTATTAACTCCTCTTGTGATAGGGATTCCTCGGCTCCCTTCCCATCTATATCTCCTTCAATGCCCAGGCCTGACACGTGGCAAGAACAGCTCGTAACCACGCTTATTCACTTAAATCAAGGTTAATCATCAATAATATAGAAGGAATATTGATGCCCAGAATAGACATAGGACGTGAAAGGGAGGGAAGAAGACGAGGATGAACTTCCGGGTAAAATGTAGAATGATTGGAAAGGGAAAGGAAAAGAGGAAAGCGAGGAAAGAAGCAGCAGAGAAAGAAGATGACATGAGAAGCGGGGGATTTTTTTTTTTTTTTTGATTTCCATTAGTTATGGCGTCTCTTAAATTTATAGAAGAAGAGGAATAATGATATAAGAGAACATATCGCAGGGTATTATCAGTCACAAGGCAAATTAAGTCCTTTGGTAACAGTTAAGAGCCTTCATTTAAGAAAACATAGAGAAGACGGGAGAAATGCAGATTAGAGACTAGAGAGGACATTCCAACTCAGAAATCGAAGAAAAAAATGTATCAGAAAGCAAGGAAAAACTTTCTGCCGGACGAATTCGATCTTCTCGGGGAAAAAGTTACCGCCTTGGCTTGTTATTTGATCAGTTCTGAACCTTTGTGGAATTAATTGAATGGGCTTTGAACGAATGTGATTTCTGTGGCTTCTGGAAAACGAACCGAAGGAAAAGGAACAGAGAGATCAGAAGGTGACGATCTGGAAACAAATTAACATGTACTACTTCTGCGAACTACCTGGGATTTTGAACTGTTTGCTGCGATTGGAGCTTGTCCCGATCTTCTCTTCTCCAGAGAACAAATTGGTGAACAAAGGGAAATGAAAGGAAAGGTCTTATCTAGTTCATGCTAAGGATAAAGGGGAGAATGGAAAAAACAGAGAGTAATCGACGTACAAACCTCTGAATACTGCTCAAAGTATGCCTGTTTAGAACTTTATTTCGTCAACCTTGAGAGAATTAAAGCAGAGATCGACGGCATTCATGTTAAAAATTCAGTTGAACTGAGAGGAAGCCAGAAGGATTATTAAGAGGAAACACGTCTCCGCAAACAACCGAGAAATTGAATCTTTTTATCAAGTAAATCAGAAGAACAGAGGAAAATATGGCAAGAATCTCATGTAACAAGGGAATCGAGTGAAGCTTAAATTAGAACATATAATTTACCTTCAACCAGAGGAAAGAAACCTTCAATTTCCAATTGTGATTCTTATAGCTCTTATCTGGATAAAGATTAGATCCTTGAATCTATCCGGATGTGCTCTTCAAGACAGAATAAGAACAAACCACAATTAGAAAACTTAATCTAATAAATCCATAAAAATCCGAGGCAGTGCCAGAATGCTAACCTTTGGAGCTCAAATTTTTTGCCGCTCCTTCGATCAATTCTAATTCTCACAAGAATTAGCACCAGACTTCTCGGAAACCAAAAAAGAAAATGAAAAATCGAGTAGAAATCTTTGATCTTCGGAGGAGAATCTCTTCGGCTTTCATTGCTCTTCCCTTTTTCTTCGTTTCAAAATGCCTTCTGCTCTCTAATACAAGGAGGAAGGGAGGGAGTGGTGCGAGGAAAACTGAGACCTTGATCGGACGAAATGCTCTCTTCTCAACCTTCCTCAAAAGGCTTTTATACGCCCTCTCCGCCCTCGTCTCCCCTGTTCCGCCCTTTGTTCTTCCGTTCCGTTCACTAAAACCGAATTGTCTCCATCCGTCCTCGAAATGTTCCCGCCCCTTGATCGAGTGATCAACGGTCAGGGTTATTACGGTGACGAGCTCCCCGTTTTGTCTCCTTCGCCGTGCTGAGCGGACGGCGTTAACTGTTACGAGGTTTAGCGAGGTTACGTAACGGCGGGATTGCCTTAATATTATTTTGTCTTTAATAATATTTTTTTATTTTTCTTTTCCAACCTCCACTATAACCGACTCCATCGGAATAACCTAACTACGATTAGTCGCTATCCCACAGTTAGGTACTACGTCCTTTTTCCTTTCTCTACTCTTGAACGGTGCAGATTGATCGAGGAGCAAATGCCCCAAATGGACGGCTGGATGTAGCCTTCTCGTCGATCAAGGTTTCGCCTGTCCTTCCATCAGCAACACGTCTGGCAAGTGTTGTTCCACCCTACGATCGATGTATTGACGGTAGAGATTTGATGAAAGAGTTTCCCTTTTGGTAAGAGGTGGAGTTTTTTTTGCTGTTGAAAATGAAATATCAAATTATTAAGAAAAGTTCCCATCACTTTGCCGACAACCACCATCACGACTATAATTGATGATTACCCTACCCATTAGGGCAGATGAAAAAGAATCACAGCCAGCGCTAGGCCGATTACGATTGAAATGAAGCTATCCTCACTATCCTTGACAGATTCATCTTGGATGAGCACAATTGACTCATTCTATTCGACTTTTATATATATATATATATATATATATATATGATGTTTCAAAAAGATACTCATTTCTCGACAAGATTTTATATTTGATCGGTGAATTTTATTCGATATTCAATCAACTTTTTATCCAAACATTCACTGTATGAAAGATATCCATCCAACTCAATCAAAGTAAAATCGACTTTATTTATAGCCGACGAACTATCTTCTGACGGTCTCCAATGCCCGACCAATCACTTCCTCGGACTCCTATCGACTACCTAAATCATCAACAGTTATTCGACAAGAGCATTAACTACTGTCTAATGTGACGCAAAATAATCAATCATGATTAGTCCATTACTTTCGATTAACGATAAATAATGAGGTAACCGTCTACTAAATGTGATAACTCATACGTTCTGAATATTTAGAAATAAAAGTTATACAGCAATGACATTCTCCATCTTATAAATATCGATAAGCAATAGGAGATCAAGTAAGCTTAAAAAAAAAAAAAAAATTATGCTTTTGCTGCCGATTTTATCAGTTACCTCATTTCTTCGACTAATTTAATTATTGAAGGATTTCCGTCAGACAACTTCTGATAAGAGGACTTTCTTTACAGATCCATAGTTACTCAAGTTCTTTTCTGACCATTCCACCAAAAAAAAAAAAAACGATAATATAAATTATTTATTTTTTCTTAATTATATTTTTTTATTAAAAAAATAATTAAATTATTATAAAAGAAGAATTAATCAAAAATTAGAGAAAATACGTTTATAGAATCGGTCTAGGCATGAATGTACATTCACCGACTGCTCCATGAGTTGCCTCACATTCAATCGGGCCTTCATGTCTAAAAGGAGAGATGTACTTTTTGCCATATGTAATGATATTTTTCATATGAATACTTATATATCAGCATTTTTGTAACATAACTACATTTGGATCATGAACTCCACATGGCAAGATTTTGTGACAGAATTCACATACAAAATTAGCTGTTTCTTATGGACCATGCCAACCATGATTTGTTGATTATGCAATTAAAATTTGCTCATTAGCTTGTCAAGGCTTAATAAGATTCATGATATTCTCTTAACTTTATTCTCAAAGACTAATAATTAAGTCTAATTGTTAGCAATTGTGGTTGAGATTTTGGAGCTACCATGAAAATATGGTATAACTGTCATAGTGAGATATATTATTCCTTTTAAATCAGGTCATCATTATGCATTTAATTCTTTGATTAAAGATTACTTCAACAAAGATGTGCTCACTCTATGGCATTATATGAATAAATTGCTATAATTTTTTTCAAAATAAATATATCTAGTGCTCAGTTGATTAGAGATAGTATTTTACTCTACATTGTCAAATATGCAATTCCGTTCAATCTAAATAGGTTAGAGTAAACTTGATCCATAGCAAATCCATAAATAATGAAAAAATCTATCCCAAACTCGATCTAATATATATATATATATATATATATATAGTTTTAAGATCTATGGTGCCATCTTGAGACTTTATTCATCCCTTTCCGTTTTTGATAAATGTGGAGCGGGTGCAGGTAAATATGTATCCGGTTCCGTTTTACGTGTCTCGGTGGCAGGCAGGTTCTCCGGCAGCCACCCGCGTAGGCGCCGCACCGGTTCAACGAGAACGCTGCCCATCAGCTTTATTTAACTAGTCTAAATACCGCGAGGTTCAGTGGACCACCAAATCCCGAGGTACATGTACGGTCGATGACAGGCACCCGTTACTTGATCTTGAATTGTTTAAATATGAGACGTAACGTGGCTAGTGACCACTGGGCCGGTCCACTGGGCCTGGTCATATAATAATTAGTCGTGCGAGGGTGGGAACGTGGGTGAAGTCGAGTCTACATAGCTACGGGACCAGGCACGGTTATGGTAAGCGGCACCACCTCGTCGGATGCATGGAATGAACCCGACGCGCGCGGCGGGGCAAAGCGAGAGAAGAATAAGAGAGCATTCCTTTATCCCGCTGGCACCTTCTCCTCTTTTCTTTTCTGCCTCTCTCTCTGGAAGTCTTCCCTCAGCGCCCGGCCACCTCGCCGGCTGGCGGTGCTTTTATAATCGTAAGAGACCACGATTCCTTTCCCGTTCCTTTCTCCAACGTCTCTTGTTTTCTTGGATAGTATGATATAATATGATTATCTTTTTTTGCCGCCGTAATTCCAAGGATCAGAGGTCATCGCTGTTAGGAATTCTTGTTTCCTTCTAGCTGGATGAGAATTTAGGGTTACGGTTTTAACTTCCTGGCTTTCGATCGGTTTTCTTCTTCGATTCTTCCTCTAAATCGGTTTTTGTTGCGCCTTTTTCCGTTTTTAAATACAGGCTTAGGGTTTCGGTGCAAGAAATTGTTGGATATGATCCGACGCTTATTTCCTTCTTATCCCCTTCGCAGGATTGCTTATTTCTTCCGGATTTCGGGAATAATCCGAAGGAGTCACGATGAGCGAGGTGTTCGAAGGCTACGAACGGCAGTACTGTGAGATCTCGGCATCTCTCTCGCGGAAGTGCTCATCGGCTGTTGTTCTTAACGGAGGTAAAGATGCATCGTCTCTCCTGCGATCTAGATTCAATTGAACGATGATTTTATTGAATGATGATCGGTTTTTGCAGAGCAAAAGAAGCAGAAGATTTCCGAGATTAAATCCGGCATAGATGATGCTGAAGCTTGGGTAATATATTTTGATTTCTTTGATTTATAGATAATAGATACAGGTTATCTTAAAGTTTCGAACGAATCTTTGTAGATTAGGAAGATGGATCTGGAGGCAAGAAGTTTGCCGCCAAGCGTGAAGGCTGGATTACTTGCGAAGTTGAGGGAGTACAAATCTGATCTGAATAACTTGAAGAGTGAGCTCAAGAGGATCTCAACTGCTAATCCTAACCAGGCTGCAAGAGAGGAGCTGTTGGAGTCTGGGATGGCAGATACACTTGCGGTATGCTGTGGCCTTTCATTTGTTCACGTTCTTGGTCTTATTACTAATGTGAACTGCCATGCCTCATTGTTTTTTGATTTCAGCTGGAGGACAATGTAGTTTTATTTCTTGGATGTGTTCTGGATGATTTTTTTTTTTTTTTTTTTTTGCCTGTGGTTCTGATTTTGACCCATCATATGCCAAATTTATTGCCCTTAAGTACTCTTTTCTTTTTCTGTCACCTAGCTAAAGATGATACCTGCATGTCATGATTCAATGATAGTCGGGGAGGCAATAATATATTCTGCAAGATAACTTGTTCTATCTCCATTTTCTTATATTCTGTGAAAAAATAGAAGTGCTTTATTAGATGTGTGTGTAAAATTTGACAGTTGGTTTCTAAACATTTTTATAAAACTCACTTTATATATTTTCTGGTCTCCCTGGTCATGGAACAGCTTTTTTTTAGTTCTAATATTTTCTTTATATGTCTATACAATAGGCTAGACCCATGTTTTGGCATTAACTGAACTACATCAGCTACGCCGATGCTTGCACCGTTGATTTTTTGGCACATTACTTTAGGGCATCTATTTTGAGGCTATGCACCCACAATCTCATTACAAATGGTCACATCACTAACCTCTATCGCCATTTCTATGTCCTGTTCATTGTATGCTTATATATGGCTGGCAATCTTCCATAACTGTGATGAAAGCATGTTTTGTGGGGTAACAAAGCTTGCTTGATTCCACTTTGTCATCTACGAAATGTATGCATAAGTGATGGTTAATGTTCTTTTTTTCTTTTTTTTTTTTTTTGCTGCATGTGCATGATGGATGGGTCAGTAAACATTTGTCATCATTGAATTCATTATGAGTGTTTATCGATTAGGAGATCTTTCTTTTTGAGCGTCCCTAAAGCAGTTCTGTAAAGTATCATGAATTGTAATAATATGACAGTCAGCTCTCACACATCAAAACACTGAAAATGTCACACAAGTCCATATCTTGCATGTGATAATGTTCATCTTACACCATGCTAAGGAGAGCCTTGAGTTAGATATTGCGTTCTTGATTACTTGGGATATTGTTGATTGTCATAATATATTGATTCTTACATCTCTATGCTTTCCATTCATCACTAAGTCTTCCTCAATAAAAGAGGAGAGTGCTCAGGACTTTGTTATCAAGCATCTCTATCAATAAAAGAGGAGATTGCTCAGGACTTTGTCATAATATATTGATTCTTACATCTCTATGCTTTCCATTCATTACTAAGTCTTTATCAATAAAAGAGGAGATTGCTCAGGACTTTGTTATCAAGCAACTCTGGCTGGATTTATTTGTCAATTTCTTCTTTATATGTAGAATTGTTCTGGATAATTTCTGATGTCGGTTATAGGTTGAGTGCGGCATATAATCCGGGTACATGATTGGGGAACATAAGATGGCAAATAAACTTTAGCTGCTTAGGGTGTCTTTTTATATAAGGTATTTTAGGATTTGAAATTTTCCATTTTAGAAAAATTTTCGTATAGGGTAATTGGGATTCTAAATTTTTCATTTTAGTAGATCTTTGAAGATTAGTTATTTAATTATTAAGAGGCTTGGTTTCTTGTAAAACAGGTCATACAAAATATAGAAGTGTCTACTAGCACATGCTAAGAAATCATCGTTTGTGATCTGGTATAAAAGAAAAGGGATTTCTTTAAGCTAGATTTGACCCTTCCTCCTCTTCTTCTTCTTCTCTCTCTCTATCCCCCCCCCCTCCCTCCCTTCTTTCCCAATCTTCTTGATCTATCTTCTATTTTCTTCAACCTATACCAATTAATATCTTTGGTTATAGTCTTTACCAATAATTTCTCCTTGTGTCTCTATCTTTGCTTTTCTAGACCTCACTTTGCCCCTGTTTTCTCTTCTTGATCTTTTTGTGCAATAATATGATGGTGAACTTTCATAAAATGCTGAAAATGTCTCATGAGTCCAGGTCTTGAACATGACCATGTTCATGTTTGTCAGATTATGTCAAGAGAGAGTCTTGGTTATCCAGCAACTTTGGTCAGGTATGTTTATTGATTTCTTTTTATATGTAGAATTGGATATGGACAGATTTTGATGTCAATTATCAATTCAGCATAGCACATAATCTGAGCATAGGATAAGAGCACAAATGCTATTATATCTGTTAAAATATTTAGTCATGCTCTGTATCACTCACACATCAGCGAACTCTCATAGACTTATTTTACCCTGTCAAGTTTGCAATTTTCATTGTTTAATTTCGAAATTTTGTGAAATGATAATCTTGTCATGTTGTAATTAATCTTAAAGTTCTTGTTTCTTAATGATATTTTAGAGTTATCAAATTGGAAGTTCATTAAAGTTTGGTGGAATGTGGCATGTTATATCTAAATATTGGATTACACAGGTGTCTGCTGATCAAAGAGGAAGGTTGTTGATGTCAACAGAGAGACTGAATCAATCTTCTGAGAGGGTCAAGGAGAGTAGAAGAACTATGTTGGAGACAGAAGAGCTTGGTGTTTCAATCCTTCAAGACCTCCACCAACAACGCCAGTCCCTCTTGCATGCTCATAATACAGTATGTTTTGAGTGACATCATCCTATATTGTATACTATTTGCCACCTTTTATTTTCATTAAAATTGAAAATCCATTAACTATGTTTCTGTTCATTACCTTTCCGAGTTCCCTATGTTTTATCTAGTACCTTGCTTTAGGATCATGCAATTGGACTACTTTGCGTATGAAAACAAAACGACAGAAGATGAGTCCAGCTAATGTTTTTTGGGTTGTTGTTGGACTCACATTGTGGGTTGAATGGGGAATTGGGGCATAAGCATGCTGAAGCTTGATGTGGTTAATCTTAAAGATCATGTTGTGAAAGCCATTGGTGGCAGAGGATTAGGATTGAGTTCCATATTCGTAGTATCACACATAGCTGTCGTAATGCTTGGGGCAACAATTCATGTTAAAAAAAAAAAAGAAATAAAATGGACTTTGATAATAGAAGGGAGGGAAAACATAATGAACTCATATCCAGAAGGAGAGGTGTTTTTAACATTGTAGTCCTTACAAAATGGAGGACAGGTTTGTGAAATTGCACTTGGATTAAGATACAGCCCTGATGATTACTCTGAACTAAAGACGTGGTTGAGCATCTATATTAAATATTTTACTGTTATTGAATTCTCCAAAACAGCCAAAGAACTAAATTAATTTTTCTGCAGTTTTTTTTTTTAATTATTCTGGAAAGTGTTCGGTGAAAAGTCATAAATCTCTTAAGGGCTGTTTGTTTGCATATGAGTTTTTATTATTATTATTATTATTATTATTATTATTATTATTATTATTATTATTATTATTATTTATGACAGACAATTATAGAAAATGGTTCTGTTAAATAGGTAGTATGAAAAACAGGGGGATATCTGTTTCATAGCTGTTTTCCCATAGAATTCATCTTTTAGCTTTTATGTCCTGTCAGATCTGCTGAGACAGGCTTCATGAAGAATAGCCTAACTGATGTTTTTCTAGCTCTTGTTCGTTTCAGTTTCTGTATAAACCCATTTCAGTCAAACTTGTCATCAAACTGCCCCTTAAGAATTTTTCTAATATTTCTGTATGCATAATTAGTTCTGTAACTGATTAATAAGCTATGACAAACTGGTCAGCTGCTTGATATAATGATGGCTGTAGCAATTTGGTACCTTGATTCCTGAATGCACAAGAAGCAACAGTTCAAGTATTGTTTCTTGCTCTTGTAGTCATGGATGCTATGCAAAGCACATATCATGTGATACATATACCAAATTTGAGTGCATCACCATAAAAAGATGTGCAGCCTTTCTAATGGACACAACAGAGATGAATTTCATTTTAGGATAAATTACAAAAACCTTCCTAAGATTAGGTGTAAATTACACTTACACTTAGAAGTTTGAAAAATCTACCGTTATATTCTTGAGGTTTATTTTTAATCTACAAAAACCTCCGTCTGCATGGGTTAAAGTGTAGGTTAAAAATAAACCTCAAGGATATAATGGTAGATTTTTCAAACTTATGGGTGTAAGTATAATTTACACCTAAACTCAGGGGGGGTTTTGTAATTTACCCTTTATTTTATTCAACTCTGAAATTTGTGGGATAATTCTATGAAAATCAATATGCACTCTTTTAACCTGTTGGTTACATTTTTTTTTTTTGTTTTTATATTTTTTATTTTTCAGATACCCCTGCTATGAATCTTCTTATACATGTAATAATTGTTCCGGACAAGTATTGTTAAATAAACTCATTTTGCACCTTGTAGTTGCTCTCAAGTAATATCAATAAGAGAAAACAAAATATAGAAAAACAAAGTTTATGGAATACAATATTGTTGGGTCCATATAAATGGTGTTTGAATGCTTTTATTATTTTTTTTCTTGGTTCATAGACTACAAAAGTGGGGTGGTCCACCTCCAATACCCCTCTTGCCCCAGACTAGGTCAGGGCTCAATTGCAGCCTTTCAGGCCTCTGGTACAGTCACTAAGAGATCTTACCATCAAGGTTGTTGACACCCCTAAAAGCATGCCATTAAGTATTATTTTTTCATGTTGCATCTTGATTCTTAGGCTGCAGACCTGAGTAACATTGAATATGATTAATGCCATGCTTATACCCTGAGATTTGGACATATAACATTTCTTCTTTTTCCCTAGGGGGGTGATGGAGTCGATGAAGTTTATTGCTGATTGTGAAGGCAGATGGTGTAGAAATACGTCTGAATCTTAATAGGACCAATTCCTTAGAGTTGTGCATGAAAGACGGGGATTTCCTACAATTTGGAATTATAGTTAGTTCCTATATGGGGCTCTCCCCCTTCTTGAGGGAATTTGGTTTCCCTGAGGCCTGTATAGCACATAAAATGGAGTTAAAAATAATTTTTCCAGCAGTAGCAAAAATAAAGCATAGGTTTGTTCTGTGTTTTACTATATTCTATCCTGTTTTAGTTTTTCTTAATGTATGCTAAATCAAAGCTCAGTTTGATTGTTTAGTTTAAGGTTATGCAGTTACAAGGAGATAAGTAGTCGTATCCATATTTGAAGACTGTTGCTGTTAACATTAGTGAGAACCCTATGTTTGATATATACAGCTGGTATGCTTTGATCTAGGCTGAAGAGAGCGAGGACTGCTCTTTTAGGTTATAGCTAATGAACGTCATAGACCAAAACTCCTTTTATAACCAAGTTGGTAACCTTCGGTATCAATTCTTTGAGGGAGATAGTGCTCCTGCATATCTTTCATATACTTGAAACTCTAGTTTATGCATGACGGTAAATCAGATCAGACCAGAATCCTTAATTTTTGTCTCTTTATTGTCAACTATTGCAATATTTGAAATGAAAATCTAGTCACATCCTATTCCTTTCTAGTTGCTTAGCACCAATGAAACAATAGTTATGTGTTGTTACAGAAGCATGCCATTTAGACTTTTAGGCATATAAGTGATTCAGATCAGGCTGGTCTTAAAATTTCGTCTCATTATTGTCAACTATTGCAATATTTGAAACCAAAATCCGGTCACGCTCTTGTCCTCAGCACATGCTTGGCACCAATGCACCGATAGTTCTGTATTTTAGAGAAGCATGTCATGTTTTGGACATATTTGACTTGTACTACTGTTGCAATGCTGATTAAAGCATTCAGTTACTGTTTATAGAGAATTAATGGAGGTTTACTGATATATGACTGGAAATTTCAAAAATAACGTCTATATCATCATTGAAGATGAAAAATTATCTGTATCATACTTTAAGGAGAAACACGTCTCTGATATTTTGAATTGATTAGCAAGAAGCAGTCTTGACTGCTGTTGTTTTCTGAACCCTTTGGTTCTCTGGCTGCCTGCAAGCTTCCTGCAAAATGAGAAGATATTGCATGTTCCTGTTTCTTCACATCTCATACACTTCTGTTTTTGCCTGTTGAACAATACCTGGATGTAGGATTGTCTATAGAATTCTCTAGCCAACCACAGTCTATGCAAGATCTCGCTTAAGAACTGTACATCAAGTTGGATTCCCTATTTTTATTATCTTTGTTACGCTTGGGTCTGGCGGATGTCCCATCCGATCCTGATACTCAGGACAGTACCCTATCATCACACTCTGGATGGTGGACGCTCCTCTGCCTGTCTGGCCTCACATCCTTGCCTCTTTATGACTAAACCACTATCATTGAGATGATAATGTGCGCCACTTATTGAATGGGGCAGTTCCACCAAGCTCTACTCTCTTGAATCAGGTTTGTGATGCCGGGCAAACAGATAAGCAGCTAGATGAATTGCATTGTTTATCATGTTTTTTTTTGACACACGAATGCATGCTTGGGAATTTTTATCATATGTTGTCCTACATGGACCTACATGTTTGATGAGTTGGATCTGGTTTCTTTGCAGCTACATGGGGTGGATGATAACATTGGCAAGAGCAGAAAAATTCTAACGGCCATGTCCAAAAGAATGGACAGGAACAAGTGGATAATTGGAGGCATCATTGCCGTACTGGTGCTGGCCATTCTTCTAATTCTGTACTTCAAGCTCTTTCACTAAACATTGCTACTGAAGATTTCTTTATGTGCTTGTCCCATGTTGGTTTAAGCGCCAACGAGTGATGTACAATTGGCTGGCCCTATATTCTATCTGTTTTCCTTTCAGTCTCTGAGTGTATCTAAACTGGTTTGTTTTATGAAACAACTTTCTTTTGTGTGGTTGTTGTTTCATGGTATATGGTGCATAGGTGGTTTAAGCTTGAACAATCCTGGAGAATCTTATACATATCTGAGTGCTCCTTAATTCCTTTTTTGGTGCTTCGGATCTACTGCATCAATTCTCTTGAATTGTCTTGCCAACGCGATGGTACAGCAGGTCAGGATAATGATACTAAGGAGGCATATAATATGCCAGGACATTGCATTTAACAAACGAAGCGATCAAAAGAAGGCTCACGTCTCTTTTTGCCATTCTGGGTTAAAAGGGCTCATATCACCTTTGTGACAAGTCTGCACCGGCGATGCCACTGACGACTGGAAGATTAGTAACGGGAGAAGGAAAGAGGACTCTGGAAGTAGGATTTCTTGGGATGTCTTACTCCTCTCGTAACCTAATGAGAGATTCTAAGTCACTCCTATTTCTTCAAAGGCGTTCCTTGATATTCTCTCCACCTCTCAATCCAAACACGCTTATATTTCTCCCTCCGTCGGGCAAGCTGCCATACACAAGGTCTAATTATTAAAAGGACCAGATCGACCGGTCCGGTAATCATTCATCACATTACTCCCCTGCATTTAAACAATTCAAGATCAAATAAAGGATGGCTGTTATTCACCATTTGTGTGCCTCAAGATTAGGACCGGTCCATTGGACCTCAATGGAGTAAACACGGACACGTGGAGTTGAATTAATGTATCAAAGTAGTAAGTTCCCCCTTTTTATTTCTTGCCAGCCTCCAAAAGTGGTTCTCAAGTCTTAAATAACTGATCAGGAGGAATAATTCTCATTGGAAATCATGAACAATCATCCTACTCAGATAAGGGAAATCTTTGAGAATCTGGGATATACACAGTAAATATTATCAGAGAATAAACATTTAAGCTAAGTTTGGTGTTACTTCTCTTTGGAAGAAAAAAAAGCCAGGAATTAGATGTTCTAGATTTACCCAACCTGTATTTTTTTTAAAATATTTTTAAGTAATATTTTAAAAATTTTATTTTTTAAAATATTTTTATTTCGAAAATCATAAATATTTTTCTTTTCAACAATATCAAAAATGTCCTTTATAAGTCAGAGCAGCTCGAGCATCGAGCATGGAATGATATTTGACATTTTTTCTTACGTAGATGGTATTTAACTGAGAGAAGGTATCCAACCCTTTTTCTCCTAGTCCTTCAAGGAGATATACTATTAGTACAGCTAATCATCCCTAGCCATATGGCAGCATCAGAAAAATTACTAATTTGATGGTATTCTGATGATATAATAACACAACTTATTTTGTGTCCAAATCAGTTAAACGTCAATCTAGGATTACATATATTCTGATACTATGACGACTAACTTACATCAGTAGGATGTCAATTTGTGACTTCTTGCATGTTTATACAGATGATGTTGATAATCTGCCGCTCTCCCTTACGGCAATATCAAGTAATCTGATGGCTCAAATACTGCTAAGGCTAAAATCAAAATTCTATTTTAGGCTGAGATCGATTTTTTTACTGTCCCACCAGCAAGCCATTCAAGATGAGATCGGGATAATGCCGCTCTACCTATCAATGTTCTATTTTAAGATCTACTTTCGACCGACATGTCTGTGAACAATTTTATATCGAGGTTGGGTTACCACCGACTTTGCTAGTAATACTCTAAATTAAGATCAGTTAAAGATTTTTCTCTCGACACAGCTAAAAATAAGATTGGGTTTACACCATCCTGTCCATCAGTACCTTAAGCCGAGATCGGTTCTGACAAACATTCCTATTGTCAGTACTATTTTAGGATGAGATCGGTTAAAAATCATCCTACCAATATGGTCTTCGTTTTTCAACTAAGAGAGATCCATTATTCTCTGACCATATCATAGCTGTCATCCGGTTAGACTATAGCTGTCTTCCAACTATACGATAGTCAATCTTCACATGGGCTAATGTCCACAACTGCCATCCAGCTAGCTATTCCATTATAACAAATTAATGGCCTAACAAACTTCAAACGACCTAACGGCTTAAGCAAATTTTTTCTATAAATAGAGGGACATGATACCCTTCTAGAAGGTAAGTTTAAAATTTATAGAGTCAACATTCTACTAAAATCTACTCTCGACTTTTCTACTAATGAAAGATTGAACCTTAATTCTCTCCATTCAAGTTCTCCTTTTTTGCTTTCTAGTTTTCTATTTTTACTATCTGTTCTCAAGGTCCTAGTCGACTTAAAAATCGGAGAGTTTTAAACCAGAGAATATCCCACCAATTTTTGAAACTTTTTTGTAAGTCAATCCATGATCTACATCGACTTGACCTTGATCAGCTCTCCAATGCGATCTTACGTCAATTCTTGGAGCCTTATGGCAATAGATTGGCATTAGAGGGAGGGTTTCTTGCCCAAAAATTCTATAAAAATGGTGAACAAGAGGATATAGAATTATCCTTTGCCAACTCTATCTTTTTCTGGTGTTGCATTAGAAATAGTTCAATCTCAACCTCCGATCATGGTTGATCTATAATAATTCAACATCTTGATACAGCAAGTCCAAGCTCTCACCATCATCGTTTAGCAGTTCTAACATACTACGAAGCAGCGGTAAGAAGCAATCCCTCAAGAAGCTCTATCTCAACACAGTCACCTGCCGGTTCACCAAGAACCCCACCACGAACGTTTTCTTAATAAAAAAGAATGATCTTTTATAGGAGAATCTACTTCTTATAGCAAGAGGCCATAATGGGAACAAGGTCTCGAACAAAAGCTCCAAGATTTTGAAAAGAGATTGATGGAGGTACAGGTTGTAGGTCCCTCTTAAAGTAAGAAAGATTTTCACTTATAATCCCTCTTTTTCAAAAAAAAATCTTAGATGAACCAGTCCCTTCCCGATTCAACATGCCAACAATGGAGTCATTCGATAGTTCCACTGACTCTTAAGACCATCTTGAGGGATATGGAGATATCATAAGGCTATAGAGAGCATTTGATGCTCTACTGTATATACAGTTTTTCCTATCACTTTCAAGAAATCTATGAGAGTATGGTTTTCTAGACTCCAACTAGGATCCATTTCTTTATTTGAATAACTGGCCAGTTATTCATTGAATATTTTGGAAACAGCCAACTCCACCTAAAGAACACGGACATTTTATTTTTCATGATTCAGCAAAAAGGTGAATCCCTTTATAAGTATGTAGCCACATTTGAACGTGGCTACACTGCAAGTTAAGAACTTAAATGAGTCCGTCGTTATGTCTATCATGAAGCGAGGACTCAGAAGTAATTGCCTGATCTTCTTTTTCAATAAAAAAAATTTTGGATACCTATGAGAAGATGCTGACCCGAGTCCAGAAGTATGCTTAGACAGAGGAGGAAGAGAAATAGAATAAGCAGGTGAAAAAGAATAAAAAAATAAAAGAACTAGCCCCATGAAGAGGACCGCAGGAATCAAGGAAGTGCTTCTGATCAACCTCAGAAAACTCCAAGATCATGAAGCCCACCTCAGTGATTCAATATCTACACCTCTCTGTCTGCTTCCCACATCCAAATTTTGATGGAGATTGAAAACCAAAGGTATCTCCAATGGCCGAATCTCATGAAGGCCCCATCTGCAAAGAGAGACAAGAATAAGTACTATCATTTCCATCAAGATCACCGCCACGGCACTGAGTGCTGGCAACTCAAAAATGAGATTGAGGTGCTGATTCACTAAGGTTATCTCAATAAATATATCAAAGATCAAGCAAACCAGGCTATCAAGCAATGCTTGAAGCCCGATGACACTGCAGAACATAATTAGCCAACTGCTGGAGTCATTAACATGATCTCTAACCTCGGTGGAACTTGAGGGGCATCTCAGAGTCCTCCAAAAAGGTAGCACATTGACAATATTGTCTCTTTCTCTAATGCTAATGTTCAAGAAGTTCAAACTCTTTACAATGATGTTGTTGTCGTTCCTATGATAATAGCTAAGTATGATGTAAAAAAACTCTTGGTAAATAATAAAAGCTCAACTGACATATTATTCTATGACGTTTTCTAAAAAATGAATGTGCTTAATGAGTTGAAATAGGTCTGTATGCCGTTGATTGAATTCTCAGCAGATTCAGTGGCTATCAATGGAGAGGTCACTTTGCCAATTACTGTAGGAAGGGGAATTAATCAATTGTGCAACTTACTTTTCTAGTGGTCAAAATATCTTAGTCTTATAATGCTATTTTTGGCTGGCCTGGACTCAATGCTCTTAAAGCAATTGCCTCCATTTATCACCTGCTGGTTTAGTTTTCGACAAGAGATAGGGTTGGAGAAATGCATAGAGATCAAATACTTGACAGATAATACTTCTCAATAGCTACCAAGATGAAGAAGCCATTAGAAGCTTTGCTAATTAAAATAAATGATCAATAAAACAATGAGGAAGCTGAAAAAATTTGAAGTAAATTGGCTGAACTTCTTATTGCTGTTTCGCTAGATGAAAATCCGAAAAAGACCATTCAAATAGAATCTTGGTTAAATCCAGACCTCAAGGACAAATTAATGTCTTTTCTCCATATATATACCGATGTGTTTGCATGGTCAGCCTTAGATATACTAGAAATTTCTACTGATGTTATCATGCATGAGCTAAATATTGACCTTAAGCACCAACCAGTATAACAAAAGAAAAGAAGTTTCACTCTAGAAAGGCAGAAAGTTCTGGATGAAGAAGTTGATAACTCTCTTAAAGGCTAAATTCATCCAACAAGCTCAATATCCGAAGTAGATTGCCAATATTGTAATGGTCAAGAAGGCAATGGCAAATGGAGGATCTATATTGATTATATCGATCTCAATAAAGCTTGCTTGAGGATAATTTTTTTCTTCCAAAGATTAACCAACTAGTCGATGCCACTTCAAGATTTAAACTACTAAGCTTCATAAATGCCTTCTCTGATTATAATCAAATCAGAATGGCATCCAAATATGAAAAAAATATGGCTATTGTTGCTGACAAAAATTTATATTATTATAAAATAATGTCTTTTAGTTTGAAAAATATAGGTGCTACGTATCAGCGTTTGGTCAATAAAATATTCAAATAGCAAATTGACCACAATATGCAAGTCTATGTTGATGACATGCTGGTGAAAAGTATTGAGGAAGATCGGCATATTACCAATCTGGAAGAACTTTTTGGGGAACTTCATAAAAATCGAATGAAACTCAACTCCAGCAAGTGCGCTTTTGGAGTGACAACCAGAAAATTCTTAAATTTTTTCATAACTCAAAGAGGAATAGAGGCCAACCCCAAGAAAATTCGAGCACTGCCTGAGATAAAGCATCCAAGCACTATAAAAGAAGTATAATGGCTCACTGGATGGATGGCATCACTCAGTCGATCTATATCCTGATCGGCTAAAAAGTGTCTTTCTTTCTTTAAGATTTTAAAGTAAATCAAAGACTTCTAATGGTCAGATAAGTAACGGTTTGCCTTCGACGACCTCAAAAAATATCTTGGCTCGGTTCCATTATTATCAAAGTCAACTGAAAGTGAAGATTTATCCATATATTTATCTATTTCACCTAATACTATTGGCTCGATTTTAGTCTGAGATGATGTAGGAATGCAAAAGTCTGTCTATTATACTAGCAAATTATTATGGAATGTTGAGACTTGGTATTCTAAGATTGAGAAAATAACATATGCTCTGATAATGTGGGCCAAACGGCTTCGATCTTATTTCCAAGCTCATTCTATTATTGTCTTAACTGATCAACTATTAAGATCGATTCTCCAATAACTTGATATGTCAAGTCGGCTAGCTAAATGGGCCATCGAGCTCAGTGAATTTGATATTCATTATCGATCTTCAATAAAAGCTCAAATATTGACCGACTTTATTGTGGAATGCTTCATTCCTAAAGAAGAATCAACCTCAGAAACTCCAGAAGAGATTATTAAGGATTCTTGTTGGGTGCTACATGTCGATGGAGCTTCAAATGCCAAAGAAAGTGGAGCTTGCTTGATTTTAGCTAGTCTAGAAAGTGTCATTATTGAGCACACTCTGAGATTTAATTTCAACACTTTCAATAATAGTATCGAATATGAAGTCCTCATCATTGGACTTAAAATGATGAAAGAGCTTAATGTTAAAAAGCTCAAAGTCTTCATAAACTTGCAGCTTATCGTCGGACAGGTATAAGATCAATTAGAAACTAACGATTCCATTATGTCCCAATATTTGCATAATGTCAAAGAATTATTAAAAAGCTTCAAGGACCTCAAAGTCATGCAAATACCGAGATCGAAAAATGCCCAAGCTAATGCTCTATCACATCTAGCCACATCAGGTTATTTCGAGTGCAATCAGTAAGTGCTTATTGAAGTTCTTGAGAAATTTAGTACAAAAATCTGACAATTGCTTAAATTGATCACGAGGCGAGCTGGATTGATTTCTTGACGAATTATATCGACAGAGGAGCTTTGTCAAATAATCCTATTGAAGCAAGAAAAATTAAAAGACAAGCCCCATAATATGTCATTCTGGATGAAAGATATATAAGAGGTCATATTCTTTTTTATTACTTCGATGCTTGTGACCATGAGAAGCTAATTATATTCTTCGAGAAGTTCATGAAGAAATTTATGGCAATCAATTGAGGGGCAGGTCGTAAGCATACAAAGTTATTCGACAAGTTTATTATTGGCTAACTATCCAAAAAGATGCAGCTGATCTTATTAATAAATGTGATTAATGCAAAAATATGTAAATATTCAACATCAACCTGCAACTAAGCTCATCTCGATTACAACTTTTTGATCTTTTACCATATAAGGAATAGATATTCTTGGACCTTTTTCGATGGCAACAGAACAAAAAAAAATTCTTGATTATAGCTATTGATTATTTCACTAAATGGATGAAAACTGAATCTCTAGCATAAATTATGAAAAATAAGATGCAAGATTTCATCTAAAAGTTAATCATCTATCATTTCGGCCTATTTTAGATCATTATCATCGATAATGGACGACAGTTCGATAACTCAAAATTCAAAAAATTCTATTCTGAATTACATATTGATTACAGGCTCACATTAGTCGAATAGTCATAATCAAATGGAGAAGCTGAGGTCACGAATTAGATAATTTTTCAAGGTTTAAAAATAAGGCTCATTGAAGCCAATGGTCTTTAAGTAGATGGGCTATATAACGTTCTTTAGGCCTACAAAACTACACCTCGGAGATCAATCGGGGGGATACCTTTTAAGCTCAACTTTGGAGCAAAAGCTGTAATACCCATGGAGCTCGATCTTTCGATAATTAGGATAAAAAATTTTCATGAAGAAAGTAACTTAGATCAACTGAAAACCGATCTAGATTTGCTTAAGAAAACTAGAGAAATAGCTCAAATTCATATGGCAACCTACAAATAAAGGATAGCCAGATATTATAATGCTCGAGTAAGACCAAAGATCTTTCATAAAAGAGACATGGTTCTTCTACGAGCCAAAATCTCAAAAGCCATGGAATAAGGAAAACTCACTCCGAATTGAAAAGGATCTTATCGAATCACCGAAGTAATATGCTCAGGAGCATACAAGATTGAAAATTTAGATTGTTCGCATATTTCAGAGACATGGAATGCTAAGAATCTCAGATTGTATCATCAATAAACTTGAATAAAGCTCCAAATTTTGTCTCAATGAAAATAGATTTCTATTCAATTATTATAAAAAGTTATTTTCAGACTATTTCAGTACAAAACCAACCAAAGGAGTGAAACCTATCTAAATTAGACCATAAAGTCCGATCAAATGAGGATAAAGTAAAATCAAACCTATCTAAATGAGGCCATGAAGTCCGACCAAATAAGGATAAGGTCAAATCAAGTTTGTCCAAACCAGGTTGGAAAAACTAGATATCAATGGTAAAATCCCAACCAAAGAAGGATGAACAATTGTGAGACACCCAATTTTTGGATTGGACCTTATAAATAAAGATCGTGAGACACCCAATTTCCTGATGGACCTCACAAACTTACCATAACATATTTTAATTTTAGGTTCAACTTTGAAAGTATCTAAGTTGAAACTAAGCCTACTGGCTACTCAACTACAACTAAAAAATTCTCACATACCAAAGTCCTTTAAAGGGAAGAGAGGGGGAAATAGCTGGACAAAATTCTATCAAACATGAAGAAAATCTGACCTACCAATTCCAAATTTAAGTAGAGGTACTCTTAAACTTCTACTATATTTGAATTGTTAAGGTTGCATGTTTCAACTTTAACCACTCAATTCAATACATATTTACTTATCGTATCAATTTACATCATGATTTAACTAAAATCAATTAATGTTATGTTATCAATTTGACCGAAGTCAGATGTTATCCATTATAGATAACTTAGAAATCCTTCAAGATTTAGAAACAGTCATAACCCACATGCATCGAGAAAAGTAAGTTCAAAAATATTCGATATCAAAAAAAAATAGAGTTGGAACAAAGTATATTTTATTACTATAAAAAAATATTTACAAAGTCCAAATCGAGCTGATACAGTGATTCAAAATAGAAAAAAAAATATAGTAATCAAGTAGTAGCCTGAGGGATATCAGAAGGAGCACTCGGGGGATTCCATAGAAATAACTTCTATAGCAGGGACCTCGGCAGTTGTGGAAGTTAGAGAAGGGAGCCGAGGGTTATATCGATGGTAGACTAGGATGGCTCAATAGTAGGAGCAACATCCACAGATGCTGCCTGCATGGCCTACATGGCTTGTTGAGATCAAGGTCAAAAAAAAAAACTTCTTGATTAGGTTCTTGTAGCTCAAAAAATCATAGTTATACGTCTCCTCAGAAGCTTCTGTTGTTAGAATTAGTAATGCTCTCAAGCCTTGAGAGGCCACTGAAGGAGTCAAAATATTGGCTCCGAAAGAGTAGGACATATATGGTCCTAAGATTAGGACTGATTTTGATTTTAGTGTGGAGGTTCAACTCTCCACGATCATGAGGCCCTATTTTATGGATCTCATGAGGGCTACTCAGAGTTTGGATTTGATTTGAATCCATGAGTTGAGTGCATGATCAGACCATGGGTGTACGTGGGTTTGAATGAGTGCATTCAGACTGAATTAGTCTGAAAAATTTTTTATATGTTAAAATTTTGGTGTATATATATATATATATATATATATATATATATTATAAATTCTAGTAGAAGAAAGGGAGAAGATAAAAAAAAAAAAAAAAAAAAAAAAAAAAAAAAAAAATTCTCCCACATTTTTTTCTGATTTCTTTACATGCTAATGTACCCTATGGGGTGCGCCTCGTAGAGAAAAAAAGACATGCTCCATCCTTCCTTCAGTCTCAACAACACCAAGAGATTCTTCTATAATAATCGGTATCAGCCAGCAACAGAATTCAATAGAAGAATACAAAAAAAATAATAATAATATTCTGGAGGGCCGGCACGGCCCCCCTTTCCTTCCTCTCGATTAGCGGCCGGCGATTGGCCGCCGGTCTTAGGCTTGGAGGCCGACAACCTGCGAATCGGCGCCGATCCCGGCATCTGGAGGTCGGTTCCGGCGAGCTGGTGGCCGATCGCGGCGTGTGGAGGCGGATTCCTCAAGCGGTCGATGGTGGCGCTTGTGGGCAAGACAACGGAGATCTAGAGGCGGCACGCGGTCTCCTTCTCCGGGAAAGTCGCAGACGGCGGCGGCGTCGTCTCAGGCTGGTGGAGCGCGGCCAGCAGGCGCGCATGCAACGGGAGCCGGCCAGAGAGATGAAGAGAGCAGCGGGCAGATCGGGCGGATCTTCCCCTTCCGCCGGCGTCAATGTCGCCGATCGGGATGCGGCGATCGTGCAGGGCCTCCGTCTCCAAGGCCGTGGCCTAGATCCGGCGAAGTGGCGCAAACGATGAGGTTCGGTGGCTGCAGGTGCCGCGGGGGCGTCAGATCCGACGACGGTGACGTGCCGCAGCGGCGGCCGACGAGATGGCACGCGGGCAGAGGTCGGATCCGGCGGTGGTGGCGCGAGATGGCACAGCGGAAGCTTGGGATCCGGCCGGGGAGCACCGATCCGGCGGTGGCGCGCGGATCCGAGCTGGCAAGATGGCGCAGGGCCCCCCCTCTTCCTCCCGACATGCGGATCCGGTGGCGCACGAACAGCGGCAGCAACGGCATGCCGCAGCGGTGGCGGCGCCAAGATCCGGCGGTGGCGGCGCCCAGGCGTGGTTGGTCGGTGGCTCTGTTTTGGGACGGAATGAAGACGGGAGGAGGAAGGAGCCGAAGGAGAGTCTGAAAGCTTCCAGCGGGAGAGAGAGAGAGAGAGAAAAAAAAAAAAAAAAGCTTCCAGCAAGAAAAAAAAATTGGAATAGGTTTTGCTTTTGTTTTTCTTTTTCTCTTGATTCGTGCTATTCTTCTGGATGCAGCTTTCGACCACTGGTAATTTTATTGAGCATATTAGAGAAGAGATTATTCAAGAGCTCAGGATCGAGATAGAGCTGAAGAACCAACCATTCAGTCCGATGGAAGGCTGTGAAGAGTAGTTGGGGTGTATTCAGCGGTGCAATTGATTGGGACTTTAAGGATGATGGAGATGGATGATTCATAGAGGTCCAGCAAGTTAGGACTGAGCTGCTGTAGAGCAGCGTAGAGACTAGGCAAGGAGCACTGGAGTGCTGTAGTAGTGCTTTTCTAGAGGCATAGAAGCTGAAAGAGACTCGGCGGTGCAGCAGTCGAGAGTCGAGGAGGATATTTCAGCAAAGAGTATCAGAAGCTTCTCAAAGAGACCGGGAGTAGATCTTAGGGAGAGCCAAGGGATCTCAGGAAGCACCAAAGACATCTAGCAGTCGGGAGTATCATAGATTAGATATCTTCTACAGGGCACTAAGAAGAGTCACAGTTCAGGTGAAGGATGTTTCTCCGGACGTAACTGAAGCGATGGTTGGTGCTGGGGCAAAAGAAGAGAAGTCTAGGATGAAATTTTTTAGGATTCAGTCGATGGATTCAGGAGAGTTGGATGAGCTCTTGTATTTTGAAGGTGCCCGTAGGTTGCAAAGGTATCCAAGATAGCTTCGATGGGAAGTAGAGGATCCGAAGAAGTAACGATGGTATATGAAGTGCAGCGATGGGCTCAGCAGTGCAACATTGGGTGGTTGGTCTCGGATGACTCGGTGATAGAGTCAGATTCTTCTGCGGCATCAGGTGGACTTCGAATATAGATGAAGCTTTGGAGTGGTGGTTTCATAGGTGGAGCTCTAGAGAGGTGGCTTCACAGGTGGAGCTCCAGAGTGGTGGCTTCATAAGTGGAGAGAAAGTTTGGTATGAGTTCATAGTAGAGGAATACAGAAGGATTGATATCCTAGCACCAGCGTCGATGATGCACAGTTCTAGGTGAAGCGACGTGTGCAGGTGGATAGGCATAGCTTTGAGGAGATTGTGTTAGATGGTACAGCATATATCGGTGCAGAAATGCTATAGATTCTTCAGGAAAGTCTAGAAAAGATGATGCAACTACCAAGCAGAAAGAATCCTATAATTCCAAGATGGTGTGAAGGAGCAAACAAAGTTTTCAGCTATGGAGACGATCATCTCAGAGATCTCCAAGGATGCACAGCAGCTGAAGAGGATTGGAAGAGGCGTTAGAGTTTGCACAGTGAGTTATCTGGGTAAGCTGCGGAGCATAGGTTGGTGTTATAGCCACAGTATCAGAACAAGAGGACATCAGTTTGACCAAGGAGTGCGGTGGAGCACGAGTCTCAGGAGCTATGGAGCATAGGTCAGTATTGCAGCTTGAGAGGCGAGGTGGCTTCGATGGTCAGCTCTAGAGGCAGCAGGATGGTGCAAACGGTTTACGCAGGATTTGCCAAGGCTTGGGACACCAAGATGGAGATTGTTAGGATTAGTGGTGCTCTCAAGTCTTGGAAGATCACTAGAGGAGTCAGGATGTTGACTCCAGAGACTAGGACATGTGTGGTCTTAAGACTATGACTGATTTTGGTTCTAGGATGGAGGTTTAGCTCTCCACGGTCATGAGGCCCTAATTTATGAATCTCATGGGGGCTCTCAAAGTTTGGATTAGGTTTGGATTTATGGGATTGAGTGCATGATCAGACCATGGATATACATGGGTTTGGGCGAGTGCATTCAGACTGGATTAGCTTAGGAAGTTTTTTATGGATTAGGATTTTGGTCCATGTACAGGTACATATATACATGTATATTATAAATCCTAGTAGAAGAAAAGGAGAAGATAAAAAAAAGAGAACCATTTTCTCCCACATCTCTCTCTCTAGTTTCTTCACATGCCAAGGTGCCCTAGGGGGCGCACCAAGGGATCCTTGCATAACATCTGTAACTTCATCCTGGATGGCATCGAAGGACTTGTACTCCTCTAAAGCTCGAGCAGCATTTTGTTTATACCTCTTAATGTTTCTCTAAAACATGAGACTCGGGCTACCACAATCTTCTCTAATTTCTTCATCTTGGCTTTCAGTTCAAGGATTCTTTTAACCTCCTTCTTCAGCTTGAACAGTTTCTTCTCTTCTTCATTTATTTTTCTTTGATTATCCAGCAAAGCCCGGTTCTTCTTTTTTATTGAGGCCAATTTTTTCTTGAAACTGCCCTTTCAACTCCTCGATGACTTTGGCCTACTTGGCAATTTGATCTTCTGCTACCTTTTTACAATCCTTTGCGGTCCGCAGCCCCTCTTCCAGAGATTCTTTATTCTCATAGAACCACGCCATGTGTTCACCAAGCATTCTGAAGTACATGACGAACTGAAAGAAAAAAAATCTAGATCGATATAAAACCAATGTAAAAAAAAAAAAAACTTACATCTATAATGTTGTTGAAGCCAAAGTTGTGAAGCTTCTCAAGGGAGCAATCCCACCTTCGGGAATCAATATCTCATCGTGGCATCATCAAACACAGCAAATCCCTCCCAAGTCATGGCGTCTCTAACAGTGATGCCTGGGAGAGGTCAACTTTGTCAATTGATGGCGGATCGACCTCAGGGAGCTTCAACCTTCTAGCAGGTTGAGATTGTTTGGCAGATATTGGGGGCGGTGCAGAAGATGGGCTCGACCTCGGATGAGCAGTCGACTCTTTTAGAGGCGGACGGGCCACCTCAATAATTTGCTGATGATCCTTGGACATCGGCTATGGTGCAGAAATTGAGGTCACATTTATCACCAGCAACTTCGAAGTAGAGACAGGAGAAGGTTAAGGGGAAGCCAACTTGGATTATCCCACTAATTCCTTTCCCCTCTTGGTAGTAGGCTGGTCAGCTAGATCTTGTTTTCTTTTCTTCGCTTCAGCTAGCTTTTTTGGATCAAACCTTATGATTGCTACAACAATGAAGAAAGAACATTATTAGAAAAACACATATATCTAAAAAGATGAAGGAAATTCGATGATAAAGTCATTCTAGGAAGAAATTTAGCTTATGCTTGAGTCGAACAAGAACTGATCGATCATCAGGTGGCTTAGCTTGGGCACCCTCATACCCAACAATTCTTTAAAAGACTCTTTATCCCTAAGCAATACTTGACTATTAGAGTTCCATTTGAGCTAATGTTTTTTCCAACAACAATTGAAATCCCAAGGAATATTGGAAGAAATAAAGAAAAAATAACTTTTTCAATCGTGAATAGACAAAAAAAGAGGAGGACCAAATTTATAGTTTGATTGGAATGAAAAATACCACCAACCTATTTTAATCAAATATTTCTTTAGGACAAACAATGCCCTAAAGAGAGAAACTATAAGATCTACAGCAGCAAAGAAGCAATAGATGATGAAGACTAAGATCATCTTAATGACATTGGGGGTGACTCGGATCGAATGGAATCTATAAAAGTCTAAAATATTATAGATAAAAGGATGAAGCAGAAACTGCAACCCAGATCGGAGTGCTTCATCATAGAAGACAATACAACCTTCTAGGGGTTATGTGACTCGACCATTCAGACTTGGGACTATCAGTTGGCAGTTTTCAGGATGATATACTTATTTCTAAATTTTTGGAGGTCGTCATCCATCAGAATAGAGGATTCAGTATCTGAACCAAGAAAATTCAAAAAATCCTCTTATCGAAGACTCCAAGTCATTCTCATCGAAAGTACCAACCTCGACGATCGCTCAAGATGGAGTGGCCACCTCAAGCTTGAGTTAGGGCTAAGTAGACTGAGAAACTTGACCATCTAGAGTTCTTTTCCCCCTCCTCTTAGCACCGTTGGAAGAAATACTCTCATGGAAATACATTATTTGCAAGAGACAAAGGAGAAACTGAGAGAAAGGAACAAACTAAACAAACTAAACAAGGAAGACAAAGGCAAAGGAAATCCTATTCTAAAGAAAAAGCTAAAAATCGGATTAAGGATTGGAGAACCAACCTAAAAGAGGAAAAAAAGATTCTAAAGAAGCTTTTCTTCCTCCGATTTCGATAGCTTATTCTCCAGCTCCGACAGCAACTAAAACCCTTTCTTTTTCTTCAATAACATGGCACTAGAAAAAGCTTTAGAAGCTTCCTGGTAGAGTCTCCTTACAGTAAAATAGTACAATAATTTTTAAAGCACTACAGTCCTATTTATAGAATACGATAACAATTCAGATTAATCCACTCACCATCAGATCTATGCTACTTATTAGCAATCTAATATATCTGAAAAAAGATGTTTTAGCACATCCAATTTTAATTAAACCATGTCGGTGCAATCCGCATAGTGGCCTGAGCGGTTAATAATAATATAACATGTGGCCCACGTAACCTAAGTATAGCAGTACGAGTAATGATGGATTCTCAATTTTTCATATTTTCTTAATTATTGAATGCGACAGATGTGATGAAATTCCTCCAAACAAGGCAGCATGTCATTTCAAATCATTAAAGAATTAATATTGACTGCGTCTATGTGACACAATAAGTTAAAAGAGATCTTTTGAATCAACTTTCCATACCTAACATGAAGAATTTCACTTCGGATATGGAAAGTGAGGGGCAAGTGTTAATATAGCTAATCACCCCTAGCTATATGGCAGCATCAGAAAGATCACTAATTTGATGGTATTCTAATGATACAATAACACAATTAATTTTGTGTCTAGGTCGATTGAACGCTGATCTAGGATTATGGCTAATCTGATACTATGATGACTGAGTCACATTAGTAGGATGCCGATTGGTGACTCCTCATATAATGTCGACAATATGCCACCCTCCCTCACAGTCATGTCAAGTAATTTGATGGCTCAAATACTGCTAAGGCTAAAATCAAAATTCTACTTAAGACTGAGATTAATTTTTTACCGTTCTATCGGTCAGCCATTCAATATGAGATCGGCATAATGCCGTCGTGCCTATCAGTATTCTATTTCAATACCTATTTTCGACCGACATGCTCATAAGTAATTTTATGTCGAGGTCGGGTTACCATCGACTTTACCAATAATATTCTAAACTAAGATGAGTTAAAATTTTTTCCTCAATACAATTAAAGATGAGATCGAATTTACATCATTCTATCCATCAGCACCTTAAGCCGAGATACTGATGTTTCTATTGTCAGAAAGAGATCCGTTACTCTCTGACCATATCAAAGTTGTTATCTAGTTTGACTATAGCTGTTTTTCGCTACAACCAATCTCTACATGGGCTAACGATCTATAGCTGCTATCCAACTGGCTATTCCTTTATAATAAACTAACGACCTAACAAACTTAAAAAATAGTTCAAGCAAATCTTCTCTATAAATGAAGGGTCCAGAAGATATATCTAAGATTTAAAGAATCTACTCCCAACTTCTTCATTGAAGAAATACTCAATTTTTTCTTTTGAATCTTCTAAATTTATATTTTTCTTGAGACTCATTATCGGAGAATCGTTATTGAAACTTCTTTACGGATTAATCGACGATGTACATATTGTACGACCCGCAAGAAAAAAACCTTGTCTAAGGGGAGAGGAAATGCAGATCAACACAGCAACTCGCTGTACATAATTCACTCATCGACGGGATCAATTTCATCGGATGTCCCTACTAACGGCATGACAACCGCACCGGTAATTTATAAGCGCAGGGATGTTGGAATCACTACCAAACAAACATTTTAACAAAAATTAACAACAATTAACAGCCCGAGTAATAACAAATGGCTCAACCGAAATCTAGCGAAGGCCCAGTTGGGCATTTAAGGACAGCTTGAAATCTAGCGAAGGCCCAGTTGGGCATTTAAGGACAGCTTGAAATCTAGCAAAGGCCTAGTTGGGCATTTAAGGACAGCTTCTAAAGGCCCAGTTGGGCATTTAAGGACAGCTTGAAATCTAGCAAAGGCCTAGTTGGGCATTTAAGGACAGAAGGCGTTGCGGAATGGCGTTGCGGAATGGCATAAAGCTGGTACACGGGATGGGCAACGGGATGGGCAACAGAAAACCGCCTAGTTGGGCATTTAAGGACAGCAGGCGTTGCGGAATGAAGCTAGTACACGGGATGGGCAACAGAAAGTTGCATTTTACAGGAAGAAAGCTCAAGGACAGCTTCTAAAGGCCCAGTTGGGCATGGACAGCTTCTAAAGGCCCAGTTGGGCATTTAAGAAAGCCGTGTTGCATTTTACAGGAAGAAAGCTCAAGGACAGCTTCTAAAGGCCTAGTTGGGCATTTAAGGACAGAAGGCGTTGCGGAATGGCGTTGCGGAATGGCTGGTACACGGGATACACGGGATGGGCAACGGGATGGGCAAGCGGAATGGCATAAAGCTGGTACACGGGATGGGCAACGGGATGGGCAACAGAAAACCGCCTAGTTGGGCATTTAAGGACAGCAGGCGTTGCGGAATGGAACAGGCGTTGCGGAATGGAATGGCATAAAGCTAGTACACGGGATGGGCAACAGAAAGTTGCATTTTACAGGAAGAAAGCTCAAGGACAGCTTCTAAAGGCCCAGTTGGGCTGGGCAACGGGATGGGCAACAGAAAACCGCCTAGTTGGGCATTTAAGGACAGCAGGCGTTGCGGAATGGAACAGGCGTTGCGGAATGGAATGGCATAAAGCTAGTACACGGGATGGGCAACAGAAAGTTGCATTTTACAGGAAGAAAGCTCAAGGACAGCTTCTAAAGGCCCAGTTGGGCATGGACAGCTTCTAAAGGCCCAGTTGGGCATTTAAGAAAGCCGTGTTGCATTTTACAGGAAGAAAGCTCAAGGACAGCTTCTAAAGGCCTAGTTGGGCATTTAAGGACAGAAGGCGTTGCGGAATGGCGTTGCGGAATGGCTGGTACACGGGATACACGGGATGGGCAACGGGATGGGCAAGCGGAATGGCGTTGCGGAATGGCATAAAGCTGGTACACGGGATGGGCAACGGGATGGGCAACAGAAAACCGCGCGGAATGGCATAAAGCTGGTACACGCCGCGCCTAGTTGGGCATTTAAGGACAGCGCCTAGTTGGGCATTTAAGGACAGCGCCGCGCCTAGTTGGGCATTTAAGGACAGCGCCTAGTTGGGCATTTAAGGACAGTAGGCGTTGCGGAATGGAACAGGGGAACAGGAATGGACAGGAATAGTTGGGCATAGGAATAGTTGGGCATTTAAGGACAGCAGGCGTTGCGGAATGGAACAGGGGAACAGGAATGGAATGGCATAAAGCTGGTACACGGGATGGGCAACAGAAAGCCGTGTTGCATTTTACAGGAAGAAAGCTCAAGGACAGCTTCTAAAGGCCCAGTTGGGCATGGACAGCTTCTAAAGGCCCAGTTGGGCATTTAAGAAAGCCGTGTTGCATTTTACAGGAAGAAAGCTCAAGGACAGCTTCTAAAGGCCCAGTTGAGCATTTAAGGACAGCTTGAAATCTAGCAAAGGCCTAGTTGGGCGTTGCGGAATATGTTGCGGAATATCTAGCAAAGGCCTAGTTGGGCATTTAAGGACAACAGGCGTTGCGGAATGGCATAAAGCTGGTACACGGGATGGGCAACAGAAAGCCGTGTTGCATTTTACAGGAAGAAAGCTCGAGGCAGGCCTGCAGTCATTGAAAACACATTTGCTTCCAAATAACAACAAACTAATTCAAGAACCACCAGCAAGAAATAGCAGAACAACTTGGCAAGAATAATATTTTTTTTTTATTTTTTTTTATTTTTTGGCCGGCTAGAAGCAGACCAGCTGACACACCGTGTTTATGTTGAGCATCGAATATGAGCTACACCTGAAGTTTCCATTCTTTCTAAATCAACCATCGCACCCAAAATTCTAGATATGATAAGACAACGTTGAAGCGGAATGAGATTCTACAGGTTTCATCATGAGAGTAATTTAACAACATTTTCTGAGAACTGATGCAAAATTCCTCCGTCCATTGCGTCCGGTTACCAAAAAAATTCAACTGATAAATCCCAAACTTCGGTTAACGGTTCCTCTTACCCACACCCAAGCTCCCATTCCAAACGAAATTACAGTACTCCATCAGAACATCCCTCTAATGAGATCACAAGTTCCTGCACTTATTCCTTCTTCCCATCATTAAAACCGATGAGCATAAAGTAAAAATCTTCAAGCATCTCTCATCTCACCGAGAAAAACCAAAAATTTCAGTTGCAGTTTGTTGATGATGCGAATACACTTAGCAAAAGATCACCAAGTTCCAATCATAAGATAATAAACTCCATTGCACACAAAGCACCACCTCTAATTTGAAAACACAACTGTCTTCCCATCCATGAACGACCCCATCCCTCCTCTACTTTAGCCAGTGATCATCATTAACCATATAAGAACTCATAAGTCAACTGATTTCCACCTTTCAGATTTGCTCAGATCAAAAACTATATCTTGCAGTTCCTAACACATCTCGCTGCCCTATGTCATGCTCTCTAAGTTTGAATACATATTTGATAACTTATTCAAATGATTGGGTCCAATAAGAATTACATTCCAAATTTGAAATGCAAAGGAATAAAGGAAAACACAGTACAACACCACAACTCTTTCAAGCCTGGAAAACCAAACTACCAGCTCAGGGCAAGCCACTAAAACCACATAGGCATCTCTCTATCCACTGCCATTGTCTGCCTGCTTTTTTTGGTTCCCCTCCTTTTGGTCTGGTAGGGGTATTTTTGTGTTCCCGTAATTTTAGGGTGGGGGGATGGACAGGTGGGTGTTTCCCAGGGAAGCAGAGGGTATCCGAAGTTAAGTGCCTCAAAGGAAGCAGAGGGTATCCGAAGTTAAGTGCCTCAAAAGCTAAGCCTGTGCATGAAATACTCTATAGGACAGGAATTTTGTGAACTCGGAATCACACTGAAAACAAGTGCCTTCGTGCATAAATAGGACACGTCAAAATTTGCCTACAAAAAGGTAATTGAGATACTGAATACCGAATGTAAATCATCAGATCTGTGAAAAGAGTAGATAACACCACAAAAAATTTATTCAGTTACAGTGCTATAGAATCCTCCAATTGTCATTCACAATTTATCATGGAATAGATCACAATCTTCAGGAAACCAGGTGATTGTGTAAAAATTATGGGTGCACTTACATATGGTTTAGTTCGATTTGCTTAAGTGATGCCTGCTAATATCAATTTGTTTGCTGAGAGGGGGGGGAGGGGGGGGGGACTAAAACCAAAGGAATGACACATTATTACATGCAAGAAGCTAGCAAGAGAGAGCCAGGGAGCAATCAATCAAACAAAGTAGCAACATAGCGCTAATGAAATTAGCATGCATTGTTGAATGGACAAGAATGCAAGTGGATCATGAGAGGGTCCTTCCCTTATCTCCTTGAAAATCTTTACAAAGGTCTCTCGACAGGCCCCAAGATCAGCTCAACAAATTAAGCACCCTTTTCCATTCCCTAACTTTCAGAACACATCGCGCACTCACTAGATGATGACCGGCATGCATACCATCACTGGTCTCCTACCTCATCATATGTCTATAGTATATGAAAGCACAGTACCACCACCTGCAGCTAAAGTAACAAAATGCAGCCATAATTCCAGATTGGAACACTAAGTATCAGGGTAGACCAAGAAGATTAAAGATGAAGACATATAGATTCACACCACACTTCTCATAAGTTAAAGCATTAGCTGGAAAGACATTAGAAGCAGCGATCCTAGTTCAGGAAGTGGAAGTGGAAATGCAGTCAAATGACAAAATAATGAAAGCAATAAAATATGTTTAAGCCCTCTCAGCTACTTCCTCGGTGACATTGTTGATCACACACTAATTGTCAATTAGATTATTTGACAAGAATACAAACATCTATCATCAAATATTTTATAAGGCAGATGTAACTGATCCCAGTGCCCCAGAGCATCATTCATCTTTTGTTTAAAGACTCATTGCTAGTATCAAACTCACGACTGATTAAGACCGCACCTCATTCATCATAAACAATTCAAACTGGATATCCAAATAACATCCACACAGCAACAACCAAACAAAACGAGCTAAATTTTGAAAGACAAAAACAACAAATGTGATCTAAAAAAGGAGACTTCCTTCGGAATAAAGATAGATAGCTAGCGAAGTATCTCTAAAGAGGGGCAAAACATAGCATTACACCCCCAATCGATTCATATTTCCATAAATCATTCTCAAAACAAAACACAGAATCCAGACCAGACCAGTAATTCAGAATCCAGAAACAAAACCCTAGAGATCGGAGAGGAGTCTACTGCTATATTTTTTTACTTCTCGGATGAGTTGGGCCCTCGCTTCCTCCCGAATCCAACAACTGAAGAGAATTAAAGAAAGAAGCAACGAATCACGAAGCAATTCCAAAAATCCAAATAGAAACCGAATCAAGATAGAAACTAGAGAACAGAGGAAGGATTAGGTACCGGCGGTGACGAAGCGGCGGTTGTACTGCATACGCTTGTAAGCCCTGCCACGGGGCTTCTTCTTCTTGTCCTGCTTCGCGACCTTGGGCGTCTGCCCTCTCACCTTCCCAGCACGAGCCAGAGATCCGTGCACCTTCCCTGAAACCAACCAACAACGTGAGACGGAGAGAAAGGGAGATCAAGAATAAAGGATCTAAAGGAGAAGGAGGCGCTGAAAATCTTTTGGCTTACCCATGGCGGCGGATTGGTTTGTAGGGTTTGCAGCAAGCGGAGAGGGAACGAGGAAACCCTGAACTCTGTTGGTATTAGGGTTTCGGAGATGAGCTTGAAATATATAGGCACTTAGGCAGGTGGCAATCGGGTTAGGTCGAGTGAGATGTCAGTGGCGTCCAATCTGAGCCGGGACAAAAATTTGTCAACCCGAATCCTCTATTTGTCAAATAGATTAAAAATTCAGATTCAAACATATTTCAATCTGCATGGCATATTCATTAAATAAAATTAATTAAATTAAATTTTTTTAACAAATTATATATATATTATTTTATAAAAAAATATTATGACAAATCAAAATCCTTTCCAATACGGCAATATGCCACGCGACGAGCTCCAGCTATTTTAATTTTTTTTTTATTTTTCGCATGAATCACCGTGCTGGCCGTGCTCCTGTACTGCCAGTCGTTCCCTTTGCCAGTTCGCTTACTCCCAGCTCCGCCACGCCACCGCCTCCTTCTCCCCCTCCCATGAGCTTGGCCAAGGCAAGTTCGGACCCATATTCCGCAACAGCCTTCCCTCTGGCCATGAGATCACCGTCAAGCTTATGGACTCCAATTCCCTCCTGGGGGAGCACGAGTTCCAAAACGAGCTTGCCCTTGCTGGCAAGATGCTCGCCATGGCATCCTTCCTGGACTGCGGATGGGTGGTGGCTCCCCTCAACTACTGCAGCTCCGACGAGAAGCACCGTTGCCGACGGTCTTGGCGACAGCGGGAGGCACACAAGGCGGAGGTCGTGGTGGAGGCCTCTGCCGCCGGTGTTGGGATGGGGCGAAGGCTACTTCTGGAGTACAAGCTGATGCACAATGAGAGCCTCCAGGACGCGCTGCTTGACCGGCGGTGCCCGGAGTTTATGGACTGGGGCCGCCGGTTCTCGGTGGCTCTTGACATTGCCCGCAGCCTCCAGTTCCTCCACGCCATCGCCGATGACCTCCCAACTGCCGCCATCGACCTCCCAGCCGCCGCCATCTCCCCTGCCTCTAATTTGGACGATAATGAGGTGGCCATTGAGATCGAGCCGAATAAGGCCATGATCGGTGATTCCAAATCCTTTCCGAACAATAAGGAGTCAATGGTGGGAGGAGGAGAGGAGGACACTTAAATCATGGGAGAGCTGGTCGAGAGCACCACGGCAACCGCCGGGTTTGACGAGTCAATTGGATGTGGAGTGTTAGCAATTAATGGTGGTGGCCTGTGCGTACGAATCCTAAAGCATGAAAAAGGAAAAAGAAAGACAAAGAAAGAGGGTGGGGGGATGGAGAAGTTTCGTTAGAATCCACTTTCAGTCCACGGGCAAAATTCTATTTCATCTAAAACTTAAATTAATTCCTATAAATTAAAATTCTTCTTCGTTCCGCGACATTTATCGCCAGAATTTATCGATGTTTTTTCTATTTTTTTTGAATTCTATTTGATTCTCATTCTCAGATTCGAAGACAAGTGCTAGCAAAATTATGGCCTCTAATACCATCAAAAGCAAGATAATCCCTTAAGAAACATCATCTCCAATTTTTTTTATAGTGACTTTTATGATTTATGCACTGATTTTTTGGGAGGATAACGATCGGATTTCTGTGAGCTCTATTTTGATCATTTTTTTTTTTAATTTTTTTAGCATCATTCAGTACCATCCATCGCTGACAAGTCTCAATCAAGGGAGCCACAGCTATGCTACCATTAGAAGAAGCCTCGCCACCTATTCCACTAGGTCTCTGTGGCATCGAAGAAAGAGGAGATGGGGATCCCGTTCCATTCTAAACAAAAAAAAAAACAAAGAAAAAAAAATTTTAAAAAAAATTCTCTCTTCACTCTATCTCATCTCTAATCTTGAATCTTTCTCTTCTTTTTCTCTTCCTAAAACTTTCTCTCTCTATAATATTGATCTACCTATCTTCTTTATTTTCTCTTTTTCGAACTTTGGAAAACTTTTGACGACCACCCCCCCACTCTGTAAAGCAGCAGTGAAAGTGGGTCAAGAACTATTACTGGAATAATGCTTGCCTCTGAAATCAAAATCAGTGCAACGACAAGTGAGACCGCTTCCATCGTCGGCAATGCCATGGAGATCAGCCACGGCTTCTACCACCAGCAGAACCGCTGGAGACCGATTCTCCTACTAGGCCATGGAGCAGCACGAGTGGAATTCAAAATGCAAGAGCATGTGAAGGGGACCAAGTGAAGAGGAGATGGTCAAAATGGGAGATGTTGATGGCGGTAGAAAGAAAACTAGGCAGGAGGCAAGGAAGGAGGAAGGAGGGACAATGGTGGCGCTGGGGGTGACAGTACTGATAGGGGCGTCGGGGGATGCAATCAAGATCAACATTTATCAAGAAAAAAAGAGAGCAGTGGTGGAGCGGCAAGAAAGTGGGATGGCACCAACGGACGTGAAGAAGATATGAGAAGAAGAGAGAGGACGTAGGTGCAATTGAGATCGACATTTATTGAGAGAGAAGGAGAGCCGTGGTGGGGCAGCAGAAGATGAGGCGACACCAGCAGGTGTGGAAAAGATATGAGAACATGAAAGAAGAAAAATATTATTTTATAATATAATATAATATATAATATATAATAAATAAATAAAATATTTAAAAATATTTAAAAATATTTAAAAATATTTATTAAAAATATTTATTATTAAAAAATTTTAATAATTATATATCATAATTATCTGCCTCGCACAACATGCAGGTCTTCGATTAGTTGAGTAGATTTATGATAAATTAATTATATTTAAATGGATTAAATATATTAAATGGATAGATTAAATTTGATGGAAATGAATTAAACGAGCCATGATGTATCTAATTATTAAACTTTATCAAAACGGATTGAAGGTGTATCAAAGATCTAAATCTGAACTTAATCTACTTAATAATTAAATATAGATGAATTAATTTATTTATTATCTAAATTTATTTTCATCAAAATTAAAACTGCTTAAAATAAGTCGGTTGTACATTGGGTTCATGAGTTGTATCAAATTGCCGCCTGCTAGTCTGTGAGTTATAAAAGAGATGTGGCGATCGAAACCTGTGGACAATCTATGAAAAGATGTTTTTATTCGCGCATGCTAAAAACACTCGCACGTCCATCTATGTGTTCTTATTTATCCTCGTAGGAGCGTTATTAGGAATATGTATGACATAGCAGCAAATGATTCAGGGGGACGAATCTTCAAGAGTATGAAAAAGCCCACCAAACAAAGTGTTTCGATCTTCATTTTGCCATCGATTTCTCGTGTGATTTATGATTTTTGAGGCATATCAACACAAGTGCTTAAAAGCATACGAGTCTATGATACATGTTAGGATTTTGCTACGATGTTCTAAAGAATAGTTTAATCTTTTTGTAATTCATCTATTTCTAATTATCGGATTAAAAATTAATGGCTTGGATTTCTCAATCAACAACCAATTGGAGCATCAATATACATGATTGGTATAGTAAATATCTCAAAAATTATAATTATTTTAATATTAAAATGGACAGCAAATCTTTTAATTAAATTGAATGTTCGGATTTTTTTTGTCAAAAACCTTCACCCTTGGAGAAGGCTTGAAAAGAAGGTGTCAGGGGAAGGGGGGTGGAGGCATTGTGGGTGTATGCAAGGGCGGAGGAGGAGCAGGGTGATAGAGTTGTCACCAAGGGTGGAGGAAGAGGAGAAGGAGGGGGCCGTGTTGGTATATTCTGACCACCACAGAGGAGGAGGAGAAGGGAGAGCTTGGCTCTTTATCAAGGATGGAGGGGGGGGGAGGAGTAGATCTGTCAATGGATCAAACCTAAATATCTAAACTCGGATCCGATCCTAGTTATCAGTATCGAACCCAAATATCCAACGGATCTGATCTTGAAATACTAAATTTGGATTCTAATAGATCTCGGATATCCAGACCTGGTTCTAGAACCTAAGACTCATATTCAAAGTCTCAAAAAAAAATCTAAAAAAATATTCAAGACGGTGAAGGACAACGATGGAGAGAAAAAGATGAAAGACAGCGATGAAGAGGAAGAGACGGCCCGAATGGCGGTGGAGATGATACGAGATAGATTTTGTTTAAGGATTCGAACCCCACCTTCACGAGATTTTGTTTAAGGATTGATGTATTTCAAAGATTGCATTTGTTATCTCACAGCCCATTGCCTGTTTTTTTATCGGATGTCTCCGAAGAGACATAGCTCATTGCTTGTTGACCCTATATACATGCATGCACGCTAATGGAAGCGTAGCGTTTGCGGTGCACATACACGTACAATTTATGGATATTGGTGATTTTGTTTAGAAAGGGCTTGTAATTTTTTTTCTTCTTAAGTGCCAGGTTAGAACATGCAACGACAAAATGCCAGTAGGAAGAAGTGCAGAATACGAGAAGTAATGATTGTGTTGTTCCACACAATAGTAACATGTTTCAGCCTCAATATTAAATTCTATCATGAGTACAGCCAAAAACATCTGCCAGCATGATGACGAACAATGAGGAAGCAAAGTGACTGTGGACCGTCTTATATCTGATATTTCAGTTTTTTCTTTTTCCTGTTAGACCTGTATATTTGATTACCGTTTTGCTAGAAAAAAACATACATACTTTTGAGAAATATGGTGGAATGCCATCACTAAAGCTTCAACTCCAGAGTAAGCTATTGAAGGAAAAGATACCAACCACTAGACCCACGTCCTCTTACAAGGGAATAAGGTATCTGATGACCATGATTCTCTCATTTGATGAGTTGATATAACAATTCTGCTACTTATTGTTGTATTCATTCAAGTATTGCACGATTGATTCAAAATGAGGGATACATGATAGTATAATTGAAGCTAGCACGTCATGCTGCACATCCCAGAAAAGCAAAGGAATCATTAAAATGTTTGGCAACGAAGTCCTAGCTCACAAGTCAATAAGGAAATAACAGAATCTAACCATCAAATAGCTGTGCAAACACAATTCATGAAGATTAAGCATGCGAACAAAGGGATGAGAGGAAATACTATATAACAGGTCTCGTGGCATCGTGGCAAAATTTTTGCGTACATCTTGTGACATGACATTCACAAACTACCTCTGTCACACAAAAGCCGTCTTGCACCGTTGCTTTTGCTTCTTTACCTGTAAATACATTAAAACATGTCGATAATTAGATACTCTGGATGTGATATATTCTACCAGCCATGCTAGTTTTCACTTGAATTTAATTGCTACTGGGATAGTCGGCAAGTCATCAGCTGATTTAAAACATAATCCATGACCCAACTGGGCATTCTCCCTTCTCATCATAGTCTGCAAACTCCCCTCCAGTTAGATCCACTTCAAATGGAGTGCCACTTGTCTAGGGAACATGATACCACCTCAATATTAAGTTTCAGAATACGTGACACAGCTAGTAGTATCTTTTGGTCTATAATTTTACTTTAAAAAATAATAATAAAAAAAAGAGACATGCACATTCTGATCATTCATCCGTTCTATGGAACACTAAGGATTTGCAAGATCAACAGATTGCCACTTGGAGAGAATCCATAAAGCAAAACTTACAGGAATAAATCTAACATACATAGGAAATTCATGGAGCTGTAGCAAGAGTTAGGGTCTCATGGATGATGAAACATAATTATTAGTACAGAAGCACCAACATTCTGTGCATCAAAATTCTACTAGGACATACACACAGACACAATTACAGTAGTACAGCAAGTCAACAAGTAATCATTACCTACAGGCCTTCAATATTGCAAAACCACTGTCACTAACTACCACTGACATTTGCATTTAATTTTCAAATAATATAATACAACCTGATGATATCTTTCTGCTGCCCCTTGTCAGAAACTAAGCATTTGAATGTTGTACAATGTGGTATCAATGTTACATCAACAGGTGTGGCCAGCAAGAAAAATGTCATGTCCTCGAGTCAACCAGCACTAAACCCATTAGACGTGCTCTTCAAAATGGAGAACCCCTTTGTCCTTATGATTATTCAATAGATGACATTTTTAATGAATCATTTCAAGGGATCTGGAGTATAAAAAGGGAAGGGAAAAGAGACTGTAGAAAAATGACCAGTAACAGACGAAGAAGAAAATGGGATAAATCTGATTAACTTCCAGCACAGTGCATTAAAAGGAGGCCATGCCAAAATATCTGTCTCTCATCAATTAGAGAAATAAGATTCACCAGTTTAGAGAATTTAAGTTTTCTGCATGTTGAGACATTCAAATAGAAAAATTCTGTTACTTTGCTTAAAACTTTCTATAAAATTGACAAAATCTATATGCTTCCAGACAAAACAAATGTCAACCTGCAAAAAGAGTTGGCATTAAAATGTTAGCAGGTATGGTATCATTAAGTTCTCTCGTGTAAATTTTAAAATAAATCTATATTCTATGCCCTATTAGTATAAACTCTGATGCCCCACTGTAGGCCACTAAATATGCCAGGGTCAAGACTATGATTTGGCTCAAGTGAGCAAGCAAATAAACTGCACTTGGCTGGACAGCCCATAATTGATTTTGTCTATCAGCCTTAGTTTCTAGCACCATTGCACCAGAATGATCATTAAGGACTTGAATTGAAGACACCAACAATAGCCAAACATTTCCTATTCTTGCTCCTATTGTCCCTGCAAACAGGACATCAAGACAACAGGCCTTAAAAAATGAGAGAACTCTCGGACGTGCATCACTTGTTTTTCATTTCAATCAACATGCTACTGCACTCATGACCTTCACTAGCATTTAGATCAAATTTCCTTGCAACCCTAAACAACATTAATCAACCTCACTTGGGGAGCAACAATCAATTTCATTCACAACCCCAAAAAACCACATGAACTGTCCCAAAACAAAAGATTTCAAAGCAAGCGCAGTGCCCAGTATTGAATTTCTGGGACAATCTCACTCACACACCATTGTGTCTGCTCATGCACAGCCACCAGCCATTTTATCTCGTTCATCAAGGCAGAATCCAATAAAATGTTCGATATTTACCACTATCATTGATATAGTTCACAAATTTCACAATGTGTTTGAAAGGAGGAAACTAGTAAAATGCTGTGCAGCTATCATCTATATGAATTGCAATATAAGGTGCAATTAGAACTAGTTCACAGGCATAAGAATTTGCCACCATAGTTCTGCAGGAGCTGAATGTACTGAACAGGTATGTCCAGAGGTGACAAGCTAGGAAACAAATACGAGTTGAATGCAATACCAGAAGTGGTTGTGCAACACAGACTGTAAAAGACAAGCAGTAGATACTTACAGATTCAGCCTTCCATCCATCACCAAAAGAGAAATCAACAGGTTCAAAACCTCTGCAGTCAAAAACCATCAATCTGGTGTTCAATTCACGCTGACTAAGTTCCCGAGTCAATGGCTGACCATGCCCAGGAATCATCTGAATTGATCCTTCCCTCCCACATAGCTTGCACTATACAAACAGATGTACGAAACACATGGCAGTGTCAGTACATCTAAAATTAACTGGCAAAATGTACAAAACACTCCTACACCAAATGTCTTTCAGTAACCTCTTTTGAGATGGTCATGCTTTCTAATTATGTATCAAACAAAGATGAGTACCTCATAAAATTTACATATGACTAACTGCCACCGTTTTCAAAAGTTTTCTACACATCTGAAAAGATTATAATCCAAAAAAAAAAAAAAGAACAAATCATTTATTGTCAAAAAAAGGCTTGGGGTCCAACCCTGCTACCAATGAAAAAGTCCATTGCCATGTGCATGGGGGCTTGGTGCTTCACACCATAATCCCACAGTGTACTGTGCTAATCCTGCAAATTACACCAATAACCTCATGAAATATGACATTGTTTTGGTACCATAGTTGGGCTCCATGGAAGAAGCTCTTTATTATCAGGAACTGTAAGCCACAAGTTGAAGAATAATCATTTTTCCTATTTTTAAATGTTCTTGCAGTAAAACATCAAATGCATTTAGAAGACAGAAAACAGAAAGAAAATGCAGATGGAAATGCAATACAGCCACATCCCACTGAGTCGGGGTATTTGAATGCAAGATGAACATTACTACAGAAGGCTCCCAACAAATGTTCAACTAATTGTTTCTAAAACTAAAATCATTTGACCCTCCAATTAGCCCTTTCTTTCACCATCTCTCTAATGCTTCTAAAAATGGGTTTTCTTTTAAAATAACAGTGCAAAATTGTCGATAACATTTACAATATGGTGTCATGATGACCCAATTTGTTTTATCAATGATCAGCTACAGAAAAAAGGTCTATTTGGTCGTAGCCAAGGAAAAGACAACAAGACACCACTTGCTTTTTTTTATTCCCTTCAAGTATAAAGATTTTCAGTAAAAAGTGGAAGCAGCAAACCCTGTCATCAAGTTGAAGTTTGGTAGATAGATTGTCTCTAAGAGTATCTTATCGGATAAATTTGATAGTTTCATTATCCACCTATTGATTCTGTTTTTGAATAATAAAGGGTTGTCAGAACTGCATCTATAATAATTACACAAAAAGATAAACACAAGGTATTTGCAAGCTTCTTATTGATCAGCTCAGATGCTGAGGGCAAAAAATAGTTATGGTGATGGGAGACAAGTGTGCTGCCATATGTAACTTGTGAGTTTTCTTCTCAAACAGATGGTGGTTGGCAAAAACTGTTCTGCATGAAAGATTTTACGAAGTCATACACATGGTAACTGACAATTGGAAAGGCCTCTCTCTATCTCTCTATGTTTTTGGACCACTCCATTAAATTTACCATCACCAATCTATCTATTTACTGCATTCAATTTCAAAACACCAGCCAATGTAACCCAATTTAAAGAGTATTGACAATAATACAGAAGACAGCTTTATTGAGGTATGGTTTGGAGGCTATGCAGTGGAGCCCCATATACATGATGGCAGATAGCAAGAAATAATTTTTTTTTGTTTTTGATGATGCGTTGGTTGGAGTGCTAGGATGAGGATGACTTTAACGTGATCATTGTATGGAAGGCACCAAATTGCTCTTTTGGTCAGAAAAGACTAGTTAGATACTGAAACAAGGTTTGGGTACTTATAATGAATAAGTGATTAGATTTCTGAAATGATTTCCATTTGACTCAAACTAAATTCTGAGATGGAGACCTAGCTGGGTAATTAGTGAATGTAAAAGAAGGATATAGGAACAAAATTTCCATAACAAAATGAAGATGAAAGTAAGGAGGTGAATGATTTTCTAATTACATAAAGGGAAGTATAGAAGGGAGATTCACAAAGTAGCCTCTATTAGTTGTTATTTGGAAAAAAAGGGAAGAATGGCACCTTGATGGGAAGAATATAGGATCATGCTCCATTCAAAATCTTGGGTTTCACTCTAAGCATTCTAGGTGGACCCTTATTTGCAGTTAGGGTGAGGAGAAGGGAAAAACATTTAACCTATCTACATAATTCACTATAACTTGGCTATTACAATGTTTCTTTATGTCATCTTACAAGCTTTAGTTTTTTCTTTTTTTCATAGATGTGGACAATTAGATCCTTACATCATGGCAAACATCTCATCCTATTCAATGTGTTTTTTTTTTGTGCATATCACAAAAGACTATACATGGGAAATGTAAAAAAAAAAAAAAAAGAGAAGCAAGTAAATTTTATTCCAACTAGCAAAAGAAAAATTATCTTATTATTACTATAATCTCTTTATGCACTGGGGCAAGCCTGGATTTTGTTTCAGCCATCAAGAAGATTACCTTTCCTTATTGCTATCTTCTTCATATCAAAATGGCAATGATGTTTTCTACCATCCTCCGTTTCTTGGAGGTACAATTTGATAACATAAAAAACATAGATATATACGTAAAAAAATTATTATTAAATTTTTAAAAAAAGAGGGTTAACTTAAGTTTTATAATAAAGTTGAAGAATATAAAGGGTCAAATTGCAAGAGTAAGGCAGCATGTTTTTGAGAAAACATTTTAACAGCAAAACAGTTTAAAAATAAGAGGTGAGGAAAAGTAATATAGCTTCCATCGAAAAAGGTAATCATATCTCATAGGCCATATTTCCACAAAAAAAAGGGTATAATGATATAACCAGAACATAAACTAATGAAACTACCAAATTAATTTCAAATCTAAATCCTTTGCAAGATTGCTTAGTAACAACATGAACTTATCTGCTGGCTTCCTGATTGCAAGCCTTCCACCATGTTATATTTTTACTCAAATTTGAAACAAGGAAAACAAATTCTAGAACTTAAAATGACATCAAGGAAGTGTACTTCTGAGGAATGAATCCACTTTGAACAGCAAAGTTAGTTTCCGTGCAATAGACCACTTTAAACTATCTCGCTATAGAATTATATTACAAATATAAAGAAGAAAAAAGCAAACAACAATGCCAAAGTCCTTAAAAGATAAAAGGGTCATCATCTCACTGCCCAATCAAAGAAGAATAATAATTAAAAAAGAAAACATCCCATCCACTTAGTACCACTTCTCCACAGACTATTGTAGATTAAAATTCAGCCCGGAGCAGCATTTTAGTTAGGCGGCTTGTCAGGTCCATATCATCAATATCTTAATCATATAAAGTACAATGTTCCTTAAAGTTCAATTGGGTCTAGTAAAAAAATGAAAGCACCTGTAACACCCATTTTTCAACCCCCATCATCTACTTGTCATGCTGCTCGTTATCCTAAGATAACAATGAAAGTACTCACTTCTAGAATGTACCTCTTCAATACAACTTCTACAAAACATAAGACCCATCTTTTCTTGCACTTGCAGTCAATGGCAGGGCGGTTTAATTAGAAAAGTTATTAGTCAATTTTCATGTTCAGGGTTCTTTAGTAGAGTTTCTTTTAATTGATAAAATAAGCCTCCCTTAGTTCATTGAAATATCTACACACATTTCCATTATAATTGTAAGTATTGGAAACAAGCATGTGACCAACCAAGGTGTGAACATAAATAGGCACGCAATAAAAGGAGAAGATAGTTGAAAACCACTTCAGTGTGGCAGATTTAACATTCGTGCAACATAAAGCCTAATCTCTCTCTCTCTCTCTCTCTCCTCTTTTCTTTTCTTTTGATGAAAAAGGAGGCTATGGATTTAGCCACCTGTCTTCTATTGAAGGTGTAAAATATTTACACATGTTGACTTAAGAAAAAAGAGATGTGCTACAGTTGATCAGAGAAAAAAAAACATCAGACTGGGGGATTAAAAAACATGGTCACATCAGAAAATTCCAACTCATCAAGATCGTCCCCAAAAACAAGGTGAAGAAAAGGCAACGGGAGTTTTGTAACCAGCGAAGATCTAGCCAGAGATCTCTTCACAGGATATTTGCAGAAGCCAGCCTAATGGTAAAACAAAATAGATGAGGCCAGCCAGTTAACAGTCCAAAACTCTTATTCGATCTTTCGGATATTACTCTAGTGCTTATCAGAAAGGTAAGACTGATTTGCCAATGGAACTGAAGTCCTCAATGTATCAAGCATTTCCTTGAAGACAGTTTATTGCTGGAAAAATAGATCTCATCAATCCCCATTTTCTTACCTCTAACCACGTGTCTCAAGAACATTGTAATAACAAAACCATCCAGATCAAGATTCAAAGATCGCTAACATTGAACAAAATAAATATCAAGGTGGATATTTAAAGGAGATAAATCGATATAAGCTAATGCAAACAAGATCCTAGTTAACAAATCATTAGCGACCTCATCAGCTGATATCAGAAACACGACCAGGGATCAGAAAGCTAAACCAAGATGGAAGGGCTCATCTTGAACGAAAAGTCATGGATAAGCGAAAAGCTATAACATGAACAACCCAAGAACCGAGAAAGCTAAAGAATCGAGCAAAAAATAGCAAGAAAACCGTCACAAAAACAAAAGAAGGATCAAGAATGAGAAACAGTGAGCAAAAAAAGAACGATCCAGCATCAAGATACGAACATAAACTACCTTCTGCACGAGATTGGCAGTTCCCTTTCCACTGGAGAGAGGGACCGATTCGGACATCGTCGCGCACGTCTCTTTCTGGCTTACCTCCCCGCAGTTCTCGCATTTCACCTGGACGAACCCAAATTTCCATCAAGAATCCTCAAAAGAACAGAACAAAACCCTGGAATCCGATCAAGAACGCGAATCGTTGCTAGAAACGAGAGATTGAACAAGGGGGGAGACCTTGAAGTAGTAAGGGTAGTTGGGATCGTCGCAGCCGCCGCGGGGCTGGAGATTGGTGAGGTTCTCCAGCTCCGCCGTGAAGGAGAGCATGTAATAAACCATCTTCTCGGCACGCGCGAGAGCGAGCGTGCCCCCCACCCAACCGCATGGGATTCCGCGCGGGATCAGCGTACATATGTGAAGGAGTTATAAACTGCCAACGGAATGATCGAGAAATGCGAGTGGAATGAAATGAAAATCTTGTGGCTCGTCTTGATAAGACTTAACGACCAAAAAAAAAAAAAAAGGTTTGCATGAGCGGTGGGCCGGACTCGCCTGAAACTTTTCTTTTCAATTTTTTTTTTAAAAGTTATTTTTAACAAAATTATTTTTTTAATTTTTTTTGATATATTTAATTAATTATTAAAAAATTATTATAAAATGACTAATATTTGATTAAATATTTTTTATAAAAACTATGTAAAATATTTATTATATTTTTAATAAATATAAGATCATATCTTTTTATTGTTGAACTTTACATAAATAGTAATATTATATTTATATTAATATTAAATAATGCTAATATATTATAATATAATATTATATCATAATAGTATATTATATTAATATGATGCTAATATATATTAATATAATAGTAATATTTTAATATAATAAATTTATTAATATATAGATAAATATAATATTAAAATATAATAAATATTATAATATGAATATTAATATAAGCATTATATTATCCTCAATATTTCATCTTAATAATTTATTTTTGATATTTTATAAAATCTTAATCATGGTCTTAAAAAGAATATTTTGGAAAGAAAAAGATATCATCATTTTTCATGAAAAATTCTAAAATTCATTTTTTCTATAAATTTTTATTTTTTATAAAATATAAAAAATATTTTCTTATGAAATTTTTTTTTAAATTTTTTTTAAATTTAATTAAATAAAAAATTATCTTTTTATTTTTTAAAAATTATCTATTCTCTCTACTTCTCATGAACCAAACGGATCCTACAAGATGGACTGGAGCCTTCTGGATGGTAAGGAACTCTTCATACTATGAATGATGAGGATCAAATCGTGACCACCTTTTAGCTGACTACTATATGTTTTGTGCCTCCTCTTTTGCTTATATTGAAATAGTTATCTTATGTCTGATGCTTAAAAATTATAGCTAGTGTGTCATTGAGACTTCTCATTGTAGCCCTGTCTAGATTGATCCCATCAATCTAATAATAAGGATGGCAATCTAATCTGACCAAATGCATGCAGGTTAGATCAAATTTGTAAATCCAAATCTAATTTATTTATTAAATAGATAAAAAATTTAGAACTAAATATAATATATTTTTTAAAATAGATAATTTAATCTGACCCACATAATCTATAGCCAAATCAGGTTAAATGGGCTCAATAAATTAAATAGATTTAACATATTAAATGGATTAAATAAATAAAATATGATAGAAATATGTTAAATAAATTTTACACAAATCTTAATCATGTTAAATAGATAAAGGCATGACCCGATCCATTTATTAAATAAGTCAAGATAGGTTAAGTAGATTAAAAGTCTAAATTTGAATCAATCTATTTAACTAACAACTTTAGGTAGGTTGAACCATTTATGATCTAAATCCATTTATGCCAAATTCAAATCTGCTTAAAACTAATTGTTTGCAAATTAAATTGATGAGTTAGATCATAAATTGCCATCTCTATTTAATAAGATATAACTAATGGAAAAAATGTAGGGTTTCATGCTTGAATTTCAAATTTTTTTTAAAATAAATCATAGCGAAAGATATAAATTAAACTATTTAATCTATAAAAATATATAATCTAATTATTAAATTCTATATTTAAGATTTATAACATATCATAATGCATACATAAATCTGAAAATAAAATATTTTAGTATTGATCAAATCAATATCCTAGATCTAAAATAATTCTAGATCTAAACTCTAGATCGCATCTAAATAAAAGAAGAGATCAAATCTCTCACCTTCGCACGGATCGAGAACTCTGCGATTAATTTTCGTTGTTGCCTCTGGAGCCGCACACGCGTCTGACTTCTATAGAAAGTCCACACGAGACTGCAATATAAATCGAAGATTCATCGAACGAAAATTTGCTTGAAGTACTAGCTTCTCGTAAATTCCTTCTGATAGTTAATCTAAAATTTATTCTTCTGATCTCTTGAACACTCTAAGAGATGAAGAATAAGAGGAGGAATAAGAAAGAAATCTAACCCTTAGATCTTTCAAAAATCAAAAATTAAAGATAAGGAAAAACATCCTAAGAGAAGACATATCTTCTCTTTTAGGATATCAATGATTGATGTCCTAAAAATATCTCTATATTAGGACAAGCGAAGATCTTCTCCTTTAGATTTTTTTTTATATTTCCATATCTAATGCTCTCTAATTTTTCTCATAGAAAAATCTCACAAAAATATGGAGAAGAAGGATTCTCAAAGAAACCTTAAGAGAAGACCTTCTCTTCTTCTTCTCTCATCAAGACATGATCATATCATGTTCAAAAAAAATCACCATGCCCCAACACCTTGGAGCACAGATCCCCACGCTCTCTTCCTCTCTCTCTCTCTCTCTGATTTTTATCATAGAAAAATCACAAAGAAATAAGGAGAAAATAAATCTTAAAGGAAAACTATAAGAGAAGACATTCTCTCTTATCTTTGTCTTCATCAAGATATAAACCTTTCATGTCTTAATGAACACTACTATAGAACATAGGCTATGGCAGTGGTTATATAACCGTTGTCACTGTAGTCATCACCGTAGATCTATGGCAATGATTGTTGCAGTGGTTATGAAAATCGATGTCATAGATTGCCTATTTGCAGCGGTTTTTAAATCGCTGTCATATTTTGATCTATGACAGCGGTTATGTAACTACTACCACATCTTGACCTATGGCAGCGGTTACGTAATCATTATTATAGATATATAGCAACCATTATTGAACCACTACCATAGGTTCTATGGCAGCGATTGACACATGCCTACGACAGCAGTTGGCACATCTACGACAGCAGTTGTAAAACCGCTGTCGTATTTTTTAAATAATTAAAAAATATAAATTTTTTAATTTTTTATATATTTTACCTAATAAATACAGAGATATATAATATAAAAAAATATTATAAATATAAAAATATTTTTAAAATGTTAAAATTTTATTATCGAATAAAATTTATTACAATATTTTTCAAAAAAATACATCAAAAATTTTTTAAATCTACATCATCATCGTCACCAGGAGATGGAGCACGAGCTGGAGTCGGAGTTAGAGCTGAAGCAGGAGTCAGAGCCGAAGCTGGAGCTGGAGGAGCTGGAATATGGGCTAACATATCCTCAAAGCCCATGAAGATACCTCCAAAATGCGTACTGAGCGTCGACACCATGTCTCCCACGATGCCCTCCAGATGAAATATGCGCTCCTTAGTCTGACCTACCCGCATCGCAGCATGATCTACCCATGCCAATGTCTCAAGCTCCTCCCAACTGATGACATTAGAAGCCTGTGAAGAGACACTCGCCTGAGATCAATAGCTGGTCGGTGTATGTCCGGGCCTGTATCGGATCCTCCCAGAGTACTCAAGCCCCAAGACCTGAGATAGATGGTTATGGGGGCCAGAGGTATCCGGGCCCTTGCTCGCGAGCACATCTAATTGATCCTATAATTATAAATTTAAATAAAATTTTATAAGAAATACTATAATACTAATCATATATACTAATATATTTAATACTTACAAAAATCCTTCCGATCGCCCGTTCATTGGTCTGCCATTCTTATCCGTATGGCTAGATCGGAAGATCTCGCTACAGCTGGGCATCACTCCATCTTTCATCAGCTATAACAATGGATCAGTTTATCAAAAAAATAAAAAAAATTAATTTAATTTATCTAATAAGATTTAGAATTTATTATCTCTCTATGCATACGACTGGTCATAGACTCACGATCGAGAATGTGCGTATACTCTTAGGCTATCCGATTCTCCTAATTCTGATGGAAGGTAGGCTAATAAATATTCAAATAAATAATAAATATTTAAAAAATATTTAAATATAAATTTAAATATATTAAAAAATTTAAAAGTTAGTAATTTTACCTCGAACTCCTGACTCCTCCAATGTATAACTATCCTCTCCCACTGACTCAGAAGACAGTCCTATATCTAAGAAATAAGCTCCTCTTGAGTGTCTCATCGATGCTCAAGCCATCCTCTATAGAGCTTGACCTTGTAGCCCTAGTATAACTCTTCGATCTTCTTCAGTCGGACATCTTGAGCCCTCTCGTGATTAGGAAAGTCATACCTCCTCTGCATAAAGTTATCAAAAATTAGTTATAAAATTATTCTAATCAAACATAGTGTAAACATGTAAAATGCATAAATATAATTAAGATGCACTTACCCATATCTCCTTCCACACCCAATCTCTGACAGCAGCATCCATCAATCGCCTATCTCTGAGCTCTACGAGAATAATGTCTGACCGCCTCATAAGCACTCCAAAAATGGAATGCATCTTCCGTGCGGTCTTTCTTACTGGCCTTCCCTCTACATCATATTATACCATCACCTGATGCTGACGGTTCCACACATGCGCCATATATGTGGGACCATGAAATGTCTGGTTTGATGATGCACCTACAATGAAAATATGTTATGCAAATATATAAGTATACAAATACTATATAAAAAATAAATAAATAATATAATAAAAAAAATACAATCAGATGTCGGTGGAGTAGCATGTGTCGGAGATGTGGGTGATGATGGAGGCTTAGATATCGGTGGAGTAGATACCGTCGGTGGAGTAGATGTCATCGATAGAGATTCCTGAGTAGTCGATGCGAAGATGAATGAAGTATGCTCCGACTGCTCATATGCCGAACTCCGCATAATCCATCGAGGAGCAGGGGTGAAAGCTAGGTAGCATTTCGGTGCCATCATGATTGGCAATGTTAATAAACATCAACCAATATAACATGTTGACTTGAGATAGCCGGCTCCATGTCTAAGAAATTCGGCTTGGGTCCTCTCTCAGTCGGCTCGATCTCGGTCTGAGTCGATTCAATTGTGTGCCATCCTCTATTCTTGCCTCTCTCTGTCCTCCCCTCATCTTTTCGACAGCCCATCTCTCACTCAATCTCCATCGTCGGCAAAGCCAGACCTCCGCCTCCTTGATCCCTCTCTCCCTCTCTCAATCTCCCTCATCAGCGAGGTTGGACCCCCTCCCTCCCTCTCTCCCTCTCTCAATCTCCCTCGTTGGCGATGGCGTTGAGGCCAAACCCCTCCCTCCCTCTCTCACTCTCTTGATCTTCCTCACCAACGAGGTCGAACCCCCTCCCTCCCTAGTGATGCCGGATGAGGATCGGACCCCCTCCCTCCCTCTCTCTCTCTTAGTCTCCCTCATCGACGATGACGGCAAGGCTCGAACCCCTCCTCCCTCTCTCCCTCTCCCTTTCTTAGTTTCGGGATCTCAGAAATCAGGGTCTGGATACCTAAGATCCATTAGGATCCGAATCTGGTATTTCAAGTACGAAGACCGTCATCGAATATTCAGGATTCGGATCCTATTACCAGTAATTAAAATTAGATTCGGGATCTGAATATCCTAAGGTTCTGATCCTGAACCTGATCCATTGATAGGTCTAGTCTAGTAATTAATAAATAATATTTATAAAATTAAAATAAAAATTATACCTATGGCTATAGAGAGGGGGGATCACACCGAAAGCTCCGAGGGTCGCTGGTGACAATGGCTAGAGGAAGACGACGGTGCTAGAGGATAACCTACAAAATAAGAGCAAGATAGTGAGATAGAGAGAGAAGAGAGAGAAAGAGACGGGGGGTGGGAAAGAGAGAGAGGGAGAGGGGCCCGAAGGGGCACCGTGATGGGAAGAGGGAGGGGGAGGGCAAAGGGCGAGCGGAGGGCAGCAATCGGGGAGCAGACCGAAGATGGGAGGACGGGGGCGAGCGGTCGGGCCAGGAATGGAGAGGGAGGGGTGGGTGACGGCGGTTGGGAAGGCAAGGGGTGGGAGGCCAGGGATGGGGAGGGCAGGGGGTGGCAACGGTCGAGGATGGGAAGTGCAGCGCAGGGGGGTGGGACGACCAGGGGGTTGGACAGGCGGGGGGTGGGTGAAGATCATCGGAAAGAGGCGGCAACGATCGGGGGGGAAGGAGAGGCGGTGCCGATCGAGGGAGGAAGACTTGGGTGGAGTCTCACCGACGACGGAGAGGAGGGGAGAGAGAGAGAGCGCACACGGGAGGAAAGAAAATTTAAGAATTTTTAACCTAACCTATGGCAACGATTTTCAAATCACTACCATAAATCTATGATAGTGGTTACTGAAAACTGCTGCTATAGATCTATAGCAGTAATTTTCTAATCGCTGCTATAAGTCTATGACAGCGATTTTCAGTAACCGCTGTCGTAGGTTGAAAATAATTTTTTTCTTATTTTTTCTCTAAATATTATATAATTTTAAAATTTAATGCTCATCTTTACCATTCATTATCTAAATAATTATCATTTTAATGTCATCACAAAAGATCGCCTCGATTCGATGGCCCTAGCTTCATCGATCAGAAAAATTCGATTTCGATGATCATGAATGATGATGCGATAATCTGATAGATGTAGATCTTCGATCGATTCAAAAATCTACAATGATGATCTTGGTAATATTTATAGCATACTATCAAAGTTTTACTTCAATTGGATATCATTATTATTGTCAATTTAGTACGAAATAATTTCGATCGTTAAATTAGAAACAAGCGATCAAAGGACTAAATGACATCTAATTATGAGATAATTTTTTAGTTAAATGATATTTTCTATAATTTTACTTATTTTATATGGCAATGATAGTAAAATTTAAATCATTTTTGTATGAACTGTTCATGTTAAGCGGATATTGCAAAAATACGAGCATAACAACCAATGGAGTTTAAGAATGGTTATTAGATGACGTATAGTTTTAGATTATTGACGCATAGTTTTAGATCGTTCTTAATCTTATGAGTTGAATTTTATAATCATCATCATAAAAAATGATTAAAGTAGTAGCCAAGATCATTTATAAAAAAAATTATCTCATAATCGGACACCATCTGGCCCTTTGATCATTCGTTTATCATTTAACGGCCGAAATTAATCTATACTAAATTGATCAAGATAATAATATTCGATTAAAATAAAATTTTGATAGTACACTATAAATATAATCGAGATCATCATTATAAATTTTTGGATTCATCGAAGATCTTCATCTATCAGATCATCACATCGTCATTTGCAATTATCGAAATCAAATTTTTTTGATCAATGAAGCTAGGGCCATTAGATTGAGGCGACCTTTTATGACAATACTCTAATAATAATTATTTAGATAATAAATAGTAAAGATAAATATTAAATTTTAAAATTATATAATATTTAGAGAAAAAATAAAAAAAAAATAAGACAGTGGTTAAAAAAAATCGCTGCTATAGGTCGACCTATAGCAATGGTTGTCGTTAACCATTGCTATAGGTCGGATCTATTATAGCAGTTATGAAGAACTACTATTATAGGTTGACCTATGTAGCAGTTTCTTATAACCGCTGCCATAGATCGATCTATAATAGTGGTATTTTTTAACCGCTATCGTATAGTCTATTGCAGTAGTTTTGAAAATTGCTGTCATAGTATGCGCTACCATAGACTCTTTTGTAGTAGTGCAATTAAAAAACATTAGTCTAAAAATATCAGACTTATTTTAAACATCAATCGATTTATCAATTTTAATTTAGTTTGTCTAAAAACTTGAGCTCGCCCATTGAGCCATGATCAGTATTTATTTATTAGATGTATGGACTTTGATCAACTACAATTATTGAAATGATCTATAGAAATGACCTAATTCTAATTAACTATTAATTATGTTTGATCAATTTCTTAACTTAGTCCATATTTAATCTAACCTTAGATCTAACCCAATTAAGTACCTAATCAAAGCTAACCCATTATCCTTTAACCCATATTTTATAAAATTATCTTAGGATCTTTAAATCATAAATCTAAATCCTAAATAATCACTTAATTCTCAATTAAGTTCAAAGTTTATGGGTTTAGGTTTATGAAACCTCAGAACTAATTTCTGATTTAATCATTTGAAATATTTTCGAATTGCAAATAGTTTACATTGAATCCATATTCAATACAAGGTTTAGATCTGATTTATTTTAATATTTAGATCATATCCTATGATTTTGAATCTAGGATTTTGTAGAAAGTAAGTTCTCAATTTAAATTCTGCAAAACTAATATGTTATATATATACATTCTAGATTCAAAATAAAAGATACATATCAACATATGCAACAATAGGATCTAGATCTAAACATAAAACACATCATATTGATTAAATCATAAATTATTTAATTTTAGATTTAAAATCTAAAAATAAATCATAAATCATTTAAGATCTCATCTAACATATTTATGATTTATTCAGGTCAGCATATATTAGAACAACCTCTCCACTGTAAGGAATAAATCTTATAGTAGGACAATCTTATAATCAATATGTTCGATCCGATATTATTTAGATCTAATCTAAATAATTTAAAATAGATCTAATATTAATTTAATTTTATACTTAAAATAAAAAATGAATCATAAAATTATTTAGATCATATCTAACTTATTTATGATTCAAAAATAAATCAGCACATACTAGGACAATCTCTCCACTATAAGGGATAAATCTTACAGTAGGATAATTTTATAATCAGTATGTACGATTTATAGAATTTTATTTTTTAGATTTATTTTAATACAAACATAATCATATTATAATAGAACCTAGATGCTCTAATACCATTGATAGAAAATATGCAAGATTTCATGCTTGAATTTTAAAATTTTTTAAAATAAATCATAGTGAAAGATGCAGATTAAACTATTTAATCTATAAAAGCATATAATCTAATTACTAAATTCTACATCTAGAATATATAACATGTCATAATGCATGCATAAATCTAGATGAGAGAAGAGATCAAATCTCTTACCTTCGCACGAGTCGAAAACTTCACAATTGATTTTTGTTGTTGTCTTTAGAGCCACACATACGTTCGATCTTTATAGAAAGTCCATACGAGACTGCAATACAAATCGGAGGTTCATCGAATGAAGATTCGCTCGAAGTGCTAACTTCTCGTGGATCCCTCTTGATGGTTAATCTAAAATTTATTCTTTTGATCTCTTGAAAACTCCAAGAGATGAAGAATAAAAGGAGGAATAAGAAAGAAATTCAACTCTTGGATCTCCTAAAAATTAAAAATTAAAGATAAGAAAAATACCCTAAGAGAAGATATATCTTCTCTTTTAGGACATCAATGATTAATGTCCTAAAAATATCTCTACGTTAGGATAAGAGAAGATCTTCTTTTCTAGATTTTTTCATGTTTTTAGATCTAACACTCTCTAATTTTTTCATAGAAAAATCTCACAAAAATATGAGGAACAAGAATTCTCAAAGAAATCCTAAGAGAAGACCTTCTTCTCTTCTTTTTTTCTCATTAGGACATGATTAGATCACATCTAAAGATGATCACCACGCCCTAACACCTTGGAGCATAGATCTCTATGCCCTCTTTCTCTCTCTCTTAAATTTTTATCATATAAAAATCATAAAAAAAAAGAAGAAAATAAACTTTGAAAGAAAATTATAAGAGAAGATATTCTCTCTTATCTTTGTCTTCATCAAGACATAAATCTTTCATGTCTTAATGAAGATATTTTCTCCAAAGAACTAGGTGCCCATAACCCCCACGCGAACACTCCTTTTCCTTCTAGTTTTACTATGAAAATCATAGAACTTTTTATGCTAAAAAAAGATTAGAAGGAGGCATCCTAAGATAATAAGAAGACTAGGTCAAATGACCTAGTCAAACAAGAAAACAAGGAGGAGATTGGAGGGCGTCCAACTCTTGGACGCCTCCCCAATTTTTTTTTGTGCATGGAGAACCTCAAACCATCACACAAAATGAGAAGAAAAAGGGCGACAAAAAAAGATATGGGGCATGGATTAATTTTCATAGAGAGAGGAAAAGAGTTTTAATAAATTAAAACTCTTATTTAATTTGACTCATTCAAACTAACTTCTAAATAAGACCAAGTCAAATTGTATCCAAATTTACCAGGATATGCAGCGTGGAGAACCTCTCATTAGCGTGGAAAACATCACATAAAATCTGAAAATAAAATAAGTGGGCATGAGATCAAATGTGACGTAAGGAAGAAGTAAGAGTTCCAGTCCAACTGAAATTCTTCTTATTTGACTGGATCAAAATTATTTTAAATTTAATTTAAATTAAATTAAATATAACCTAATTAAGAGTGATTCTAGTCTAACTAGAAGCCCAATTAAATTAGATTAAATTATATTTAATTTTAATTTAAATCCTAACTCAATTAGAAATTAGGTACACTCAAATCCTAGTCCAACTAAGAATTATTTTTTACTTGCAATTAGCTTATTCAATAATCAATTAGACTTGATCCAATTAAGTATAAATTAATTTTAATTAAATCTAATTTAATTAGACTTGATCTCAATCTGATTGCTCAATCAAATTAAGCCAATTAGCAATCCAATTGCAAATCGATCCTCCTATAACATTTGCATTAGGTCAAACATCAATCGTATTGATAGTTCGATCTTAGAATGATTCTCAATCATCGATTAACTATCTGATCATGTTACAATATCTAATGTGTATAACCCTATAGGTTCGAACTTAAACTGATAGCACAAAAATTAATTTCTGTACCAGTCAAAGTGACCATCTAGCAATGATTTCCGATGTTTGGATAGGTTGAGTGTATGCAAAGCAAAATTCTTAGAATCCTAGTCCATGGTTACCATATAATTCATTCTTTTGATAAAGAATGCTCAAGACGATTTCAAGTACGTAGTCAACACTCATACAAGTTATCTTTATTGTGTTTTAAAATTTTGCAAATCTCGTGACTCCTCACGAGGATTATTCAGGCTTAGATTTTGCTAAATTAAAATACAGCGAGTCATTCTCTTCCTGAAATTAATCAAAAATGGTCAATCACATCTTGACTCACATATCGACTTCACAAGTACTTGATTGTACTCAGAAATCTTTCAAATCTATATTAGAAATATAGGCAGTCCGACATCAAAGTATAATGAATTATTTGCAAGTCACCGTGATGATCTCAGATCGGAGGGATACTTATATTCATTGGCTTTAGCTAGCTACTCTTGATAGTAGAGTGCTACGTTGGTCACGTTCAGTGCAGATATACTCATACATCTCATTTGAATGCTATACCAGTATCTCCATATCACTTGGCTATGAGGACAACCAACATATATGGCATACAGTGATCTACACTCGATAAGTTATCGTCCTTATTAATAACTTATCATTTGATCATGAATAATTTAAAAATTATTCGATAAATTTTTTTTTATCGATTGATTATGGTTCTAAGAACTTCATCATAATTTAGGAGTTCATTTAAAGAAGATAGAACTTTTATAATGAACAAACTAAATAATTATTATTATTAAATAATTTATATATAGATTTCAATCATCTACAACTTAAATGATTGATTTTAGGATATATTTTTTAATAATAACTATAAGAGAGTATGATATAAAATGATGGAATACAATTGAAGAGAGAGAGAGTAGATCATGATCTAGGTCGATTCCTATGGGAAGAAAAAATCTTAAAATTTGGATTTCACAATCCATACATTATCTTGTTCAGTCTATAATCATGCTCTTTCAATCATATCCCATCAAATTGATTAATTCAAATAAGAGTATGCTTTCCTACGATCATTATTTTTATTTGATACAAGTTATACATCAATTTATAAATTTTTTTTTGAAATATAGCCTCATCTTTAAATTTTTTATTTTTAAATAAATAAATGCATGAATTTAAACTTTTGGATGGATGAAAATCTCAGAATTTAAATAAAAAAAATAAGAATCCATAAAAATGTATATTTAATATTATATTAATTATTTATTTTAAAAATTTTAAATATTTAAATATAATAAAAAAATCCATCTAGTTTTTTTTTGGAGGAGGTTTTGCGTTGCTACGGTACGCTCCAAAGATGGGAATCATATCATTTTTGGATCTACTAAAATAGGCATAGGGGCTCATGGTACAAGGTTTTGAGTGAATGAGTGATGTACGAATTGCCGCTGAAAGGTGTCTCATTATGCGGTACGTTTTGTTCTCAGAAAGAACGCCTGAACCTGATTACCGGCTGTTTACTGGGAAAAACTTTGTTGGCTATATGATATCTCCATTATTGCGCTCAAACTTTCGGTTTGAGAAAGTACAACAATAGGGAGCCATCAGTACTTTTGGGTGATCATTAGTTTACACATGCGAATTCCCATTTCATTTGGCTTATATGATTTAGAGAGTAAAAGACCGAGAGCTAGTAAGATTTAAAACTATCTAAGCAAGAAAAAAAATGATGCATATAGATTTCTGCTGTAGACCCACAGCAAGGTCAAGGATCCTGAGCAGTGGTAGAGGGAAAGAAAGAGAGTGAAGAGAGAGAGATATTTTAAAGTATCTTCATTTTTCTCATTTTAAAAAAAAATAAAAGTAAAAAAAAAAAGTATGGCAACATCTGTAGTTTTAATACGCTTATGTGCTTATATTGGTTAGCGGGCATCTCTCCATCCGCGAGGAGCCTACAGTTCGCTGCGCGCAAGGCTTGGGGGAAAAAAAAAACCTTCGAGTAGCACCATTCGTAGTTTTCGATAAACCAGGCACTTAGATTGTTTGACGGGCATCTCTCCACCGGAGAGAAATCCATAAGGCATGTAGGACAAGTTTAGATCCTGCTTTTAAGACTAATGTCTCTTTAGACAAGACGTGCAAGATTTAAAGGTAAGGTCAAATGTACATAAACGGCCAATGAACGAACCCATCCCAATGAGTTACATATGGTGGTGTTTCTTGCGCAAACTAGAATTTTAGAGCATTGGTTTGCATGCAAGACTTGCTAAGCCTGAATTAGTTAAATGTTTATTGAAGGAATAGTTTATTGCACAATTAGAATTTAAGAGAATCAAAGCAGTCAGTGGCTAGTGATGCATTACCTCTGGACAGGTATGACCAAAGTGAGCTGTGGCTAATCGCATATCGAGGCTCTCTTAAGAACTTTGGCCCCTTTCCATTAAACGGTGGCACGCCATGAATACACTAGTTCAAATTTCGGTCCGTAGACTTCTCTATAAACTTTCTAATGTGGCACATTTTGAATTTTGAATTGTATGAAGATATGATTTGATATTTGAGTTCTGAATCTAAATGCCTAATGTTTGATGGGTTCCTTTTTGAGCTTTGTGATGTTTTTCATGGGCTATCTTATATATTGTATGTATAGATGTTGCATAGAGGTATGGTTGTTGAGTTCTATTTGGGAAATTGTACGTTTTTTTTTTTTTTTTTATAATTTTGTCATCTTAGTGAATTGGATGGGTAGCCCGTAATCCCCTCCTTGTTTCTCAGCAAAGGATGAGATCTCTTAAGATCTCACACCCAAAAAGAGATCTCTTTGGATCCTAGGCTCTTCAAATGGACCGGCGGTCATGATATGGCTAAGCAGAATGGAAAGGAGCAAGGTGGAGAATATTGCGGCCAATCTACCCACGCCTATAAATCAATGCTGAAAAACTTGCAAAGATAAGTTCCCACTGACTAAAGTTGGCTCCGATGGAAATTCTCCAATGCTTAAGTTAGTAGGATGGACTGATCGAACAGAAATTTAAAAGCAAAATGATAGAGATTGCTCTAAAAGTATTAGATGTGTCTTACCAAACTGATTAGATTATCTTTCTTTTATAGATGTTAGAGTAATAACCGCTGAGTACGTAGGTTCCTCTTTTTCTGGTGTAGTATGAACGTGGATAAATAATTAAAATTATCCACTAATCATCATTGCTTGCTCTTCTTGGGGATGATTTGTAGAACCAATCGAAAGCCGAATAAGTTGTTTGGAGAGCTTCCATCAATTAGTCGGCTGATTTGGGATCGATCGATCATCGATCGATTGGTTGATTTTATATCGACGGATCATCGATCGACTGACTTTATGCTGACGGATTATCGGTTGGCTGACTTTGTATCGATCAATCATCGGTCGATTGATTTTGTGCTGATTAATCATCGATCGATTGATTTTGTGCCAACAGGTCATCGATCGGCTGTCTTTGTATCGATCGATCGTCGGTCAAAGAGCTTTAAGTCGATTGTTGCCTTAATAATTTTCGATCAATGGTTAGTCAATCAAAAGAAGTAATCACTGATTGTCGGTTGTCAGTCTGATTATCTATCAGATGATCATATGTCGGTGCTCCCGTCAATATATCGGTGGAATAGTTGATGGATCGATGAGTGTTGACCTTTCGGGCAACCTTCTCAATGATGATGATTGATCATAAGTTAATTACCATCCTTCAACTAATTGATCAACAATCGACTGGGTTAGTGGAACGTCGATCGTCGAGTCAATCAGTCGGTGGTTCATTAAGTAATTCATCAATCATGCATCGTCCATCGTCGATCGTCAGTCGACAAACATCCATCGGTGTCCGATGATTTATTGGCTGGGTTGGTGAGTCGGGCGGTAGATTGACAACCCCCAATAGTTGCCCCCCACTTCTAAGTTTGGTATAATGATTTTCTACTTCGCACCGAACATAGGGAGTCGACATGTAGCATTGCTTCGAGCTTCATTCTGTCGTCTACCATTAATGATTGCCTATCGTTCAGTAATCGAATCCGAACTAACATCGTCTATCAGCTTTCGATTCATCTTTACCGAACGAGTTGAGTTATCTTTCTGATTTAGTCTAAATGAACAAAGTTCATCTATAAAAATTTTGGTTGATCGGTTGTCAGCTGATCATTAGTCGATTTCATATAACTAATCATCGGATAGTTTTTAACCGACTTAAAGTCAGTTTTCTAACCAGCCAATACTTAATCGTTTGTTGAAATATTCATAGGTCGGGGACAAGCCAACCTTGTGTTGGTTTCTAACCGACTTTTAGTTAGTTTTTTACCAACCAATACTTGATCATGATGATCGGGTGCAAGCCAACCATCCCTCGATTCGGCTATAGTCCAATCGATAAAAGTTGTGTTCTTTACTCATCGAGGTAAACCAACTAGTTCACAACTAGTAGCTTGACGCTTTTCTTTCTTTATTATTTCGTAAAAAAGTTATGCATTGGTATTGTCTGTTGGTCTGTCAGTCGGCTACTTGAGTTGTAGAAAATAGTCTTCTTCCCGATCGATCTGTTGTTATGTCGCAGGGGACCAACTTATTTTGATCAACTACACCAATTATTTGAGATGTGTCGATCGGTAGTCTTCATCGAAAGAAATACCGACTGATGATCACCATCCATCAGTCGGTTGTTGAATCATGCCAACTATGGTATGTTGACCATCGGTCGGTTGTAACATTTAGCCAACGAAAAACTTGTCCACTTCTTCAATGATGATCTTTTATCGCTCGGGACCGAATGGTCGTTTCTTAATCAATTCTTTTTCAGATGTTGCCCCCCTGACCCTTGGTCGCCTAGAGATCATGTTGATCACCCCGGCCATCGGTTGATTTGGATGAATCTCCTCCGATGCTAGTGGTTGATCAATATGGGACTAGGTCGAGTGATCGAGCTAGAACTTTTTAAGAAATCCTCATTGAATGAGAGCCTCAATCTCATCCTTCAGCTGGAAGTACTGTTAGATATCGTGGCCGTAGTCATGATGAAATCAATAGTATTTTCTCTTATCCTTACCTCGATTCTTCATCGATGGGGGTCGGTGAAGATAATTCTCTTCTTCAATCTCCATCAAGATTTACGCACGTGGAGTTGAGAGGAGAATGTAAGTATCAAACTAACTCTTCATATTAGTCGGTGTTGGGGATAAATCCCATTTCTGCTGAAGTTCAGTCTGATGCTTAGCCTAATGCGATCGATAATCATGAAAACCTTCAATTGAAAATTCTTCCTCCATCGAATTTCGGTCGAACTCCTTTAGCAGTCGAACTTCTCCAGCGATCGAACCCCTCCCGAAGTCCCTCCAGCGGTCAAACTCTCCCAGACCTTTCCTTCAATCGGATTTCTACAGGAGCCGAACTCATTCCGGACGTCTCCTTCAGTTAGATTCATCCAGGAGCTGAACTCCTTCCGGATGTCTCCTTCAGTCGACTTTCTACAGAAGCCAAACTTCTTTCGAACTTTTTCTTCAGTTAAATTTCTATAGGAGCCGAACTCCTTCTGGACCTCTCCTTCAATCGGATTCCTTCAGGGACCAAACTCCTTTCGGACCTCTCCTTCAGTCAGATTTCTTCAGGAGTCGAACTCCTTTCGGACCTCTTCTTTGGTTAAACTTCATCTAGATTCCTCCAGCAGATTACTTTCAGATTTTAAGTAGTATTTCTTTCAGATAATCTTCTCTAGCCATATTTTCTTTAGGAGTCCGAACTCCTTCAGAGAATTAATATATATCAAAGTTCTTCACCAACCAACGCTTGCTTTTTCTGAACTTCGACTATTAAATCTCAACAAACAGATGATCCCACTACCAGATGGTTACGACTATCATTTATCAGAATAGTTACGACCATTATTTATCAGTTTACTACAAGCGACTCCACTATCGGATGATTACAACAGGCTTCATCTATAAAAAAATCCTTCAGATATATTTTTTCTAAGCTCTCTTCTTCTTTCTAAAACTCTATCGAATTCATATCCAAGCACTCTATTTCTATTGGTTAGAAAAGCTGACTTGATCATCGAAGGATCCTGCCAGAGCCACCACCACCGACTCCGGATGAAACTTTATTTTGTAGGTCACCGACGGCGACCTCATCTTCTCCAACTCTAGCTCGATCCGACGTCAATCAGATTCTGCACCAACAGGATTGGTGCTAGAAGGAGGGCCCTCTGTTTTTGAGATTTTTTTGATCTTAAAGGAGTGCTCAGTAGTGATCTCTCTTGTTCTTCTTTAGAATTTTTTTTGAAAAAAAAATATCTCCCAAAAAAGTTTAGACTCGACGATCAATGGTCTCTACAGTCAGATCCCATCCAGATCAATCCATTTTCACTCCAGCTCTGGTAACTCAAGCTCCACCTACAACCATAGTGGATGTGGAGTAGTTCAACTTACTGGTCCAGCAGGTTTGCGATCTTACGAAGGTAATGCAGGTCATACATCGATAGGCTCCGATGCCAATTCAATTAGAGCAAGCTCTTCTAGAGCCCCATAATCCGATTGGGGGATGATTGACTCGGGCTAGCCAATCGGTGACCTCCAAAAAAAAATAGAGGGTGGAGAGCCATTGCTCGGACCATGATTCAACTCCGAGAGAAGCTTTGCTTCCGTCCCATCAGAAAACTCTTAAAATCAATGATCGTAAAGATCTCCTGAATCAAAGGCTCCAAAAAATGAGCTGATGAATTGAAGAACTCCACTACATCGCTCCGACTCTCCATGATAATGTCTGCATCGATCCCCCTTTCTCTCTCCAAATTATGCAAGAGCTCATTCTGCCAAACTTCAAGCTTCTCCAACTTAAAAGCTATGATGGAACTTCTGATCCAATCGATCATCTGAAGGCCTTTTAGACCATGATGCTGCTCCATGGCGCACCAAATACCATCTTATGTCGAGCTTTTTCATCTACCTTAAAGAAAGTAGTAAGAAACTAATACTCGATATTGAAGCCAGGTACGATCTTCTCATTTGACCAGATAGACCATCAGTTTGCGGCTCACTTCATCAACAGCCGATGTCTCTACCGAGGTTCAAATTTTTTTATGAATATTAAGCAGAAGGAGAAAAAATATATCCGAGCTTATGTCATCTAGTTTAATATTGCTGCATTGAAGGTCCAAAATCTAGACCAGTCTATTGCGATAGCTGCACTTAAGGACGGCTTTCAGAACAACGATTTGCTATTCTTCCTGAAGAAGAAGTATTCCAGGGATTTTACCGATCTGCTAGTTCGGATTGAAGAATATGCCCATATAGAAGAAGCCTTCAGATTGAAGGATAAAGAAGTCGTAGGAGAACGGTGGGAGGGCAAGTTCAATAGACCCACCACTGAAGGAGGATCGAATGAAGTTCGACCGTGCTCAAAAACTCCCTCCGAGCGCAAGCAAGTCCGAACTCCTCAAGCTCGTCATCAAAAAAATCCTGATAGAAGAGCATGAAGAAGTTTTTCTTCCAGAAGATTTTACAACTATGCTCTCCTTAATGCTCCTAAAATTTAAGTTCTGATGAAAATTAAGAATCAACTACCAAGATCAGAAGAATTATGATCTTTCCCAAACAAGCATAATCGAAGCAAGTACTGCCTCTACCATCATGACTATGGTCATGATACTGAAGACTGTATTCAGCTCCAAGACGAAATCAAGAAGCTTATTAAGAGAGATCAGCTAGATCGATTTCTCAGACGTCGGTCTGAAGTAAGAGAAGAGCAACCAAAGGCTCTTTCGTAACTGGAGGAGACCCAAAAGGAGGGGTCTTAAAGAAGTCAATCCCTACGTGAAAGTATCAATACCATGATCGGAGGACATCGGTAAGAAAAGATATTAAGAAGCTACATAGTGTCAATGTTAAAATTTTGAAAACTTGCAATATCGTTAACTACTTTTCAATAGAGAATTCTTATTTCAACATTCCTATCTTTTGTGAATTATAACAGAAAAAGATTAAGCTGGACTTCTTTTTTAGGTCAGATAGAAGGCTTCTGATATAGGAGATAAGATCTTCTTCAACCTCGGCTGAAGATAAGATCTCTTTCGAGCTGCAACTTCAATCTCGATTGAAGATAAAATCTCTTCCAAGCTCCAACTTCAACCTTGGCTGGAGATAAGATCTCTCCTGAGCTTCAACCTCAACAGGAGATAAGATCTCCTTTAACCTCGACTGAAGATAAGATCTTCTTCGAGCTTCAACGCCAACATCAACAAGAGATAAGATCTTCTTCAACTTCGACTGGAGATAAGATCTCCTCCGAGCTTCAACTTTAAAATCAATAGAAAATAAGATCTTTCCTGAGTTTTAACGTTAACATCAACGGGAGATAAGATCTTCTTTAATCTCGGTTGGAGATAAGATCTCTCCCGAACTTCAACTTTAACATCAATAAATGATAAGATCTTCTTCAACCTCGGCTAAAAATAAGATTTTCTTCGAGCTTCAACTTCAATCTCAACGGGTGTAGAGTCCAAAAAAAGACTTCGACGATCGTCTTTTTGTACTTCTTTCGAATTTCGAACTCGAAAGTGGAAAAACTATTATTGGAGATAAACTCCACTCCCGATGAAGTTTAGTTTGATGCTTAGCCTAATGCGATTGGTAATCATAAAAAGCTTCGATTGAAAATTTTTCTTCCAGCAGTCGAATCCCGGTTGAACTCCTTTAGCAGTCGAACTCCTCCAGCGATCGAATCCCTCTCGGACTTCCTCCAGCGATCGAACTCCCCCATACCTCTCCTTCAATCAAATTTCTACAAGAGCCGAACTTCTTTCGGATATCTTCTTCAATCAGATTCATCCAGGAGCTGAACTTTTTTCGGACGTCTTCTTCAGTCGAATTTTTATAGGATCCGAACTCCTTCCGAACCTCTCCTTTAGTTGGATTTCTTCAGGGGCCGAACTTCTTTTAGACCTCTCCTTCAGTCGGATTCTTCTAGGTGTCGAACTCCTTTCGAACTTCTCCTTCAGTCAAACTTCATCTAGATTCCTCCAATAGATTATTTTTATATTTTAAATAGTATTTCTCTCAGATATTCTTCTCTAACCGTATTTTCTTTAGGAGTTCGAACTCCTCTAGAGAATTGATATATGTCAAAGTTCTTCACCAACCAATGCCTGCTTCCTCTAGACTTCGACTATTAAATCTCAATAAACAGACAATTTCACTATTCGATAATTATGACTGTCATTTATCAGGATGGTTACGACCATCATTTATCAGTTTGCTACAGGCAACTCCACTACCGAACGGTTACGACAGGCTTCATCTATAAAAAGAGATCCTTCAGATATGTTTTCTCTAAGTTCTCTTCTTCTTTCCAAAACTCTATTGAATTCATACCCGAGCACTCCATTTCTGCTGGCCAAAAAAGCTGACTTGATCGTCGAAGGGTCCTGCCTGAGCCACCACCACCGACTTTGGATGAAAATTTATTTTGTAGATCACCGACGGTGACCTCATCTTCTCCAACTCCAGCTTGATCCGACGTCAATCAGATTCTGCACCAATAGTCGACACTGAGTTCAGTCAGAAAAATGCCACTTTTTTGTTCGAAATGGGTCGATTGGGTCCGACCAAAGCATCGTTCTTCCGTTGTTTCTTCTTTTGACCCTTTTTGTTTTGTTGGTGTCGGTCAGAAGCGCCTTCTTCTACGTAAATGTATTTATCCGCATGCTCTAGAAGTTTGACATAAGTTTGGGAGAGGTTCTTATCCAACGAGTAGGTAAATCAAGAGTCCAGCAGATTCTGCCTCATGGCCAAAACGGCCACTTCTTCACTGAGATTTTGGACCTCAAACATAGCAACGTTAAAATGCACCATGAAGGCCCAAAGAGTCTCTCCCTCGTTCTGCTTGATCAAGAAGAGAATGTCTGAAGTTTGTGACTTCCTTCTGTTGGTGCTCAAGTGAGCCACGAACGAATCTTCGAGCTGCTCGAAGGAGTCAATACCTTTTGGCTGAAGCCCGGAGTACCAGGCTCGAGCAACTTTCCAAAGGGTGGCTGGGAAGTCGATGCACATGAGGGCGTCGTTTGCCTTCTGGATCATCATGAGAGCATTGTATCTCTGAAGATGATCGATTGGATCGGTGAAGTCGTCATACGACTCCATCTGAGGCATCTTGAATCATGATAGGATCGACACGTCCAAGATACGCGAGGAGAATGGAGGAGCTATATGGATGCGGAGATCGTCGAAGGATCCCTTTTTGTATCCTCCTGGATCTGGGCTAATCGATGGTCAATTTTCTTAAGCTTCTGCTCATAGTCGTTGAATCATCGCTAATGGAACATCCTAGGCATCGATCCTTCTGAAGAACTAGTGGAAGAGGAGGTGGTCGAATCTCATGGCCATTTCTTCTTATGCTGACTCCAGCAAGAAGATTAGGAAATGAAATGTCGAGATCGATGAGTGGTCCTCGCAAGCGGCGAGGGGATGGAGTTTTCACTTATCGAGAGTATTGAGATGGTCGTTCTGATGAAGGAGAGATGGAATGCCTCGAAATGTGATGGCTATGTCTGAACGGTACCACCAGCATCGCTGGACCTTCTGCAGTCGTGCGCGACTGCTGCTAGAGGTCGTGCATAGCCTCCATCAGCATATCGATCTGCTACATCAACGCAGCCAATTATTGAGCTCGAACATCCAACATAACCACTGAACATAAGGAGCTGGGTTCCACCATCGTTGGTGGCTGTTGGGGATAAATCCCGCTCCTGCCGAAGCCCGGCCCGACGCTCAGCCTAATGTAACCAGTAGCCGCAGAAGAGCTCCGACAAACGGGCTCCAGCGGCCGAGCTTCTTCCAGCAGGCCGAACTGGTCAGCTTCCGAGCTTCTTCCGGACCCCAGTATCGGGACCGAACTTTCTGAGCGGCCAAACTCCTTTAGACTCCCCAAGGCCGAACTCCCTCGGACTCCCCACGGCCGAACTCCTTCGGACCGACTCCAAACGGCCGAACTCCTTCGGACCGACTCTAAGCGCCCGAACTCCTTCAGACTCCCCAAGGCCGAACTCCCTCGGACTCTCCATGGCAAACTCCTTCGGACCGACTCCAAGCGGCCGAGCTTCAACAAAGTCCTCTCAGCAGTCGAACTCCTAGGCAATCATTCCTCGACCGGACTCTACAGATGGTCGACCCTTCAGTCAGCTGAGCTCCCCTGCCTTCCCTTCTTTCGGACTCTCCTACGAGATGAATTGTCGCCGTCAGTCTGCGACGAGCGACGAAACCAGACAACTTACCAGTATGGCCGTCACCAACCGTCTGACGACGCTTTCTTCTCCATACCGAACCCCATACGGTCCATGACTTGCCAGTATGGCCGTCACCGACCACCTGACGATGCCTTCTTCTCCATACCGAACCCCATGCGGCCCACGACTTGCCAGTATAGCCATCACCGATCGCCTGACGATGCCTTCCTCTCCGTACTGAACTCCATGCGACGGTATGGCGGTCGCCACCAACTAAGCTCCGTCTATAAAGGATCCTCCAGATACGCCCAGGCTAAGCTCTCTGACCCCTAATCTCTCTGAGCTCTCCTCTTCTTCTCTAAGCTTCGAAACTCATTCCGAGCACTCCATTCCTATTGGTCGAAAACTGACTTGACCGTCGGAGGGTCTTGACGGAGCCACCCCCACCGACTCCGGATGAAACTTCATTTTGCAGGTCCCCGAAGGCAACCTCGACGGCCCCCACTCCGGCAACCTCCGACGACGATCAGTTTCTGCACCAACAGATTGGCGCTAGAGGAAGGGCCTGAACCTTCGAGGTTTCCTTGTTCTTGAAGGAGTGCTCGACGACGATTTCCTTCTTCCCGCTCCGGATCCTTCCTCCCTCTTTAGGATTCCTTTCCCAAAAAATGCCCCCCAGGAGAGCCTCAACCCGGCGATCGGCGGCCTCCATGATCCGATCCCGTTCGGATCCGTCTGCTCCCGCTCCAGCCCCGACGACCCGGGCTCGCTCTGTAGCCGCAGTGGATGCGAAGCAGTTCAGCCTGCTTGCCCAGCAGGTCCGTGATCTTACGGAGGCGGTACAGGCCATGCAGTCGTAGGCCCCGGCATCAGCTCGACCGATGCGGGATTCCCTGGAGTCTCGGGGTCCGACCTAGGGGCGACCGGCGTGGACTACCCGACCTCCAGTCCCCAAAAGGGGAAGGCAACCGGAGGAGAGCCCCTGCTCGGACCGTGGCTCGACCTAGGGAGAAGCTTCGCGCCCATTTTGCGAGAGGACCTTGGAGATCAAAGATCGTGAAGATCTCCTGAATCAAAGGCTCTTGGAAATGAGCCGACGCATAGAAGAACTTCGTCATACTCCCTCTTCCCGTGGTAATGATATTTACGCCGACCCTCCTTTCTCGCAGAGAATTATGCAGGAACAGGTCCCGCCGAACTTCAAGCTCCCGCACTTCGAGAGCTATGATGAGACCACCGACCCGGTCGACCACTTGGAAGCCTTCAGGACGATAATGTTGCTCCATGGCGTGCCAGACGCCATCTTGTGCCGGGTCTTCCCCTCTACCCTCAAGGGAGCTGCCAGGAACTGGTACTCGGCGCTTAAGCCGAGCACCATCCAATCGTTTGACCAAATGAGTCAGTAGTTCGCAGCCCATTTCGTCAGTAGCAGGCGGCTGCACCGAGGCTCGGATTTCTTGATGGCCATCAGGCAGAAGGAGGGAGAATCCATCCGAGCTTATGTCACCCGGTTTAACGCGGCCGCATTGGAAGTCCGGAACTTGGACCAATCAGTCACCATGGCCGCCCTCAAAGGCGGCCTTCAGAAGAATGACCTGCTGTTCTCTCTGAAAAAGAAATACCTCAGAGATTTCGCTGACATGCTAGCTCGGGCTGAAAGTTACGCTCGGATAAAGGAGGCTTTCGAAGCCAAGGACAATGAAGCTTGCGACAAGCGACGAATCAGCGGGCCAAGAAGGCCCGCCGAAGAAAGGAAGCGGATCGAGACACGGCTGCGCTCCCGGACTCCCCCTAGTCGCGGGCGGGCCCGAACTCCCCCTCGGCCTCGGAGGTAGGGAACCCTTGGCGAAAGGGCACGCCGAGGTTCCCCTCCGCGCTGAAGTTCCCCTCCGCACCAAAGTTCTCCTCCGCACCGAAGTCCTCTCCGACGATGATTTCACAGCTACGCCCTCCTCAACGCCCCGAAGGCCCAAGTGTTGATGGAGATCAAGGAACGACTTCCGAGGCTGGAGAGAATGTGTTTCCATCCCAGCAGACGCAACCCCAATAAGTTCTGCCTCTACCACCGTGACCACGGTCACGACACTGAGGAGTGCATCCAGCTCCAGGATGAGATCGAAGAGCTCGTCAGGCGAGGAAGACTTGGCCGATTCCTGCAAAAACGACCTGAAGAGCGAGAAGATCGACTGAGGGCATTGCCGCCAAGTGGGGGAGACCAATAGGAGGATCGGCCGCCTCTCGACGTCATCAACACTGTCTCGGGGGAGCTTCAGCAGGAAGAGGCCGGCGGATCCGAGGGACCGACAAAGAGGCAGAGGATTATGGAGCCTGTGATCTTTACCGAGGCAGACGGTCAGGGGATCCAGTTTCCGCATAACGATGCAGTTGTAATCTCTTTGAACATCGCTGACTATGATGTGCGCCATATTTTGATGGATAATGGAAGCTCGGCAGACATATTGTTCTACGATGCCTTCTCAAAAATATCTCTACCCGATGATCGCTTAGAACCTGTGAATTTCCTCCTGGTAGGATTTGCTGGCGGCGCCGTTTCGGTCGAAGGCGTAATGACTTTGGCTGTGACGGCGGGCCGACACCCAAAATTGGCCAAGGCGTAGGTCGACTTCTTAGTCGTGAGAACCCCGTCCGCCTATAATGCAATCCTCGGACGATCCGATCTAAATGCGCTCCGGGCGGTAGTGTCAACCTACTACTTGAAGATGAAATTTTCGACGAGTCACGGAGTCGGCGAGGTCAGAGAAGACCAAGCTCTGGCGAAGTATTGCTACTCGACCATCCTACGCAGGGGGAACCAGCCCGACCCTTATCTTGTTGATGGACTGGACGTCCGTGACGACCTCACCGAGGAGCGGGGCGAGCCCGCGGAAGACCTCATTGCCGTGCCCTTGCATGACGAAAACTCGGGGCACGCGATGCGGATCGGCTCCAGCTTGGCGGCCGAGGTTGGGGAGAACCTCGTCTCTTTCCTCAGAAGAAATGCGAACGTCTTCGCATGGGCCCCAGCAGATGTACCGGGGATCGACGCCGAGGTCATGGAACATCGACTGACCGTCGACCCGAGGCACCGGCCTATTAGAGAAAAGCTGCACCACCATGCCCTGGAGAGATAGAAGGCGATCGCCGAAGAAGTAGACAAGCTCCTCAAAGCCAGACTCATCCGGAAAGTCACCTATCCGACGTGGGTCTCGAACGTGGTTCTCATCAAGAAGGCGAACAACAAGTGGAGGATGTGCATCGACTTCAAGAAGCTGAACAAGGCCTGCCCGAAGGACAGCTACCCCCTGCCCAGGATCGACCAGTTGGTGGACGCAACCTCGGGCCACGAGCTCCTTACCTTAATGGATGCCTTTTCTGGTTACAATCAGATACGCATGGCACCCGAGGACGAAGAAAAGACCACCTTCATTACTGATCGAGGTCTCTACTGTTACAGGGTCATGCCTTTCGGACTTAAGAATGCAGGGGCGACATACCAGCACTTGGTCAATAAGGTCTTCAAGGGATAGATCGACCGCAACATGGAGGTGTACGTGGATGACATGCTCGTCAAAAGTCGAGCTTCAAGGGACCACCTGACCGACCTTGAAGAAACCTTCGGCACGCTCAGGAGGCACAAGATGAAGCTGAATCCGACCAAATGTGCCTTCGACGTGACCTCCGAAAAATTTCTCGGGTTCATGGTGTCAAGATGCGGAATCGAGGCAAACCCCGAGAAAATCTGGACCATTCAAAAAATGACTGCTCCGAAGACGATCAAGAAAGTTCAGCGCCTGGCCAAAAAGGTGGCGTCCCTAAGTCGCTTCGTCTCAAGATCGGCTGAGCGATGCATACCCTTCTTCCAAGTTCTCAGGCGACCGAAGGACTTCTACTGGACGGCGGAGTGCGAACAAGCATTCGAGGAGCTCAAAAACTACCTCGGCACGCCCCCGCTGCTGGTAAAGCCCAAACCTAGAGAGGAATAGCACCTGTATCTAGCCGTCACCCCTGTGGCCCTGACGGCGGTCCTGGTCAGGGAAGATACAAAGGCGCAACGACCGATCTACTACGTGAGTCGAGCCTTAAGGGACGCAGAGACCAGGTACTCCAGGTTAGGAAAATTAACTTATTATCTCCTAATTACTGCCAGGAGGCTCCGACCTTACTTTCAGGAGCACACCATAACGGTCCTCATAGACCAACCAATAAGAGCGGTCCTCCACCGAGCAGACGCTTCTGAGAGAATCGCGAAATGGACGATCGAGCTCACAGAGTTCAACATCAACTACCGACCCAGGCCATCGATCAAAGCCCAGATACTGATGGATTTCGTGCTAGAATGCACCATTCCAGTCGAAGCCGGGCTTGGATCAAGCGACACCGACATTGGAGCGGGACCAAGCTACGATGAAGCCGAGCTCTGGCAGCCGAGCCTCCCCGAAGAAAGGGCCGACCTTCCTGAAAGCTTCTGGGTTCTGCACGTGGACGGCTCATCCAACTCCGCCAGAATTGGTGCGGGGCTGGTCTTGGTCAGCCCCGAGGGGATCGTCGTCGAGTATGCACTGCGCTTCGAGTTCCCCACGACCAACAATGAGGCCGAATATGAAGCACTAATCGCCAGACTGCGGATAGCAAGAGAATTAAAAGTAGATCGGCTTCAGGTCTATAGCGATTCTCAGCTGGTGGTCGGTCAGGTTGGCAGCGGCTACGAGGCACGGAAGGAAAGCATGGTGAGGTACCTCAAGAAAGTGAGGAATTTGATTCCGGCCTTCGACAGCTTCAGCATTCGGTACATCCCGAGGATGGAAAATGCAAGAGCCGACCTTCTCTCCAAGTTGGCCACTTTCGCCCCGGCCGAACTACCCAAAGAAGTAGTTTTGGAAACTCTGAAGTGCCCGACCACGAAAGAATCTCAGGCCATTCTGCAGACGGACTTCGAGCCCAGCTGGATCGATCCGTTGGTCGCCTACCTTAAAGAAGGGGTCCTTCCTCACGATCGAAAAGAAGCTCGAAAGCTCAGGAATCAGGCCTCCCGCTATGTCTTATATGAGGGCAGGTTATATAAAAGGTCGTACTCCCTCCCGTTTCTAGGATGTCTTCAACCTTCAGAGGCCGACTTCGCACTACGGGACGTGCACGAAGGACTCTGCGGAAGTCACGCAGGAGCCAGGTTCCTGTCGCAAAAACTACTTCGGCAGGGGTACTACTGGCCGACCCTGTTTCACGACTTCGTAGAATATGTGAAGAGGTGCGATCGCTGCCAGAAGAATACCAGTGTGCAAAGGCAGCCAGCATCCGAGCTTACTCCGCTCAGTGCACCCTGGCCCTTCGCGCAATGGGGAATGGACATACTTAGCCCCTTCCCAGCGGCGTCCGGACAACGAAAGTTTCTCCTAGTCGTGATTGACTACTTCACCAAGTGGATTGAAGCGGAACCTCTAGCGAAGATCACTGAGGCCAAGGTGCAGGACTTCGTCTGGAAGTCGCTAATCTGCCGGTTCGGCCTGCCCTGAACCCTCATAACCGACAACGGGCGGCAGTTCGCTGGGGCACGGTTTGCCGAGTTCTGCGAAGGGCTAAACGTTTCCCACCACTTCACATCGGTGGCTCACCCGCAGGCCAATGGGGAAGCGGAGGTGACCAATCGGACTCTGCTGCAAGGTATCAAAGCGAGGCTCGATAAGGCAAAGAGGGCCTGGGTGGACGAACTCTACCACATCCTCTGGGCATACCGAACTACGTAAAGGGTGCCGACCGGTAAGACGTCCTTCGCCTTGGCCTTTGGTACCGAGGCAGTTATCCCGATCGAGCTCAAACTTCCGTCTGCACGAGTCATGGGCTTCAACGAGCGACACAACCCCCAGGACCTTAGAGTCAACCTCGACCTTTTGGAAGAAAAAAGGGAGGAAGCCCGCATTCGGATGGCTGCCTACCGACGGAAGGTGGCTCGATATTACAACTCCAGAGTCAGAAGCAAGGCGTTCAGAGTGGGGGACTTAGTGCTTCGACGAGCAGTCATCTCTCAGTCTCAGAGCCAAGTAAAGCTCGTCCCAAATTGGGAAGGTCCGTATGAAGTGATAGAGATCATCCGACCCGGAACCTATCGCCTGAAGGAGCTCGGAGGAACAGTGCTTCTCCGACCTTGGAACTCAGAAAATCTGAGAATGTATCACCAATAAACTTTCCTTAATAAAACTCCTTCGCTCGACATTATTGTCTCAGGATTGCACGACGACAGGGAAGACGCAAGCAAAAACAGTCCGTTAGGAATAGGAGGAGAACCTCGTCCTAACGCAAGCAAGGTCGGAGGCCCCATTCGCAAAGGACGGAATGGGGGGAGAGGCGAGGACGACGGTCCCCATGTGCCCCCACAGCCCGTTAGGAAAAGGAGGAGAACCTCGTCCTAACGCGAGCAAGGTCGAAGGCCTCGTTCGCAAAGGACGAGATGGGGGGAGAGCGAGGACGACGGTCCCCATGTGCCCCCACAGCCCATTAGGAACAGGAGGAGAACCTCATCCTAGCGTGAGCAAGGTCGGAGGCCCCGTTCACAAAGGATGGGATGGGGGGAGAGGCGAGGACGACGGTCCCCATGTGCCCCCACAGTCCGTTGGGAACAGGAGGAGAACCTCGTCCTAACGCGAGCAAGGTCGAAGGCCTCGTTCACCTAAAACGAGATGGAGGGAGAGGCGAGGACGACGGTCCCCATGTGCCCCCACAGTCCGTTGGGAACAGGAGGAGAACCTCGTCCTAACGCGAGCAAGGTCGAAGGCCTCGTTCACCTAAAACGAGATGGGGGGAGAGGCGAGGACGACGGTCCCCATGTGCCCCCACAGCCCATTAGGAATAGGAGGGGAACCCCGTCCTGACGTGAGCAAGATTCCGAGATCGAGCCTCAAAGTCTACGGCAAGCTCCGCTGCAGGAGATGAGATCGCCCCCGAGCGACCGCGACAACCTCGGCCGCGGAAGAGGAGGTCTCCCCCGAGTCAACTTCAGCTGATGGAGATAATGTCACCCCTCGAGGAGCTCAACTCCGACCTCGACCACAGGAGGCGAGATTTACTTCGGCTTCAACATCAGCTTCATCGACTTTAGCTGGGAACGAGTTCCATTCCAACTCCAAACATCAATTGGAGATGAGGTCTCCCCCAAGCCTCAGCTTCAACTTCAGCGTCAACCTTGGCTGGAGAAGAGACCTCCCCCAAGCTTCAGCCGCGATAGATGCGGGGCCTGGAAGAAGACTTCGGCAGTCGTCCATTTTGGTACTCCCTTCCTTCGAATTTCGAACTTGGGAGTGGGGGGACTACTGTTGGGGATAAATCCCGCTCCTGCCGAAGCCCGGCCCGATGCTCAGCCTAATGTAACCAGTAGCCGCAGAAGAGCTCCGATAGATGGGCTCCAGCGGCCGAGCTTCTTCCAGCAGGCCGAACTGGTCAGCTTCCGAGCTTCTTCCGGACCCCAGCGTCGGGACCGAACTTTCTGAGCGGCCGAACTCCTTCAGACTCCCCAAGGCCGAACTCCCTCGGACTCCCTACGGCCGAACTTCCTCGGACTTCCCACGGTCGAACTCCTTCGGACCGACTCCAAACGGCCGAACTCCTTCGGACCGACTCCAAGCGGTCGAACTCCTTCAGACTCCCTAAGGCCGAACTCCCTCGGACTCCTCACGGCCGAACTCCTTCGGACCGACTCCAAGCGGTCGAGCTTCAACAAAGTCCTCTCAACGATCGAACTCCTAGGCAATCGTCCCTCGATCGGACTCTACAGATGGCCGACCCTTCAGTCAGCCGAGCTCCCCCTGCCTTCCCTTCTTTCGGACTCTCCTACGAGATGAATTATCGCCGTCAGTCTGCGACGGACGACGAAACCAAACGACTTGCCAGTATGGCCATCACCGACCGCCTGACGATGCCATCTTCTCCATACCGAACCCCATGCGGCCCACGACTTGTCAGTATGGCCGTCACCAACCGCCTGACGATGCCTTCTTCTCCGTACCAAACCCCATGCGGCCCACGACTTGCCAGTATGGCCGTCATCGACCGCCTGACGACGCCTTCCTCTCCGTACCGAACTTCATGCGACGGTATGGCGGTCGCCACCAATTAAGCTCCGCCTATAAAGGACCCTCCAGATACGCCCAAGCTAAGCTCTCTGACCCCTAATCTCTCTGAGCTCTCCTCTTCTTCTCTAAGCTTCGGAACTCATTCCGAGCACTCCATTTCTGTTGGCCGAAAACTGACTTGACCGTCGGAGGGTCCTGACGGAGCCACCCCCATCGGCTCCGGACGGGACTTCATTTTGTAGGTCTCCGACGGCGACCTCGGCGGCCCCCACTCTGGCAACCTCCGGCAACGACCAGTTTCTGCACCAACAGTAGCGATGGGGGAAGTTCCTCTGGTCGGTGGTGCTGGTTGAGTTACAAGCCGAGTTTTCTCCATTTGCAAGATTAATTATCGATTTGCTGTTTTTCCCTCCTTCCTGATGTGTCAATCTATTACGGTCAATCCACCTATGCCTGCAAATCAATGCTGAAAAATTTGCAAAGATAGGTCCGCACTGACTGAAATTGACTCCGGTGGGGATCCTCCGATGTTTAAGTTAGTAGAGTAGACTGATCGAACAGAAATATAAAAGTAAAGTAATAGAGATTGCTCTAAAAGTATTAGATGTGTCCTACCAAACTGACCAGGTTACTTTTCTTTTATAGGTATCGGAATGATAATCATTGAGTATATGGATCCCTTTCTTTTCGGTGTAGTATGATCGTGGATAAGTAATTAAAACTATCCACTAATCACCATTGCTCACTCTTCTCGGGAGCAATTTTGTAGGATCGATCGGAAGCCGAATAGATTATTTGGAGAGCTCCCATCAGTTAGTCGGCTGATTTGGGATCGATCGATCATCGATCGATCGGTTGATTCTATGCCAATGGGTCATCGATCGGCTAACTTTATATCGATGGATCATTAGTTGGCTAACTTTATGTCGATCGATCATCGATCGATTGATTTTGTGCCGATCGATCGTCGATTAATTGATTTTGTGTCAACAGATCGTCGATCGGCTGTCTTTGTATCGATGGATCGTCGATCGAAGGGCTTTAAGCCAATTGTTGCCTTAATGATTTTCGACCGACGGTTAGTCGATCGAAAAAAGTAATCATCAATTATCGATTATCAATTTGATTATCCATCAGATAGTTATATGTCGGCGCTTTCATCAATATGTCGATAGGATAATTGATGGATCGACGAGTGTTGACCTTTCGGACAGCCTTCTCAGTGGCGATGATTGATCGGATGTTATTGCCATCCTTCAACTAATTGATCAATAATCGACTGTATTAATGGAACGTCAATTGTTGAGTCGATCGATCGATGATTTATCGAGTAACTCGTCGATCATCCATCGTCCATCATCGATCGTCAATCGACAAACATACATCGATGTCTGATGGTCTGTTGACTGGGTTGATGAGTTGGGCGACAAATTGACAACCCCCAATAGAGAATATCTTGAATTAGGACATGTTCTTCAAAAAATCTGTATATAAACTCCGCACTTTTGACATGAAATACCAATTAATCGAAAATTGATCCAGATTGGTGAGTTGGGCGACAAATTGACAGCCCCCAACAGAGAATATCTTGAATTGGGACATGTTCTTCAAAAAATCTATAAATAAACTCCACACTTTTGACATGAAATACCAATTAATCAAAAATTGATCCAGGTTAGTTTGAATCGAATGGTGGAGATTACACTATACGATTCTTATGGGAGTACCATAGCAAAATTCTAGAATATTTATTATCTAATATTTTGTAATGATTATAGCAAAAAATATTTTATTGATGTGCATGAAAATTAACCCCCATGAGCTCATATGTTGTTGCCTCAATAATTTAACTTTTGAACTAAACTAATCATGTGGATTATAGGTGCCTATTGCACAATTCTAGTCAATTCAAATCTGACCATAAAGGACTTTTTTTTTTTTAATGTATATGAACTATATTATATGAAAATATTAATATAATTAAAAATAAAAGTGGTATGAATAATATCTATTCGAATCTATTTTCATATCCAAATCAATTAAGATATGGATAAAAATTTGAGAATCTGACTAATATCTGTATTCATATTCATAAAAAAAAATAGATATGAATAGATAACTATCCGATACATATTCGAATATCCAAATCTATTTATAATTCTATATAATTTCATATAATATTTATTAATTTTTTAAAAATATATGATCATATTTATATACTATTAACTTGATTTATCATCCATTTCATAATATTTTTGGTTCTATGGTTATAAAATTTAATTATCTAATTTATATCTATAATTATATTCATATTTTTAGTATTCATTTAAAATAAAAATAGATCTAAAAATAATATCTATATCCATATTTATATTTAAAAAATAATATATATATATATATATGGATAGTTGAATATCCAATTCTGTCGCAATTTTAAAACGCAGAGTTGAATATCGAATTGCCAAACCAGTCAAGCCAGGATGACCAAGCCCGAGGAACTACTCTCGCACACGCAATTGGCTCCACGCAGGTTTTTCCTCGGAGGTGGAGCATCGATTGGGTCAAGTCGGGTTAGATTCAGGCGACGTCCGGGTCAATGAAACCATGTGCGTGCTTTGCAGCAGGCGCACCTCCTGCTGCTATTTTATATGGCGGGCCAGGCCCGGTGAAAGGAAGCGCAGCCCTGCAATCTCTTCCCGAGGGTTTACGCCGAGTTACGCCGCGGGGACCCCTCCAGGTACGCTCCCGCTCCCTTCTCTCTCACCGCTGTCCCCATCTTCGTTCTCTCGAGATCTTTGGGCTTTTGGCTTGGCAATTCGGATTTTCGAGAATAGATCTGGTTTGATCTGGTCGAGAAGAGGGGTTTTGTACTTTTATCAATAGATCCGGGCCTTAGGTCCTCTTTTGCATTCTTTTTCTGGCTTAGATTTAGTTATATTAGATCTGATTTCGCCAGATTTCTTTTTCTTCGCTAATTTAACCAGATCTAGGGTTTTGATTACGTAATTCTAGCGAAGAAGAGCGGAATTTGATGCAGATATGATTTCTTTTGGTGTCGGAAGTTATATTTTGCTATAATCTTTTGCTGATCGTTCGTGCAGATTTACATTTTCATGATGTTCTAATCTTGCTTGGTTTGCTTCGCCCTGTTTCTAAAGATTATGATGCTTATCTTGGATCGAGATGGAGATGCTGTATTTGAATCAAAACTATGATAATTGCTATCTAACATTTGAATGGCTTGATTATGTATGATAATCAAAATAAGATGCGACTAATCATGTAGGAACTGAAAGCAATCAAAGTTGTTAGAATTATTCCTTTAGTGATTTGGTGGTTAACTCTCGATCTGCAGGTTAGCCCCTTCGATTATCACCGTCTTATTATAGAAAAATTTTAATTTGAATCTGCAAGATATCTTTTGCCTTCTTGGATTGGTAATGGGTTCTTATCGACGAAGTTAAATTGACAGTGAGGCTTTCCCGGAGCCCCATGTAATGATTTAATTGCTGAATAATCAATCTGTTGATTTGTGTTATGGGTGAAGCTTGGATCGTAGACCTTTATTATGAACCCGGGGTGCTCAATTTTTCTACTAGTTGTTATATCATCTTGGGTGGAAATGAAAGCAATTCTAGTTACTCATGTCTAGATGGCTTAAGTGGATTTCAATGGAAAGAACTACCAAGGAGCTTCTGATTGATTTGTTTTATGGTTCTTTTTCCTTTTGTATATTACAGGAGTCATGTACCATTCACATCTCGCTGCAATTATCATCTGTTAGGTGCAAGTTTGTGGCTACTAACCATTTTGATGGCAGCTTATCTGTTAGAGTCATAGATCAAGTTGAAGGGTTCATGCACAGATGAGCAAGGAATTATAGATCAATCATATATCTTGACTTGAAGAGCACTTTCTTTGGTTAGCCTTAGACTGAAGCCATGGATTTGTTTCATTTTGGTATTTCAGTAAAGGCTTGATTATCTATATACTTGTTCTGTACTATGCACTTCTATTCATGAAACACCCAAAAGTTAAGTCTTGACTCTTAGATCATGCCACTTTGAGAATTATGAGTTAGGTTTGAGCTCTGCAAACTAGCATTGTTGATGCTGCTTGATTCATCTAAAACGAATTGCGTTTAATGCATCTGGCTTCGTTATGAGTTGCAGGAATCAACCATCTGGAAGTTGTTGCTTAGCATCTGGCTTTGTTATGAGTTGCAGGAATCAACCATCTGGAAGTTGTTGGTTGGTATGGGACCTCCTCAGTAGCACGAGTTGTGGTCTAGAAATTTTGGTTCAACAACTGAAAACTGGATAAATTCTTGTCTTGGATTTAAAGAAATTGAGTATGATATGGTTAAATTAGATGAATGGGCCTCATTATAGTTAAATGAAAGGGTTAATGGCCATTTTCTTTTAGTTGAATCTTAATCAACTGTATATGGACTAACACGAGCAGATCTTTCAATTGAGCATCCACCTAGTGTTACATTTGGATTTAGAAGTCATTCTTGTATGTGAGTAGCTATATTATAATATACTTATGCAGATCAGGAGGATATCATTATGCTACTTTACAAAAACCTTGTATGACTCGAATAGCCTTGGGAAGACATTAGATTATAGGAAATTCTGTCTAGATTCTGTATAATTATAGATGGATTAAAACCTCCATTGAAACCTTTTTTTAGGCCCTGTTAGGATGGCTGGGCATGCTATTCCGTTGGATAAGGCCTGGTTAGACTCTGAGTTTTTGGTTATATAAAGATTAAAGCATATTTTATCACCAGATAAAGTGCTTTACCATCCAAATAAGGCCTTAGTTTTTGTCAATCTGGATATCAGAGATAGTGACTGGATGTGTTATTTTAAAGTTCTGGCATGAACAAGCTTCACTGGTTTGACTATGTCACTCTTTTTAGAAGTCTTTTGCTCCCACATTTATGATGTAAAGGCATCTAACTTTTTCACTAGTTGTCATAAATACTGCTGGTAGGATTTGGTCAGTCTGTGGAGCTGAGTTGTACTGATTTTCTTTTTCAGGACACTAGTATATGTTGTCCTTGGTTTTTAGCCGACTAGCAGCAGTCTTTTACTATAGAATCTATTATATGGAGTGTAAATATGCGACAGAGGCTGGATAAATATCACTCCATAGGCATTGGATGTGCTCCAAGATTGACCTATTGAGATATGACAGAACTCTTCTATTATAGTAGTTATTTATTTATTTGTGGAAATGCTGGGCAAATCCCAACTGGCTTTATTCATATAATGCGGTCTTTTATTTTTTGAGCCTGTACTTTTTTCTTTTCCTCTTTGTAGCAAACTCATTTCTGTTAAATGAGTGCTGGTCAGATGCTATCATATAGCATAATAGATTTTTCAGGGTTTTTCATTGCAAGCCAAAACAGGGATCTTGACATTTATTGTTATATACAGCCACATTGCTGATAAAAGATGTGAGGCGGTGATAAAGTTATATAGATGTTTTTTCTTTTTAAAGAAAAAAAAGGGGTAAGGTTATGTGTTCTCCTAAAAAAAATTACAAGCAAATTCAATTTATTCATGATACTCATTTTTACATTGTCCAAATTACAACTCATTTCATGTATCAGTTTATCATAATATTTTCCTTTCGTCAAATTACAAAATCAATGTTAAGAGGAAGCTGGTCCAGTGATAGAACTTTGGATATTGTTAAGATCTGGTTATTGTTATATGACACGGTTCGGTGTTATTTTTTGCCTTGACTTCTCAATGCCTTTTCTGTTAAAAAAAAAATTCTGGTTAGCTCTTTCTCTCTCCTTTTCTTGAAGTGTCATGCAACTTGCAGGGGGAAAGAACCTCTTCATATTTGTTTGTTATGAAGTGTTTTTTATTTTAAATTTAAGTTCCATGGCAGAGGATCAGAAATCAAGGATCCTTTCATAATATTTTTAATATTTTTTCCCCTCTATATAGCTTTCATATTTTTCTTTTAAAGAAGACTACAACACGTAGCTGGACTGATGACTTGGTTTTTTCTCTGCTTCTTTTATTATGCGTGTGTAGTGTGAGAGTGAGAGAGAGAGAGAGAGAGTTCCCAGAAAAATAAGTTGTAGGAGTTTTGCTTAGATTAGAACTTGCCTAAGTCGATCAGGTGAAGTCAAGACAAGAAAGTAGCTCTTTATTGAAATGTGATTCAGCCCACCTGTATGAATGGGATTCAGCTTTGAATTAAAAATCTTCAGAAGATATATTTCACTTCTCATTGGTAAAATCGCCATGTCTTGGTAGGTTATAATATTTCTCCTTCTTTTAGGTGGTATTTGTTGAAGATTTTGGGACATCCTTATGTTGAAAGATTTTGCCAACTACCTTCTGCTGCTTGGTAATTTTACCTGCAGAAAATCTGTCAGATTTGCTGGCTTTGATCCAAACTCAGTTTTCTTGAAACATGGCAACCTTCTTGAAATCCCTAACTTGAAATTCTATCAACTAGAAATAGGAACCCTCATTTTCTCCTAGTTCTGCCAGCCTCTATCGTAAATCATAATTGTGCGAGATGGTGCTCTTTTTGCATCATGATTTGTATCTAAATGTAGGATATTTGGCTAAACAATATAGTGAGTGTCATAAAGGTTTGACATTGGAAAAATCTAAATTGTTTTAGCCTAGAACCTCTTTCCTCTCGTTTTCTCTATGGAGCACTCAAAGGATTAGAGAAACTTGTTTTCGTGACAGTTTCGTCCTCTGCTTATATCTTAAGATTGGTGCTGCTGTAGAAACCCTGTCAGCAATGTTTTAGCCATTGCCTTTCCCTAGTTCGACGATGAAACCAGTTGCGTCAACATCTCTGGTGTTGTGCGCATTGCTCTGAGACTGGTCTGGTTGTCTGCATATAAATTGCGCTATGACCTTTTACATTTTTTTTGCTGATTGTTTAAGTTTTCTTATTTAATAGAAGCCCATTTCTACATCCATCCTCGAGTAAGCCAATTAAATCATCCATGCCAGATAACCAATCCAATTATTTTATGGGCTATCAATGATGGTAGTCTTTGATAGCAGTTTTCTTCATCTTTATCCTCCTTTCGAACTTTTTGTGACAATTTTTTTTTTTTTTTTTCTAAATATTGCATAAAATAATCTTGTGCAATTTTATCGGCATGTGTACATTTCTCATAATTTTGTATTCATTTATGTTCCGTTTTGTTAGATAGACGCTGAAGCAAAATGGTAGCAAATGGTGCAGCACCACCTAGGGGCAGTGCAGCAGCTGCTGCAAGCTTGCGCAGGCGGAGGACAGCTGGAGGTGGTGGTGCAGCTGGAGGAGGTGCCAGTACAATGCTCCAGTTTTACACAGATGAGGCTGCAGGACGCAAGATTTCACCCAACACGGTCCTCATTATGAGTATTGGATTCATCGCTGTTGTTGGCCTCCTGCATGTCTTCGGGAAGTTCTATCGGGGCGTACAATAGATTTCTCATGGTTCACTATGATGTTAAATTTTTAACAAACATATTTCATCACAAACTGTCAGACATAAAGTGCGATGGGAATTAAACCATGATGCAATAGAAAGTTGATGCATACATATAGAAAATTTTGTTTTGGTGGGACGAAGATGACATCTATGGCATTGAAATCTCATTATGCTTCTTAAAAGCAGCCTTTGTTTGATGATGATGATTGCTCTCCGCGGAAGCCTCAACTATCTGGCTTTTTCATGCTGATTTAGGTTGTCTCGTCGGCCTCTGCCCCTCCGAATTGCCTCCTTGAAGATTGAATTGACTAAATGTTGGTGTGGCGGCTACCTTTGGTGGATGAAAAATTGTAATCACTAGGCGACGTTAGAATATGCTCTGGTAGATGAAAATATGTAATGGCAGAGTATCAGCTTATTGTGAGTTAAGGTCCATGTGAACGGAATGCGTCGCTGCTTGGGCCTCTTGGATTTAAGATTTTCAAGCCAGTCTGCTGCCCTGCATGCCCAACGGACAAGCGAATGCACGTGATAAGATGTACGGCACATTTTAGATGGAACGAGTGGGATGCATATGACAATCTTTTTAAATCTTTTCTTATTGGTAAAATTTGCTCTTTCCGAAGCCAGCGTGTCTCAGTTTGTACTCCAGTAGAGAATCTTTTGAACTTTTTGGCTTACATTATTACACAGGACACCTATATAGCATACAAAAGTTTAACTGGTAACTTTGATCTCTTCGACCATGCAGAGGTCGCCTCATTCCTCGTATGGTATTTCCAACAATGTTGGTATCTAAATTGGTGGTTCGTGCTTCCATAAAGATGTGGTAGTCCACAAGATGTAGGTGATGGGGCGCGTTGTCCACCGTGGGATTTGGCGTGGTCCATCGGACCACCTGGTCAAGTAATAATCAGATGCGAGGAGAGAGACATGGGAGTTGATCCGATGGTTAAGGGGAGTCTTGTCCTCTAAGTCCATGATTTGGACGGTTACGATTTATGATGAGCCATTGATGAGCAGCTCGGAATTAGTGGTCTAATGAAAGGACCGTTAACTAATGCATGAAATTTCGTGCTTGAAATGATGCAGATGATTGGCAGATGACCGGTGATGCGTGAGAATTCCCGTCTGCAGCGTCACGCGGTAAGACAGCCTCAAAGGCCGAGTACTGGGAGGCAAAGTACACCAACCCTCAAAATGGCTCAGAACATTACGCCCACTATCTGTGAAGACTCGGTTCGTGGAAAAAAATTTTCTTTCCAAAAAATTATTTTTTATAAATATATTATTTAAAAATATAATTTTATTATATTTAATTAATTATAAAAATAATTTAATTATAAAAAATAATTTATTATAGAATAATTGATATTTGATTAAATATTTATTTTTGAGAAAAAATTATGTATTATATCATGAATAGATATAAGATGATACTTTTTTCCTCCCAAACTATATATAAATATTAATATAATATTTATATAATACAAATATAATATTAATATAATACTAATATTTCAACATAACAAATTTATTAATATAGAAATTAATATAATATTAATATAATACTAATATTTCAACATAACAAATTTATTAATATAGAAATTAATATAATATTAATATAAATATTATATTAATATTTAAAAATATTATACTAGTATAAATATTAAAATAATATTAATATATTATAAATATAATAATATTATATTAATAAAATTTTAATGTAATATTAAGATAATATCATGTTAATGGTTATAAAAATAATATTAAAAAGAATATTTTTAGAAAAAATCATCAATTTTTATCTCATTAAAAGTCTCCAAACATATCTCATCCATGGATTTACACTTATTAAACATGAAAAATATCTTCTTATAAGAATTTTTTTTTCATTCTCTATCTTCTTAAAACTCCAATCAAATAAATTTTTTTTTAAAATTCTCAAAAATTTAAAAATCATCTTTTTCTCTCTTTCATTTTCTGCAAACTAAACGAGTCCCAACGATGCAGCATTTGGGCACTCTGAGGATTTTAATTAAGATCTGCATCCGATGGAAACCTCTCTTTTGAACCAACTACTTATATCAATATCTATCTTATTTAATTGTCATTTATTTTGCAAATCCAAGCTTTGGTTCGATTTTTTTAGTCTAATATAATGACTGCTATATTAACAAATAACTAGTTATTCAGTAAAACAATAGTTTTGTTTGATCTGACATTCTGTTCCCGGAATTAGGTATTTTTTATGAATTGACAAAAATTTATTTTTTTAAAAAAAACAAAATTGTTTTCCTTGGACGATGGCAGGAAGATAGCAGCATAAACTGTTGTTACTTAAATATCCATTATGTATGTTTTTACTAAAATATTAATAGAGGGTATTTGGAACCCCACTACAGACGGTTGTTATTTCTTGTTTAAACGATGTAATGACAAGAATGGGCAGATGATCACCAGAGTCAGTAACGATGCATGGCATCAGTAATCTAAAATCCACGAGACATTCATCAGACAAGCACAAGTAATTCATTTAGCAATAGATAGGATTATTAATTTATGTCACATAAAGGAAAAAGTTTATTTACATAATCTTAGAACAGAATGCCAATCCAATCCCATTTGTGTTAACTACTGCAAGCACTCGAACTACAGGGCTTTATAGAAGGATGAAGCTTTTGGAGCTTATATCAACTGATGTGAAATCCCGGGCAATTTTGGCAAAATGGTAACAGAATTGAGGCAATTTTTTTCTTAAAAAGAAAATAAGAAGAACCGACAAAAGAATAATTAAGCTAGAGATGCCATGTGAAGGGTCCTTCAATACAGAATACTGACAATGCCATGTAGCTTCTTGAGTATGGAAATACTGATGACAGCATGCAACCACTGAAAAATTGAATGAAACTTTACCATCGATCAAGCAATGATCAGAAAGAATTTAAAGCTTAGTGCAAGTAATATAATCTGTAAGCACGAGTTAAGGTTTCTATAAATGGCATGAAGCTAGAAGATGCAGACAGATTTAGATCCATTTCTCAGTTGGTTGACAAGGTCATCTGCAACGTGTTGGGGTCGCTTCTCAAAAGAAACTGCAAATGCAACGTAGAGAAGTCTTCGAGTCGGCTCGCCAGGAATGCGGAAACCCTCCAAGCGACGACTGGAACGAACATATAGTTAGCATTTTAAATACCAGCACACAAATATCCACATATTGTAAAGAAGTTATAATAAAAGGAACAGTGTAAAAGAATAATATAGATGTATGTCAGTGGGAAGCATCTTGTTACAAAAGAATCTCACACTCAGTTACCCGTACAGGCAGCAAGAACCAAGAACCCTTTTCTCCAGAGACAAAATGTCCTCCCCACCAAGAGAAGAGCTGCGGTACACCTCAATTTGCACGCTCGTACAACAAAGGTTGCATTTAAAATAGTTTCTCTAAATGGTAACACTCAGAATTCTGCTCATCACAAAATGCAGAAAAGAAAAGCTACAAAATGTTGATTTTTCTAGATATCAGAGGATCATATTTACATGCGAACAAAATAGATCAGACGCTCGTGACCTATTTATAGTATAACAAAAGACTGAACTATAGCAAGGGAACACAATCAGGCACCAAGGTGACCACACTTGAGCCCACAGGTAGATCCACGTAAAGTTGGGGAAGCACAGCCCTGGAGATACATGCATGTGAATTATAAATCATGTTGTTCTCCCTTCCTGTATAGACCTGAAAATCCGTGCTGCTGACTCTGTTGCAGATCTGGCATTGTGAGGCACAACCTTGATCACACGAGTGTGATTTTCCCTGCCCCTAGACTGCGAAGGTCTGTTTGGACCATCTGTAGCTGGGGCCACAGGAAAGCGGGGCAATGCATCTCTTTCTCCGCGTGCTTTATCACAAGGACTGCTTGCTGTACTTCCTTGTAACTCACTGTCTTTGGATGACTGAAACTTCCAAAAACAGCATGAAAATTCTTCACTCTTTGGATGTGACATGTTACAGGAACTCCGTGAGTGCTGGTCAATATGTCCATGAGGCCCTGAGCCAGACAATGGGCTTGCTTGTTCAACTGCTGAGGATGAGATAATTGGGTTCTCAACTGGAAGGTCATAAGGAGCAGGAAAGTAGTTTGGAGCAACAGCAGGAGCTCTGGAGAGAACACCCATATTTTGTGGCTGATGAGGTGCTGGAACACCATAAGCTGGGTTCATGAAATCTCCAGCTACTGGTGGCAAACTCAAAGGTGCGCAGCTTCCATAAACAGGGGCCATAAAACCACCAGTTGGGGGGCAAGGTCCAGTATAGGGCTTATAAACAAGTCCTTCTGAAGGTGACATAACAGGGACCAGCCATTGATTTGCAGGCAGATGGAAGCACCAGGCACTTGGATTGTTCTCAGGAGCCATGGACACAGGTGGGGGGGTCCCACAGTACGGTCCATTTCTTGAAACCTGATCATGAGGACCTTGGTTAACTCCATCTTCACGAGAAGGAAGAGGTGGAGCTCCTGCAGTGTTCTCTGGTGGACGCTCTGCATTCTGGTTTGCCTTCTGGGAACTATCTTGGTGTTCAACAGCCTCTGGCTGAGATTCTGTGTTTTCTTCAGGTGATGGACTCTTGCCTTGTACTTTTGCTGAAGATTTGTTTAAATAAGGATTGCCTTCAAGAAGTAGATCTGGTGATGCTGCAATCAACTTTTGAACCTGTTTGAGGTCAGATTTTGAGGTCAGTTTGACACTGATTGAGGCTAACCTCGTGTTCTATGAGCATGATAGACTGTTTTCTACTTATTTAACTGGTGTTGAGGCTGACTAACCTTTATCAATCTATGCAGCTCAAAAACTTGTAGTGCAAAAACTCTCTGTTGACTGCAAGAAATTAACAATAAGCACTTGACAGAGAACACACACACACACACACAGAGAGAGAGAGAGAAGCCAGCAACAATGATATACAAATGGCATCCCCAGAAAATAAATGCGAGAGATCAATAATCATTTAATCAGAAGGACAGCATAGTTTTAGCAAGTGTTCCTTTATGACAATTGATCTATTATTTCCTTATCAAAAATAATATATGACCTAGCAAGCAGCATCATGTGGGATCAAGAAACAGCGTGCCCTTAAAATTCATCAGGATTATATGGTACACTAGATTGAATATGTTTCAAGTAGATGGGCCGACAATTCGATTGTGGTGGTTCAAAAAATGTTCTGATTAAATAATGATACATCAAGTTTACATGTGCTTATAACCGGTGACTTAGAAAAGAATTCATTTCCCGATCATCCCTGTCATCTCCCCTCTCTATCTAGAGTTTTCCCAATTAAGTATAATTCTGGAGTATTCCTCTCTAGTTGCACAAGTCTCTCTACCTACAAATTAACCTCCTATATGTCATAGCATGCCACTCTCTTGCCCCTAGTTGCCTTGACTAAGAGCTCAGCACCAAATCTAAGAGAGTTGACATCCATGCTGTTTGGGATAAAAGATGGCATGTAGCATATAACAGCCAATATCTTGAAGTTATGAATCTAATTACGTCCATGACAAGATGGAAGACATTTGATGGAAGGTGGGAAACAATAAGACAAAAAGATGACAAGTGTAGCAAGGTAGAGCATGTCTCATTATCCAGAGCTCGGGAAACAGAGATGGTGAAACGTGTAAGAGCTGCACCTGAAACAAATGCAAAAGTGTACCAAGGAGGACTTGAATAGAAAGAAGGGCTGTCTGTGAAGGATGATAAGACTTCGTAATTTGATACATCCAATGGGTGAACTTCAAGTTGCACGACTCAGAGCATGCTCACCAATGTTACTGCAGTGTATTTTATCACCTATACATCCAAACCGGGTGATCTTGAATATTGGAAAGCACTGGAACCAGACTTGCATTTGCTATGCTATTGGAATAGACCATCTACCGGCTATCAATCAATCAATGTTGTATCTGAGTACTGTAATAATAGATAATTTATCATTGTCATGGTCATTCATGCATTGTCATAACAAATGCCTTCTCCTAAGGATTGAACAGGGTTTTACAACCAATCTGTCGTAGCTTGGGCTACCTTGCAGGGACTTGAGAGACCACCCAAATCTGGGATTTGGGAGAGGGAAAGCGAGGATTTTCCTCCCTACACAAAGGAAGTTCTTGATGGAGACACCCACAATTTGGAAAAATCTGATAAAATTTCTCTATCAATATCAGGGAAAAAAATTAGTCATAACAGGAAGCTGAGAAGTTGGTTATAATCATACTTCAATATTATCAATGCTCAACCAGACTTCCATGCAACTGATCGCATATATTATAACAGATGTTCAAGCATTTATTAACAGGTATAAAACACCAACTAGTGCAATAAGGACAGCAGGAAAATATTTTGATTGCAACACTCCAAATGATAGAGAATGTAAACAACTAGAAATAGCATGGTGCTTACTTGACAATAGCTCTTCTTGCTTTCCAGAAGTGTTTTGGACCGATTACACCAACAACATCATCTGGAGATATCTCCAAGCCCGAAATTGAGTCCACCATTGAAGCCTCAGATACTTCATCTTTTTTCTCCCCATCTTTCATTTCCAATGTGCCATTTTCCTTATCACAGCATTCTTCGTCAGCCGTACTTGAGGTTCTATAACTGTTCTCAAGTGATGGTTTGTTCATCGATCCATTTCTTGACCTTGAAGCATCCCTATTTGCTACTGAATTGAAATCATGCATGTTCTTCAGTCCACCTACAACTCCATTACCACAAGATTCTTGAGAAAACCCTGTACTTCCATGGCGTGATTTCTCAAAAACATTTATGGTACTCATGTGATCTCTATCTAAAGGCACTGTGGCAACGTTTGATGGTTCTCCAATATTTTCTCCCAATTCCTGATGAGGTACAGACCTTTCTTTGAGATCTTCAATCGCTAAAGTTTCTTTAAGTTTCTTCTCACGATGGTTTCTATCAAAATCTATTGACTTATCAGACGTATTGGTTTGTCCAGAGGGCTTGTCATTAGCATTTGAGCATTGAAGCGAAGAGATGTATGTGGTAGAGGTATTTTTCTGTGGACTTTTGGAAACAGGAGTTAATTTTTCTGGCCCCATTAGAGGGGCATCTTTATCTGAGCATCCACCAATTTCTGACTGAACAAAGGTTGGAACCCTAAAATCATCCTCATCATCCAACCTCTTCTCACAAGAACCCTTTGCATCAGAGTCATGTTGATGTAGTGAACTACGTTCAGCAACCGATCCTGCAGCATTCAAAGATCTATTACCCGTATGCTTTATGGATCTTCGTGCAAATTCCGTCCTTGTGGCACTGGGATTTATTCCATCAAAGGAACGGGAGTGGACTCTCTCAGATGAATGAGCTGGTGGATAAGCAGGCACATAAAATGGAGAGTAAACACTCCTCTCCTGCCCACATCCCTACAGTCAGTAATACACTTGTAAGTAATCAATTAATGTTAATGTAAGAAAATAATGGAATAACAGCTAACTTTTTCTAAATCAAGTATATAGTTCTTTGACAAGGAGCACATTTCTCAGGCTAACGAGGCATATCTAATCTGGACTGCTATGGAGATATAGCTTGCAGCATGAGCCATAACAACCATGAAGACAACTGCAGGTGGTCTTTAACACCGTATGCATATCATGGTTGGACATGCCACCAAAGTGTTTGTCATATGTATCTTGATAGCAAGCAACAAATTAAAATATGAATCAAGGAAGCAGAAATGGAATGCAGAAGCACGTAATTGATGGATGCTTGAAGCAAAAACTTTTACCAAAATGACAAGCTATAAGTGGAATTAGCTCATATTTGATGATGAGAAAGTAAAGGCTTTAACTTTCTTCTTGCTGGTTTAGAGAGGTTGAAGCATGAAAAGCAGTTAACATCAAAGAACTCATCCCAAAAATAAGAACATGATAGGTCATTGTTAAATGGCCTTGGATTTCTTCATGTTGGTATCATTTTACCACAGCTAAATGGACTAGTAAACTACATACATGTATGAGCTGAGATGTAGAAGCAACATACTTCCCTGGAGGAAAAAGTATTTCTTTTCACTGGTTCAGAAATCGATATATAGATATAACATCAAAATAATTTGTAAGAAACACTATAAAGTTTGAAAGACTTTCTCCCAAAGTTATAACAATTAAGATTTTGACAATTGCTTCAAAGTGACAGAACTCTTAAAATAGAATGTATAACAAATGGTGTTCTTCAATGCAATCTCACATGTTGTTTGTGATTGAAAAAAATCAACATCATGATGGGAACCTAAGGACAACAAATGCAGAAAACACCAAGATGAGAACCAATGACATCATATAAAAGCTTAAGCACTATGTAGAAGCCAAAGAATTTGCAAATAACTGACTGCTGATAATATTAAAGCTAAATTACCTTCCTCTTTATTGACTTTTAGAAGAAAACAAATCTTCGAATTAATTTAGGAAATAAAACCCTCTTTGGCATATCCAGTTTCCAGTTTTTAGTTCTTTTTCTCTCAAAAACAAGGAAACCAAGGGAGAAATGGTGTTTGGTGATATCATTTCTACTTGTTTTTTTTTAAAAAAATCTATCTTAGTTTCTCGAATTTGGAAGCTGAAAAATTCTGTTTTCTAAATTTTTTGAAGATCAAAGCTGCCCACCCTACAGCCACCAAACCCAACTAAGTGACTGCCCAACAGGTTTCAACTTGTTCAGTTTTCAGAAAGAAAAATAGAAAATGAATTTCAGTTGGACAAAAACTGAAAAATGAAAACTGGAAATAATGCCTAGCGGTACCTGATCCTTCAAACTCATCAGTCTTTCTGTATCTAGGGTCACCAACATGGGAGCCACTAATTTACTAGCTTTCCAGCTCATTTATTATAATAGCATGCAAATTGTACACCTGGATACTATATTTTCGATATTGTTCCAGATCAGCATATGGGTAATATCGAGCATGAAACAGACAAACAGGGATTTGATAATCATGGAGAACAATAACTGGATTTGCAAGGCAGAAGGCAACAATATCTGCACTTTCAGTTATTCAGCGTAGCAAGCAAGTATATCAAAATTCATTCATTGCCTATGCTCACAATCACCTGCATGCTGCCACTACTGCCACCTCCAACCTACCATCCTCTGGACCACCACCAGCCCTCCACCCACACCACCACTGCCGTGTACAACAGACATGTCACCACCACCTGATTTTTTTCCTTCGTTTATGGAAATGCTAAACAACAGTGACTACCATACATGCTTCATGCTTTCAATAAACTGGAAAGAAAACATAAACAGCCAACTTATTTCATGTTTTGAGATATAAGAAAGATGGCAACAATGCCAAGCACTGCCTTAGTTTAAAGAAAAAAGTATACCAATTGTACTGTAAAAAGTTACTAAGAATGTAAAGTGCATTAGTCAAAGAATACAGTCCAATCAAATGTTACTTAAGCAGCACTTCTACAAGAAATAACTCATGATATGTCATTGTCTCATCATATATTCTTGTAAGGCACCTAATAACATAACTTTGGATCATTTCAAATGTATCCTCATTATGCTGTGCTTGATAACCAATGCAACAATATTTTACCATCAGGTTTTCCATGAGAAGCTCGCAAAACTTAGGAAGCCGGGAGTGCTGGGCACTCAAAAGCAATTATGTTTTATGAATTGGCCGCTCAACCAAAGCAGTGAATGATATATGCGTGTGAGCACAAGTCATAGCAAGCATTAAAATAGCATCACGAGTAGTACACACACAAACCCATCAAACCAACTTGACCCTCATCAAGAGTCCCTTATATGACCGATCACTACATTCCCCTTGTGTTCATTAAATTGGAACAGTTTCTTTGATGATAGCATGATAAAAAAGCGGTTCCAAACCCTAGACCAATATCGAACTAGATAAGGAGCCTGTGAGAGGATTGATACCTGGCTGGACGATGCCGAAGGAACCAAGGTGCTGGCGTTGGGAGGAGGAAGAGGCACTGAAGAAGCCGTTGAATTGAACCTCTGTGAAGGTATACTGAGCTGCTCGTAGAGTGCCATTTTGTTCCTCGGAGGTGCTCTGGGTCCTCCTTTATCTGTATCGTTCACATGAAGCCTTGGAAACAGAGGTCCCATGATCCTATCCTTCTCTTTTCCCCCTTTCATTGCTTTCAACTTCACTAACTTACCACAAGACCGTATCAGCAAACCCAAAAGGCCCACGAAACTTCAAGAAATACTACCCAACTCCCATTCACAACTGCTAATCCCTAATAGATCCTCCGAAAATCTCAAATCCGATCATCCCGACTACGAAATGGGGTTTCTTCCAAATCGGACCAAGGTCAGAAGATGCCAAGCACACGAACCCGAAGAAATTCCTTCCGTCTTCACACCAAAGCGAAAACAAGGAGGAAAAAAAAAAACCAAACCTCCCTTCACCAACAGTCGCAGAACCACGGCAAAAAACAGAGATTGGACACGCTCACAGCGAACCCCCTATTTCGCCGACATCGAGACGAAATCTGGAGAAAATCCTTCTGACTTAACCCTAAAGAAACGGGGAGATCCAAACCGCCACTCGCACCAAATACGGTGAATCCTTGAATAAAGATCGAAACTTTTTGCCAAAATGGAGACGAAATCTAATGGAAAAGACCTCTGAGAGCACAACTCAGCAGCTCAAATCCGATCTTTCCAAGAAAACAGCGACCGATCCCGCAAGGCACGCAACACTCTCAGGCCAGAGCCCTCCACGAATCCGACCGCCTTCGAGATTATTCGGAGCGAGGACGCCGGGAGCGGCGGAAGGCAAGGAGTTGAATCGAAAAAGGGTAGGAAAATATCTGGCGAGGGGAAAAGATAGCCACCGAGGATTCTGATCTCTAGAAGAAATGGAAAAAGTGCCAACTGTGGCGGGCCCACGAGTGGGCTTAGTGCTAGGTTTTTAGGCAGAAAAAAAAAATAAAAAAAAAAAAGTTTTGGATAAACCTTGTGCCAAATGACACCATCCATGGTCCACTCTTACATTTGCCAGTGGCTTTGGGTTAGGTCTAGTCATCAGCCGTGATCCTACGGTGCGTGATTTACACCATAAGAATGGTTCAGTCTTGCATGCTGCAAGATCGAGATGGACAGCTAAGCGAAGAGCGCATACTAAAATAATTTGCAATGTCACCCTTTCATTTTATGATTAAATGATGTTGTGATCATTTAAAATATATAGGCCTTTGCGGTGCAAACTACGCACCATAGAAGTTTCAAACCCATAGTTATCAACTACATATATATTTTTTCTTTACTTTTGCATGTTTGGCTTGGTGGATTCATGACTGGCTCATGCACGCTAACTCATTGAGCTATTAAATTTGTGGGACTTAGCTAAGCTTGTTAGCTTGAGACGCTCTGGAATCTTACACATGCCGTATTTTCGAGTAAACAAATTCAAATCTGCCAGCTAGCATAACCCGTGATGGTGCTGATGGCATAGGTTATCGTATACATCTCCCTTTGTTGGATTAAAAAAATATGGACAAGCTTTTCTTTTTACCAACCATGGCCCACAGATAAGGTTGATCTCGGCGTGCGGAGGGGGCCAAATCCAAATCTCAAGGAATGATGTGAATCGTTGATCTCAATATCCCACCATGCGCTTTCGCCGATATTTTGGATCCCTACCACCCCTCTCCCCTTGCTGAAATATGATGCTCCGATTGGAAGACAAGGCGTTAGGTAAGATCCTAAAAGATCACTCTCCATCTTCTTGTGGTCCGCTTCCGTGGCCAAAAAAAACCTCACTTTATTTTCCCCATCCGAAAGAAGGTCTAAAAGAAACGAAGCGGAAATATTTATCTAAAACACTATATTTTTTTAAATAAATATTTTTTAAATAATATTTAGATAGAAAAATAATTTATCTAATTTTTTTTACTCTAAAATTTATTACACATGTTTTTTTATATTATTAATTTTCTAAATAAATTATTAAAATTTATTTATATTTTTTATAATATTTTTTATATTTTTTAGATTTAAAAAAATATATGACTGAATTATTGAGCATGATAAAAATATTAAAAATAAAGATAAAATATTTTAAATATAAAATTAAATATTTATTTTTTTGACTTATGAAAAAATAATTTAATCATATTGACGTAGAAACTGATCGTCATCAGAGTCCGCTGAAGTGGAGGTCGATGAGGTCGCCGTCGGGGACCTGCAAAACAAAGTTTCGTCCGGAGCCGGTGGAGGGTGGCTCCGGCAGGACCCTCCGATGATCAAGTCAGCTCTAACCAACAGGAATGGAGTGCTCGAAAATGAATTCCGAAGCTTGGAGAAGAAGAGGAGAGCTTAGAGATCAGAGATATTAGAGTTAGCGTATTTGGAGGATCCTTTATAGGCGGAGCTTAATTGATGGTGACGGCCATACCGCCTGACAGAGAGCCATTGGGGCCGTATGGAGTTCGGTACGGAGAGGAAGGCATCGTCAGGTGGACGGTGACAGCCATACTGGCAGGTCGTGGGCCGCATGGGACTGGTTACGAAGAGAGTAATGTCGTCAGTAGTTGCGGCCATATCGTCCGATCTTGTTGCCTATTGCAGACTGATGGCGACAGTTCGTCCAGAGAAGTTCAGACTTGTAGGAGAGTTTGGCTGAAGGGAAAGCTCGGGAGGAGCTCAGCCGTAGAGGAGTTCGAAGGAGCTCGGTCGGCTGAAGGGACGACCGCTTGGGGAGTTCGATCGAGGGACGACCGCTGAGTTCGGGCGCTGGGAGATTCCGTTAAAGCTCGACCGCTAAGCAGTTCGGTCGGCTGAACTGGTTCGAAGGAGCTCGGACGCTAGGAGTTCGATGAGCTCAGCTGCTAAAGAGTCCGAAGGAGCCCGGCCGGCTATAACAGTTCGGCCAAGACCCATCTGCTGAAGCTCTTTCGTGGCTACTGGCCGCATCAGGCCAGGCACCGAACTTGACTTCGATAGGAGCGGGGTTTATCCCCAACAATAACCCTCCACTTCCGAGTTCGAAACTCGAAGAAAGGAAGTACAGAAAAGACGACTGCTAAAGTCTTCCTCTAAGTCCCGTGCTGATTCAGGTCGAAGCTCAGGAGAGATCTGATCTCAGGACGAGGTTGTCTCCGATCTTATCTCTGGTCGAAGTGAAAGTTGAAGCTCTCCAGTCGAGGTTGACACGGTCCCTCGGGAGAGATCCTATCTCTAGCCGAGGTCGAAGTTAAAGCTCTCCAGCCGAGGTTGGCCCGGTCGTTCGAAAGAGATCCTATCTCTTTTGGTCGAGGTTGATGCGGACGCTCGCGTTAGGACGAGGTTCTCCTCCTGTTCCTACCTTCGACTTTGCTCGCATTAGGACGAGGTTCTCCTTCTGTTCCTAACGGGCTATGGGGGCACATTTGGACTGTCGTCCGTCTCCCTCCATCTCGTCTATGGTGAACGAGGCCTTCGACTTTGCTCGCGTTAGGACGAGGTCCTCCTCCTGCTCCTAATGGGCTGTGGGGGCATATTCGAACCGTCGTTCGTCTCTCCCTGTCTCGTCTAAGGTGAACGAGGCCTTCGACTTTGCTCGTGTTAGGACGAGATCCTCCTCCTGTTCCTAACGGACTGTGGGGGCACATACGGACCGTCATCCGTGCCTCTCCCCCCATCTCGTCCTTTGTGAACGAGGCCTTCGACTTTGCTCGCATTAAGATGAGGTCCTCCTCCTGCTCCTAACGGGTTGTGGGGGTACATTCGGACCATCGTCCATCTCCCCCCATCTTGTCCTTTATGAACGAGGCCTTCGACTTTGCTCGCATTAGAACGAGGTTCTCCTCCTGTTCCTAATGGGCTGTGGGGGCACATACGGACCGTCGTCCGCACCTCTCCCTCCGTCTCATCCTTTGTGAATGAGGCCTTCACTCAGGAAAGATCTTATCTCTAGCCGAGATTGACTCGATCGCTCGGGAGAGATCTTATCTCTGATCGAGGTCGTTTCTCAGGAGACATCTTATCTCTAGCCGAGGTCGCTTCTCGAAAGAGATCTTATCTCTGACCGAAGTCGCTCTTCGGGAGAGATCTTATCTCTGACCGAGGTTGTCGCTCGGGAGAGATCTTATCTCTGATCGAGGTCGCCTTTCGGAAGAGATCTTATCTCTGGCCGAGGTTGCTTCTCGAGAGAGATCTTGTCTCTAACCAAGGTCGCTTCTCGAGAGAGATCTTATCTCCGATCGAAGTCACTTCTCGGGAGAGATCTTATCTCCGATCGAGGTCGCTTCTCGGGAGAGATCTTATCTCTAGCCGAGGTTGCTTCATGGAAGAGATCTTATCTCTAGTCAAAGTTGTCACTCGGAGAGATCTTATCTAGCCGAAGTTGTCACTCGGAGAGATCTTATCTCTGGCCAAGGTCGTTTCTTAGGAGAGATCTTATCTCTAGTCGAGGGCCATTTTTTGGGAGAGATCTTATCTCTGGCCGAAGTCGCTCTTCGGGAGAGATCTTATCTCTGGCCGAAGTTGCTTCTCGGAAGAGATCTTATCTCTGACCGAGGTCGCTTCTTGAGAGAGATCTTATTTCTAGCCAAAGTTGTCACTCGGAAGAGATCTTATCTCTGGCCGAGGTTGATGCTCGCGAGAGATCTTATCTCTGGCTGAGGGCCGCTTTTTGGGAGAGATCTTATCTCTGGCCGAAGTCACTCTTCGAGAGAGATCTTATCTCTGACCGAGGTCGCCTCTCGGGAGAGATCTTATCTCTGGCCAAGGTTGACGCTCGGGAGAGATCTTATCTCTGGCCGAGGGCCGAGGTTGCTTCTCAGGAGAGATCTTATCTCTAGCCGAGGTCGCTTCTTGAGAGAGATCTTATCTCTAGCTGAAGTTGTCACTCAGGAGAGATCTTATCTCTGGCCGAGGTCGTTTCTTCGGAGAGATCTTATCTCTGACCGAGGTTGTCGCTCGGGGAGAGATCTTATCTCTGACCGAGGTCGCCTCTCGGGAGAGATCTTATCTCTGTCCAAGGTTGCTTCTCATGAGAGATCTTATCTCTGGCCGATGTTGCTTTTCGGGAGAGATCTTATTCTCTAGCCGAAGTTGTCACTTGGGAGAGATCTTATCTCTGATCGAGGTCGTTTCTCGGAAGAGATCTTATCTCTAGCCGAGGTTGCTTCTCGGGAGAGATCTTATCTCTAGCCAAAGTTGTCACTCGGGAGAGATCTTATCTCTGGCCGAGGTCGTTTCTCGGGAGAGATCTTATCTTTGGCCGAGGTTGACGCTCGGGAGATCTTATCTCTGGCCGAGGGCCGCTTTTCGGGAGAGATCTTATCTCTGGCCGAAGTCGCTCTTCGGGAAAGATCTTATCTCTGACCGAGGTTATCGCTCGGGAGAGATCTTATCTCTGGCCGAGGTCGCCTCTCGAGAGAGATCTTATCTCTGGCCGAGGGTTGGGAGAGATCTTATCTCTGGCCGAGGGCCGAGGTTGCTTCTCGAGAGAGATCTTATCTCTAACCGAGGTCGCTTCTCGGGAGAGATCTTATCTCTAGCCGAGTTGTCACTCGGAAGAGATCTTATCTCTGGCCGAGGTCGTTTCTTGGGAGAGATCTTATCTCTGGCCGAGATTGCTTCTCGGGAGAGATCTTATCTCTAGCCAAGGTCGCTTCTCAAGAGAGATCTTATCTCTGGCCGAAGTTGTCGCTCGGGAGAGATCTTATCTCTAACCGAGGTTGCTTTTCGGGAGAGATCTTATCTCTGGCCGAAGTCGATGGTCTTTGATCTGGTCGTGCTAGGACGAGGTTCTCCTCCTGTTCCCAACATGGCGACTATTAACTGCTTCTTTTTCTGTCATCACATAGTTTTCGCGCCCAGAAATAGTATATTATTGAAAGGGAAGAACTTTATTGAAAGGAAGTTACTGGCAATATATTCCCGAATTCTTTGTGATTCAGGGTCGTGGTAGCGTTATTCCTCCGCGCTTCTTCATGCGGACGACTTTTTCTATCTCATGCTGGCCTCCTCACTTTGGAGCATGTTTCTCTTGACTTCGACGCTGGGACCTGGGGTAATGCTGACGACACCGTGAGGCGGCCGACCTCATCATTTCTTGTCACGGCAACATCCTTTGCCGATCTTCAGGCTGGCATCGAATGAATCTACCCAACCATCCCTTTCTAATGAGCTCCTCAATTTCGTCTCGGAGTTGGATGCACTCCTCAGTATCGTGGCCGTGGTCACGATGGTAGAGACAGTACTTGCTTCGGTCATGCTTGTTTGGGGGAGATCGTAACCCTTCTGGTCTTGGCAATTGGTTCTTAACTTTTGTGAGAATCTGAGTTCAAGGAGCATTGAGGGGGGCATAGTCGCGGAATCTTTTGGGGGGAGGGCTTCTTCGCATTTCTTCGTGAGCTCGAGGAGTTCGAGCCCGCCTGCTATCGGAGGGGGTCCGTGAGCGCGGCCGAACTTCGTTCGGCTCTCCATTGCTTGCCAGCCGCTCCCTTAAGGCTTCTTCATCCTTCAACTTGAAGGCTTCTTCCGCATGGGTATGTCTCTCGGCCCGAGCCAGCAGATCGGCAAAGTCCCTGGGATACCTTTTTTTCAGGGAGAACAGCAAGTCATTTTTCTGAAGGCCGCCCTTGAGTAGGGCCATCGCAACAGACTGGTCCAAGTTCCGGACCTCCAATGCTGCGGCGTTAAACCGGATTACGTAAGCCCGGATGGATTCTCCTTGCTTCTACTTGACGTTCATCAGGGAATCCGAACCTCGGCGCGGTCGTCGACTGCTGATGAAGTGCGCCGCGAACTGACTGCTCATTTGGTCAAAAGAGAAGATCGTACTTGGCTTCAACGCCGAGTACCAGTTTCTCGCTGCTCCCTTTAAGGTAGATGGGAAGGCTCGGTACAGCATGATGTCTGAAGCGCCGTGAAGCAGCATCATGGTCTGGAAGGCCTCCAGATGATCAACCAGATCAGAGGTCCCATCGTAGCTTTCAAGTTGAGGAAGCTTGAAGTTCAGTGGAATGGGCTCTTGCATTATCTGGAGGGAGAAAGGAGGTTCGGCGGGGAAGTCGGCATGATGAGCCGGGGCGACGTGGCCGAGCTCTTCAATCCGTCGATCCATCTTCCGCAGTTTGTGATCAAGGGCGTCGTCTTGGTCGCAGATCTTAGGGGACTTTTGGCTACAAGCAGGAAAGGTCTCCTCCAAAGGAGAACCATGATCCGAACATGGATCCCCGACTCTCTGTTTCCCTTTTCAAGGGTCGGCGGGCACACCGACCCGGGTACCCCTTTTTGTGGTCGATTCCCGACATCCAAATGGCGGATTTCCTGATGGAGTAGCCATCGGATGCTGCTGCATGGCCCGTATTGCATCCGCGAGGCCACGGACTTGTCGGACGAGCAGGTTGAACTGCTCCACATTTACCATGAATACGAGTGGAACCTGAGTTTTCGAGGCTGAAGCAGGGGCAGACGGATCTGGACGGGATCGGGATATGGAGGCCGTCGATCGTCGAGTCGAAGCTCTCTTGGGAGGCATTTTCTCTTTGAGAGAGGACTCTGGTGAGGAGGAAAAGAGGTCTCTGGAGAGAGAAAAATTATCGTCGAGCACTCCTTTAAGAACAAGGGAACCGCGGCTTCCTTTAAGAGAGAAATCATCACCGGGCCCTTCCTCTAGCGCCAATCTGTTGACGCAGAAATTGATCGTCGTTGGAGTCCGCTGGAGTGGAGGCCGATGAGGTCGCCACCGGGGACCTGCAAAACAAAGTTCCATCCGGAGTCGGTGGGGGGTGGCTCCGGCAGGACCCTCTGACGATCAAGTCAGCTCTGGCCAACAGGAATGGAGTGCTTGGAAATAAGTTCCGGAGCTTGGAGAAGAAGAGGAAAGCTTAGAGATCAGAGAGATTAGAGTTAGCGTATCTGGAGGATCCTTTATAGACGGAGCTTAGTTGATGGTGACGGCCATATTGCCTGACAGAGAGCCGTTGGGGCCGCATGAAATTCGGTACGGAGAGGAAGGCGTTGTCAAGTGGACGGTAACAGCCATACTGGCAGGTCGTGGGCCGCATGGGGCTGATTACGGAGAGAGTGGTGTCGTCAGTAGTGGCAGTCATATCGTCCGATCTTGTTGCTTGTTGCAGACTGATGGCGACAGTTCGTCCAGAGGAGTTCGGACTTGTCGGAGAGTTCGATTGAAGGAAAAGCTTGGGAGAAGCTCGGCCGTAGAGGAGTTCGGAGGAGCTCGGCCGGCTGAAGGGACGGCCGCTTGGGGAGTTCGGCCGAGGGACGACCGCTGAGGAGTTTGGGTGCTGGGAGATTCCGTTAAAGTCCAACCGCTTGGAGTTCAAGGAGCTCGGCCGCTAAGCAGTTCGGCCGGCTGAACGGATTCGAAGGAGCTTGAACGCTAGGAGTTCGATGAGCTCGGCCGCTAAGGAGTCCGAAGGAGCCCGACCGCTAAATAGTTCGGTCGGCTGTAATAGTTCGGCCAAAATCCGTCCGCTGAAGCTCTTTCGTGGCTACTGACCGCGTCAGGCTAGGCACCGAACTTGACTTCGGTAGGAGTGGGATTTATCCCTAACAAATCATATTCTAGATGATAAAATTTTTCTTCATTTCATGAATAAATACTATTCATAAAAAAAATTATAATTAATAAAAAATAAATTCATTTTTTATAATATTTATTTATTAAAAAAAAAAAGCTTAAAAAAAAAAACCGCGCAAGCCCGGTAAAGAGACAAGGACGCAAACACCGAAAGACGCACGAAAAAAAACCTCCATCGGTCTTATTGTATGTGGATGGAGGCGTCCGCTAGCTAAATGGAGCTTAACATTAACCATTCAAGGTGCAGTTTTGAATTCCAACAAGCCCTGACCATATCCTGTGGGACCCACATCAAATTAGGTGGTTGGACGACCCAGCTGCTCTCGGGAGGTCACAGCGTCTAGGGAGCTCACCACTCGGACGATATGCTGTGGACAGGGGTGACGACGGTGGTGCCGTGCGCAACCTTCATGCTATTTTATTTTTTAATTACGCGCGCGCGCACGATAGTGGATGCTTTGATTTTAAGGACGAGTAAATTTTTATATACCACATGTATACGGTACAACAATAATATATTATTTTTTTATTAAGTCATATAGTTATATTTTTTAATATATATTAAATATAATAATTTTATTTTTTAATTTAAAATTTTGAATAATAAAAATATCTTTTTATTTTAAAAAAATTATAACATCTCATATTGTGACTTTTCATTGAGGACTCGTTTGGTTCGCAGAAAGTAGAGGGAGGAAGAGGCAAGCAAAAAGAGAATCTTTTGTTTGATTGAAGTTTTAAAAGAAGAGATAAGAGATAAGAAAAAAGCTCTTTCAATGAAAAGTAAACGCATGAAAAAGATGGATTTTGATATTTTCTATGTGATAAAAAATAGTGATATTTTTTTTTAAAATATTTTTTTTAAAATCTATAGCTAAAATTTTATAAAATATCATAAATAGTTAGGATGAAATGCTGAATAGTGATAATATAATATTATATTAATATTATTCTAATATTTATATAATATCAATATTAATAATAATATTAATATTAATATTAATATTATAATATTTATATTGATATAATATTTTAAATATTAATATAATATTTATATTAATATATCAATATTTATATTAATATTATATTATTATATTAAAATATAATAAAAATATTATATTAAAATATTAATATTATATTAATATAATATAATATATACTAGCATATAATCTGTGCCATGCATGACATATTTTTTCTTACTTAAAAAATATATTATCTAAAAATATTTTTTTAATTAATTATATATTTATTTTAAAAATAATATTTATTTTATTAAAATTTAATAATATATAATTTTATTAATATATTATTAATATATATTAATCTTTTAAAATATTTTTAATCAAAATCTATTATTATTACTAATATGTTATTTTTATTAAAATACTATTGATCTTATCAATAATATTAGTATTTAATTTTATTATTTTTATTAAAATTTTAATAATAAATATTTTCATCGGATGGTAGAAATTTATGAAAAACTTATTTTAAAAAATAATAAATAGCTATCAATATTCTTATCCAAAGTTCTGGTGAACTAGTTTAAGACCAATGGGATCTTCAAATGCTGCTTAAGAATCCTCCTCTGCTTCTGAATTCTGACCCTCCAATCCCAAACTACTTCGGTCGCCTCTCAAATAGAGACACTACTATAAAAATGGCCCATGGCAGCGCTTACTACGGCAGCGGTTTTCGTTAACCATTGTCATAGCTCCTATGGTAGCGGTTTTCGTTAACCGCTGCTATAGATCGGACCTATGACAGCAGTTTTTGTAACCACTGCCATAGATCCGATATATAGCAGTGGTTAACAAAAATTACTGTCATAGGTCGGATCTATAGCAGTGGTTACAAAAAATTGCTGCTGTAGGTCGACCTATAGCAACGGTTAATGAAATCGCTGCTATAAGTCGAATCTATAGTAGCAGTTAGTATGAAATGCTGCTACAAACTTATTTATAGCAGAGATTAATTATAACCATTGCCATATATATATATATATTAAAATTATTATATAATTTTAAAATTTAATGCTCATTTTTACCGTTCATTATCTAAATAATTATCATTAACGTATCATCGCAAAAGGTCGCCTCGATCCGATGGCCCTAGCTTCGTCGATCGAAAAAATTTAATTTCGATGATCACAAACGATGATGCAATGATCTAATAGATAGAGACCTCCAATGGATCCGAAAATCTATAATGATGATCTCGGTGATGTTTGTAGCATACTATCAAAGTTTCACTTCAATCGGATATCGTTATCTTGGTCAATTTAGTATAGATTAGTTTCGATCGTTAAATGATAAACGAGTGATCAAAGGACCAAATGGTATCCGATTATGAGATAATTTTTTTTATAAATGATCTTGGCTACTACTTTAATTATTTTTTACGATGGTGATTATAAAATTCAATTCGTGAGATGAAAAATAATTTAAAACTATACGTCTCATGATAACCATTCTGAAACTTCACTATTTGTTATGTTTGTGCTTTTGCAAAATCTGCTTAACATGAATAGTTTATACGAAAATAATTTAAATTTTATTATCATCATCGTATAAAATATTTAAAATTATAATAAAGATCATTTAACTAAAAAATTATCTCATAATCGGATGTCGTTTAACCCTTTGATCGCTTATTTCTAATTTAATGGTAGAAATTATTCCATACTAAATTGATCATGATAACAATATCCGATTAAAATAAAATTTTGATAGTATACTACAAACATCATCAAGATCTTCATTATAGTTTTTTGGATCCATTGGAGGTCTTCATCTATCAGATCATCGCATCATCATTCATGATCGTCGAAATCAAATTTTTCTAATCGATGAAGCTAGGGCCATCGGATCGAGGCGATCTTCTACGATGATATTCTAATGATAATTATTTAGATAATGAATAGTGAAGATGGGCATTAAATTCTAAAATTATGTAATATTTAGAAAAAAAATTTAAAAAAAAATTATTTTCAACCTATGGCAGCGGTTATCAAAAATCACTACTATAGATTTACAGCAGCGGTTATAGAACCGCTGCCGTAGATCTATGGCAGTAATTTTGGATAACTATTGTCGTAGATTTATGATAGTAGTTCGATAATCGCTACCGTAGATCTATGGCAGTGGTTCGATAACCGCTGCCATAGGTTAGGTTAAAAATCCTCAAAATTTTTCTTCTCTTTCGTGCACTCTCGATCTCTCTCTCCCTCCTCTTCGTCGTCGGTGAGGCTCTTCCCCCCTGGGCCGGCGTCGCCCCTCCTTCCCCCTCGGCCGGCACCGCCCCTCCATCCCCCTTCCCCTCCAGCCCCCATCCCCGACCGCCCCTTCCTGCCACCCACCACCCTCCACCCCTCCATCCGACCCTCCCTCAGCCCCCAGCGAAATTCCACCTTCGATGAACCCCCATCCGACCCTCCCTCGACCCTCCGTAAATCTTCCTCTGGCGAACCCCCTCCACTCTCGCTCGGCCCCACGAAACCCCACCCTCCCCCCGCCCCCATCCGACCCTCCCTCAGTCCCCAACGAAGCCCCTTCGGCAAAACCCCATCCAACCCTCCCGCGGCCCCGTGTGAAACCCTCCCTCCGACGAACCTCCATCCACCTTCGATCCTCCATCGGCCCCCATGAAACCTCTCTCCCACACTCTATCCTCCTCCGGCTCCAGTTGCAAAACCAAACCCCCCTTCCGACAAGCCCCTCTCCATCCTCCTTCGGCCCCGCGAAATCCCACCCTCCAACACCACCACCATTCTAACCCTCCCCCGATCGAGTGCGAAGCCTCCTTCGACCTCCTCGTCACTGTGCCCCCTCCCCCTAGCCCCCTATCCCCAGCCACCCCTGCTCTCTCTCTCTCTTTCCTCTTTTTCTCTCTTCTCTATCTCACTATTTTGCTTTTGTTTTGTAGGTTACCTCTAGTATCGTCGTCCTCCTCTAGTATCGTTATCGGCAACCCTCGGAGCTTTCGGTACCATCTGCTCTCTATAGCTACAGGTATAATTTTTAAAAAAAAATTTATAATATTATTTATTAATTATATATATTTATAATAATTTATAAAAATTTATAAAATATTATAATAAATATTTATTATAATATTATAATTATCTACATGTCGTAGTTTTTGGGCCATGCCATGGCGGTAGTCTTGGGTCGTGCCATGTCGACGGCTATGGACTAGATCTGTCAATGAATTGTGTTCAGATCAAAATCTGAATATTCAGATCCAGATCTAATTTTAATTACTGGTACCGGATCCAAATCCGAATACCCAACAGGTCTGTACTTGAGAGAGGAAAGGAGGGATCCGACCTCACTGCCATCAATGGGAGGGAGGGGGTCTGGCCTCGCCGGTGAGGGAGATCGAGAGAGCAAGAGTGGGAGATCGAGAGAGCGAGAGAGGGAGGGAGGGGGTCCAGCCTCACCGATATCATTGGGAGGGATAGGGTCTAGCCTTACCGATAAGGAAAATCGAGAGTGAGAGAGAAAGGGATGGGGTCCGACCACGCCGGCGAGGGAGATCGAGAGAAGGAGAGGAAGATCGAGAGATGAAAAAGCTGGAAGGAAGGGGTTCGGCCTCGCCGCTATTGTCGGTGAGAGAGATCGAGAGAGGGAGAGAGAGAGTGATCGAGGAGATGGCATACAGTCGAGCCGACTTAGATACACCACCGAACCGGCTCGAGCCGTGATCGAGCCAGTTGGGGGAGGATCCTAACCGGATGTCTCAGGCACAGAGCCAGCTATCTCAAGCACGGAGCTAGCTCGGCTTTCAAGTGAATAGAATTTGATATGTCTCTCTAAGGTTCCAACTTTAAGTTCTAAGGTGCCACCATCATCTACTTTATTCTTCTTTCAGATTTCTGAATGAATACCAAGGTTCACGCAAGAGATCGGATCTACGACTATTGCTCATTCTTAATTATTTATGAATGTAATTCATGTTGTAGAATTTATTGCATAACATTTTTTAGATATTTATATCATGTTACTTTTGTTTATTGCATTGCATAATGATAGACCCGTCAATTGATTAGTGTACATATTAGAGATTATTTATTGATGCTATACTAATATTATTGTTCAACATGTTATATTAATTAATGTTCATTAATATTGCAGATCATGATGGCACCGAAACGCTATCTAGCTTTCACCCTTGCCCCTTGGTGGGTTACGCACAGTTCAGCATCCGAGGAGCAGTCAGAGCATACTCCGTCCATCTCGGCATCGGCTACTCAAGGACCTCCACTGTCGGCATCTACTCCACCAGTGGCATCTACTCCACCAACGGCATGTACTCCACCGGCAATTAAGGCTCTACCGTCATCCATATCTGAGATACATGCTACTATGCAGGCATCTGAGTGTACGTTTTTATTATATTAGCACAACTTTATTTTTTATATAATATTTATACACTTATATATTTGCATAACATATTTGCATTGTAAGTGCATCATTCAGTCGGATATTTCATGGTCCCACACGTATGGCACACGTGTGGAACCATCAGCATCAAGTGATGGTCTATTATGATGTAGAAGAGAGACCGGTAGGGGAGACCGCACGGAAGATGCATTTTTTTTTTGGAGTGCTTGTGAGGTGATCGGACATCATTTTCGTAGAGCTCAGAGACTGGCATTTGATGGATGCTGCCATAGGGACCGGGTATGAAAGGAGATATGGTAAGTATGCGCATCTTAGTTATATTTATGCATTTTATATGTTTACACTATATATGTTTGATTAGAATAATTTTGTAACTGATTTTTGATAAATTTGTGCAGAGGAGGTACAACTTTTTTGATCATGAGAGGGCTCGAGATGCCCGATTGAAGAAAATCGAAGAGTTGTACTAGGGTTAAAAGGTCAAGCTCCATAGAGAATGGCTCGAGCACCGATGAGACTCCAAAGGAGCTTATTTCCTGGATATAGGACTGTCCTCCAAGTCAGTGAGAGAGGATGGTTAGACACTAGAGGAGCTAAGAGTTCGAGGTAAAATTTTTAATTTTTAAATTTTTTAATATATTTAAAATTTTATTTAAATATTTTTTTAAATATTTATTATTTATTTGAATACTTGTTAGACTATCTTCCATCAGAACTGAGAGAACCGTGCAGTCCAAAAGTATATGCACACTCTAGGCCACGAGTCTATAACCAATCGTGTGCATAGAGAGATAATTAATTCTAAATTTTACTAGATAAATTAAATTTATATTTTTTATTATCTTTTTGATAAATTTGTTCTTTGTTATAGTTGATTAGAGATGAAGTGATGTCCAGCCGTAGCAAGATCTTTCGATCCAGTCGCACGGACAAGACGGGCAGGTCGATGAATGCCGCGATCGAGCATATTTTTATAAGTATTAAATATATTAGTATATATATGTTTAGTATTATAGCATTTTTTATAAAATTTTATTTTAATTTATAATTACAGGATCAGTTAGATGCGCTCGCGAGCGAGGGCCCGGATACCTCTAGGCCTCATGACTATCTGTCTCAGGTCATGGGGTCTGAGCACTCTCAGAGGATCCAATGTAGGTCCGAATACACGCCGACGAGCTACTAGTCCGAGGCGAGTGTCTCCTCATAGACTTCTGGTGTCGTCAGTTGAGAGGAGCTTGAGGAGGCATTGGCACGGACAGATCATGCTGCGATGCGGGCAGATCGGACTAAGGAGTGCTCATCTCATATGGAGGGTATCATGAGAGACATGATGTCGACGTTCAGCACGTGTTTTGGAGTCACGAGCTTTGAGGATATGTTGGCCCGCATTCCAGCTCCAGCTCCAGCCCTGGCTCTAGCTCCCGGTGACGACGACGATGATGTAGATTTAAGAAATTTTTGATGTATTTTATTTTTTAAAAAAATATTATAATAAATTTTATTCAGTAATAAAATTTTAGTATTTTAGAATAATTTTTATATTTATTATATTTTTTATATTATATATCTATATTTATTAGATAAAATATATAAAAAATAAAAATTTTATTTTTTTAATTATTCAAGATCTGTGGCATCGATTTTATAATCACTGCCATATCTGTGCCAACCACTGCCATAGGTCTCTAGTGCAAATGGTGCCAACCACTGTATTAGACCTATGGCAGTGGTTAAGAAATCGCTGCTATAGATTACCTATGGCAGCGGTTATGTAACCGCTGCTATAAATTAATTATGGCAACGGTTACATAACTGCTACTATAGGTCAATTTATTACAGCGGTTTATAAACCGCTGTATAGGATATCTATGGCAGCGGTTCAAACAACCGCTGCCATAAAGCTATGACGACGGCCGTAGTAGCAGCGGTTAGAAAATCACTATCATAATCTATGACAATGATTTTTTGGGCTACGGCAGTGATTACGAACCACTGCCGTAGCCCTTTTTTATAATAGTGAGAGTTCACAATCTTCTCCTGAGATCCAAAACCAATGCAAAAAAATTATACATGAAAAAAAAAACTCAATATAATATGCAGAGAATGGATTGAAGAATCTAGCAATAAAAAGTCAAAATCAAAAATAATTTATCAATTTTTTCTTTGCCGGCATCGCAACTTTCTCACTTCTTTTGGAAACATGTAAAATTAAATTTATAGATTAGCAAATCTATAGCTAAATAATAAAAACTTTCAGAAAGTGTAGTTACTGATGATTCAATTAATCACTTAGAAGAATTTATGCCTATTCTATTTTTTTACATAATGTATGAAATATATTTTTAAAAAAATATTATATACAAGTAATTTAGTTGAAACCTCCTTTATAAACTCATCGAAAATAAAGTTAAAACATTAATCCCAAGAGAAGAGTCATGAGCTCATACATCTAGATATTGAGGGTCTCATTGTGCCAGGAGAAGAGGATAAAGAAGGCATCAAGTATAGGCCACTCCATCCTATGGTAGCTCAGCATGTACTCATTTTCCTTCATATAGTCTGGTAGCTCCTCATAGGTCACCAAACCATACTTCTTCTTCTTCTTCTTCTTCTTCTTCTTCTTCTCTAGCGCCTTTCCTTCCTGCTTAATTGTTGGACCTCATGCTCCACCACCATAGCTCTATTCCTCCTTGCTGGTTTTCTTTCACTCCAACTCTTCTCTGTCCTTCTTCTCCTATAGTGGGAGTACTAATAAATGTTGTGAATTGCATGGCTGCGCTCTCTATGTGGACCACCTGCGTGTCCATCCTTGAGCCACCGAAGCCCTTCCTTAGTGACCCCTTCATCTTCCCCTCCACGGCGTAGGCAGGCCTTGTAGCCCACCACCCTCTTCTTCCTCTATAGCTCCAGATCATTGAGGCTCCACCCCCTCTTTGGAGGAAGACGACCCCATGGTCTTCCCCTCCTTGAGCTTGATCTCCTTGAAAATTTAATAGCTATTTTGCTGCGAAGATGCATAGAAGATACTATAGCACCAAAGGTCGGAGCTAGGAGGAGCCGCCATCCGACTTCTGTAAACCTCCATCTCCATCCTCCCATCTTCGCACGATATCGATCTGAACTCCTCCAAGGAAGGCAATGGTGAAATTCTCTCTCCCTCTCTCTCTCTCTCTCTCTCTGTGAAAATTAGGGGAAGCTAAGATGATGGCTGGGATTTTCTGTCCTCGGAAGTCACAATGAAGATCATGGTGTGCTTCCGCAGCAAACCAATAATAAAAATAATAATAAAAAACTCCATATGCCATAATTAACGAACACCTAAAGCCTTCATTTTAATATATATATATATATATATATATATATATATATATATATATATATATAATATTAATATTATATTAATATAATAAATTATTATAATATTATATTATATTATATTATATTATATTAATATTATATTTATATTAGTATAAATATAATAATATTATTATGTATATAAAGTTTAGAAGTAAAATATATAGTCTCATATCTATTAAGGATATAATGGATATTCTATATAATTTTTCTAAAAAAATGAATGCTCAACCAAACATAAGCCATTTTTTAATAAGTTACTTTTCATGGTCAACTAAACATACCAAAATTCTATTCTCAGAAAATAACTTTCTAGAAACTAACTTTCTAGGAAGAAAAGTTCTTCCGGTGAACTAAACGAGTCATAAGGAGGATATATATATATATATATATATATATATATATATATATATAATATTAGTATTATATTAATATAATAAATTATTATAATTTAATATTATATTATAATATATTAATATTATATTTATATTAGTATAAATATAATAATATTATTATATATATAAAGTTTAGGAGTAAAATATATAGTCTCATATCTATTAAGGATATAATGGATATTCTATATAATTTTTCTAAAAAAATGAATGCTCAACCAAACATAAGCCATTTTTCAATAAGTTACTTTTTATGGTCAACCAAACACACCAAAATTCTATTCTCAGAAAATAACTTTCTAGAAACTAACTTTCTGAGAAGAAAAGTTCTTCCGGTGAACTAAACGAGTCATAAGGAGGAAAGAGCATTTTCTCATTAAAAATTTTATATGAAAATGTCCTTCCTCCCTTATGACTTCCTGAACCCTTCCCCTCATGTTTTCAAGAAATCATAATATGCCTTCAGGATATCATAATAAGCCATGGATGTCATAAGTTTTTCAGAGCAAAGAAGCATTTTCATCATTTAAAATTTCAAATCAAAAAGTGAAACTGTAGACATTTAATGGAAGTTGAAAAATGGTGGCTATGTGGTCCATTGGAATAATACAATGCACTCCATATCAATTTTATTATATTACACGTGATGTACAAAATATTTCTATTAAAAGATTGGAGCTTCGAACCAGGCTTAGTTGGAGCAGAACCAGCCCAAAAACTTCATATGAATAGCTAAGAATCTAGTAAATGTAACATTAATTGCTTGGAATGAGAAAATTAGGCACTAGTTTCATGAATTTGGATTGGTCCAAGATTATAAATTCCTAAGCTACACTAGGTTAGAGTTATAGTTAAACCTAAACTCAATTCTAATCCAACCCTAACTCAACTCAAATTCAATCCAATAGATAAAATTACTTGTATATTTCAAATAAGATATTTATATAACTCATTCATTTGGTTGGGAAAGTTGGAGTTTGGAATTGAAATGAGAATGTATGACTACTATTTCAACCATTTAGTTGAAAGAAGTTTAATTTTAATTTCAATTTCGATTTCAAGATGGAATGGGATGGCCTAATTCTCTTAAAATCTAATCCAAACTCATTTAAATCTCTATTCCAATTTTAATTTTGATCATAAACTAAATACTTTGAAAGATATGATCATTCTGATTTTTATTATAATCTATTTTGATTTTAATTTCAATCATGCACCGAAGGCCCTAATATCCTTGGCCATATTGAGTTAAAACAAATGTGCAAGTATATCTAAAGAAACCTCAACCAACTTAAATCACTTTTGTAACTCGACCTAACTTAACCTGACCTAATCAGAGTCTAGTTTAAGATGGGCGTAGGTTAGGGTGAATGGGGAAAAAACAACCTAAGCTGAGGTTCACTTAGATAAAATGTGGACCCGACCTAGCTTCCCAAGTCGCAGATTAATTGACATGATGAGCCCACAAGGCTAAAACATAACAGCTTCGTTTCCATCGATGGAAATGGGCTGGCAATGAGGCTGAACTTATGCCCCCATTGTAATTTTCACTGATTTAAAATGGAAGTCAATGGATAACTTTGCAAGCATGGAAGAGCATGGTGATGGACCATTTCCACTTCCTCCTATTCCATTGATATAGTGAACGACGCTAAACCTCATCAAACAGGAAAATAGCCCAAGCCAGGCTTTAAACAGGCGGTGTAGAAAGTATTACCCTTAACTTTATCTTAGCAACGGCAAACTCCAACCGGTTCAACGGAAAGGAAACATAGAACTGTTTCCTGAATGACTTGTGGATCAGTTTAGCTGGTAAGAAGTCCGAGCCCAGCCCAACCAGTCAGTCATGGGCCGAGCCAAACCCAACATGATCAACCCCGAATCAATTGGTTTGGGTTTAAAAGTTCCATGCTTGGCTTCTCCAACGCGCAAACCTGCTTCGCTGCCTGCTCGGAACTAACAATTTAGAGAGTTTATCATCATCATCATCTTATTATTTATTATTTGATATAATGGCTGTTATTAGTTATTCATTGTTTCTACAACAGGTAACGACCTAGAAACAAGGAAATATGCCGTGATGGTCACAAGATCTATAAAAAGGTCAATATTTAGAGGTTACTGCATATATGCATAACGCAATAAAGAGGCTGTAAGTTTCATCATAATGGCTTTTACTAGAATCATGATAAAACTAAGGACTCAACTCTTAAGCTCCAAGCATCATCATGGTTAAGTGCTCGTATCTCACCTAGTAGAGTTGTCAAAATGGATCAAGGCCCATGGGCTAGCCCATTTGGTCCTAAAAATAGGCCGGATCAGTTTAAAAAATTCTGATCCATTTATGCAAGTGGGCTTTTTGGCCTAGCCCCTGTAACCTATGAAGGAAACCGGATCAGTCCGTGGGCCACCTACTTTTTTTTTTTCTTTTTTTTTTTCTTTCTTCTCTTTTCCCTACACGCCACCCCCTCCCTCCACCCCGATTGCTCCTAGCACCCTACCTCCTGTGGCAACCCGTCTGTCGTGTCTGGCACTACCTTCGAGGCCTCCTGACCATTCATGTCATTCGCTCCTCCATGCGTCCTCCCATCCTTCCGCACTACCTCCTGGCCTTTGATGAATCCGCACCCTACCACCCCCATCGTCACCCTCACCACCCACCTACTTTGCTACCCTCATCCATCCGCACTGCCGCCCTCACCCATCCATCGATCCCTCGCACAGCTCACTACTCCATGCACCCCACTCCCTACTTCCAGCCTCTTAATTGCCCACATTGCCTCTTCACGTAGACTAGAGTTAGGCTGAATTTTTGCAGCCTATTTTAACGGCCCACATAACCATAGTCTACGTGAATTAAGGCTAGGCCAGTCCAATCCGGCCCATTTTGACAGCTTTATATAGCTATGGAAACACCTGAGGCTTCTATCCAACAGTCCGTACGCCACTAGGTACGATCCAATTTACCTCGGAGACTCGGAGAGCAATACCCAATATTATGGATGGAGAAGTTTGCGGAGGTGCGGGTATGTGATCAAACTTCTTTACGATGTAATAGCATCTTTAGCGGAGCTATGGGGGCATGCAAAGGTTTCATTTATGCCATCACTATTTTGAGGGCTGCCAAGATTAACTTGGTTGTTAGCTGAAGTGCGAGCTCGAGAACTGAGACATCATGGCCACCCCTTACTCTTGGATGTATGGAAGACCAGCTAAACTTTCATAAATTTAAAGCTATACAAATTTACTAGGAGGTAAGTAGTGCAGCATATGTTGTTCTAGTTGTGTGGATCCTACTACTCCTGTATCTACTCGGTTTCGCAATCTCCTGCATGCTGACTTAATTAGCTGTATTTGTTCTAGGACCGAATGCTCCTCAATTAAAAAAGAAAAAGGTCTTGCGTTCTGATACTTTGGATTTCTCCGGTCAAAAACACCTTTTTTTTTCGGCAATTAGTCAAAAATACCAAATTACAGGTGGACATGGGTTGCCATGGGGTGAAGACCGGGCCATATTATGAAAATATTGATTAAAAGAGTGTGATGGTTTAATTAATCAAGCTGCATAAGAGGGGTCGCAAGCAAGAGGGTAAAATCAGGTCAGATTCATAGCTCTAGATTTTGAGTTTGGGGTAGGTGGTCAGGTTTTATAGGTGGCTCATCTAGCAAAGACAATACGAGTCTTTGCCACACCCAGATGCCATCAGCATGCATCTCGTAATCATTAGCACAAAACGCGATGCAAAGAGGGCTATAGCCAAGTGATTACAACACACCTCTATTGGAAAAGTGTCCCTTATTTGTATCTTGGTGCCAGTTTCCTGATTGACATGTCTAATGCAGTAATTCTTTCATCATTTTGTTGAAATGGTTGATGGATCCCTCATCATCATCATTAGAGGTGCAAAGGAGCCGAATACCTCGAGAACTGTTCGAGCTCGATTCAACTCAACCACCACCAAGCTCAAATAATTCGAATGGTTGCTCAAGTTTAGTTGAAAAGTATTTTAAATCTAGCTTGAATAGTAGAATATTCGATTTAAAGATTAACAAATTTAATCAAATATATATATTTTTGACCTTATAATATTTTTATTATAATATATATTATTTATTTAATATTTTAAAATTATATATATGAAATTTTTAAACATAATTTTTAATTATGATCGAGGCACGAGTTTGAACCCGAATTCAAGATCGAATATGGTTTGATCGATATTTAAGTCAAATTAAGTCGATCTCAAATATTACTTTATCATCATTGTCATCATCATTTTATTGAGTAGAGTTCAATTATGTATACTAAAAGTTAATTGATCGTGTTTTGAATCTAACTATTTTGAATTGAGTCATCAAGTCTCTAAATATTCGATCGAGCACATCTCGATTGCACCCATGCTCATTATTTCCAAAGAGTATGAAATGCTAGATGATTTAATAAAAAATATTTATTTTTGATGGAAATTAAAAATTATCATTTGCTAATGAAACCAACCTTCCCCCTCCCGCACCCGGTGTGAGAGAACAACCAACTACCTTCAGAGGAAGTTTGATTGGAAAAAATTAGGCATAGAAAAATAATTTTTATGTCAGATTACCATATTTGGTACGAAAAGTAGAAGAGAGATGGTAAAAAAATGATAGGCCTCATGCTTACTTTTTGAAGAGAGGAGATAAAATAAATACCATGAAAGATTGGTATTTGACAAATTTTCGAATGATGATAATCATATTTGATAAAAATACCTCCAATAAAATTGCATACATAATCATTAACTTTATTCTAATGTTTTTCAAATTTTATTCAATAAAAAATTTTTGTAAAAAAAATTAAGATGGAGATGTCATTATGCAAAGAGTTACGTGATTATAATCATCATATAAAAATTAATTAAAAATAATATTATTATTTTAATATTAAAAATTATTTTATATTGAAGAATATATTTATAAATTTTATCATATTTTCATATAAAATTATCTCTAACCAAACGTAATAATCTTTTTTTGATGTTATTTTTCAGAATAATTTTTTCATCAATCGAATATAATAAAAATTATTTTTTTTATAATTATTTTTTTAAATAAATAATTTTTATAAATTATCAGATTATCTCATATTCTAACCAAATGAACCCTCGCTGTTCACATTTAGGAAGGCCTTGGCTTAGCCCAACTACAACCCAATTGCTTATCGCTAGACTCGTAGGTTGGGCCTTGGAACTACTTTTGGACACAAGTACATCACCCACCGACCACTTTAAGGCAATACTTTTTATACCGCGTGCGGTGCAGCATGGCGTGCACGTAATGATTAATGATTGATGTTCGCATAGGATCATGCAATGCTAGGCTTCAAAGATATCGTCCGTGGTCGCGTCACCCCTTTCGACCTCTTCCCAAGCCCAACTAACTTCCGGCACTCTTTTCACTACTTGGTAGCTACCCACGTTTTGGTGACCACGAATATGGGCCTACCAAAACGGACACCTCACGTGCCATGGGCCAAAATTCCATTGACGTCTAGCCAGCTTTAACCTTACATATTTGTATTAGCTTTGAGTTAGAGCTCATAGGCTGTTCACAATTTCCAGGGACCCAAGGATGTTGTACTTTCTAGGGAAGCAAAATGTACATGAAGAACAAAGTACAAACACATGGAAAAAGACTTTCAAAACTTTGGAACAAAGATCATGTGAGAGATCTGGATCTTCTCACCAACAGGAACTTTTGATTTCACCATCTCAACTAAAATAACCACCTTTGATCTCAAGTTCTAGATCCTTTTTGAGTAAAGAAAAAGAAAAGGGGCACATGACATACATAGAGCTAACAAAAGACCACTGCAACTTGCCAACCCACATCACCAAACACTCAAATTTGTTACAGTAAAAGCTTTTTTTTTCTCTCTTTGAATGACATAGGATGTTTGTTACATGACTAAGGTGATGTGAGAGAGAAGAGGGGGTGGCATCTTCTTTTTTTTCTTTTTTTTCTTTATCTCCAGCACGTGCTAACCAACATTGTTGGTGGTCTTCTCAAGGGCACGCTTGGCTCGAATCAAGGGGACAGTGTCCGATCTGCCAGACTTGGTATCAGACCCAAAGGGAATGTCTCTGGCTTTGGGCTTTCCTAAGTGGTAACACTTAATTAAAAGAAAGCACTAGGATTAGGGTTGACAACCCAAGAGAAAAAGAGGCTCGCATGGGACACATTTTGAGGTGGTGATTACTTCTAAGCTCTCAAGCCTTGGGCACCTAATCATAGGAGTCATGATTCCTTAACTTTTATGTGTAAGAAAGCTTTGGCTATGGGTCAAGGAGATAAGGATCAAAGGGTATCGCCATGTTCTCTTAAACACATAAAGGAAGCAATCATGAAAACTATCATATGGGTGTTTGGGGTTAGGTTTTGCATGGGAAAGGCCTCTTGAAAGAAAAAAGGGACTTTAAATGAGGGCTTAAAGGTAGTGATGAAGAGAATAATAATGGTATTGGACCAAGGTTTCTTTATGGACGCAGCCAAAAGGTGGATTAGGATAAAAAGGAGGAACAACACTACCATTTGGATCAAAAAGGTGAACCTTTGATCCTTTGGTGCTTGGAATTAGGATTTTGGTTAGGGAAAAGTATGACCGGGCGAAGGAAAAGGAGCATCCCTAAACCACAAGTTAGTGATGCAGACAATGATTTTGACTCATGTTTTTTTTTCCTAGTTTTCTTTGACTTTTGGGTTTAGGGTTTTGGGTGGGTGAAAAGAGTGTGCATGGGAGAGGTTTGGTTGAAGGGTGTTGGGAAGGGAAGTGTGGCGGTACTGTTCATGTTGTCAAGCCTGCTACCTAGGGTTTCCAAGGCCTTGACTTGAGACTTGAGGAACTTGAGATAGTTGGCAGCCTCATCAAGCATTGAGGCAGTGTCCATCTTGCTCCCCCCAGGGACTAGCCTTTGCAGCACCCTTAGCCTCTCACCGATCCTTTCTCTTCTGTGCCTGGCTGCCACAGTCTGGGGATCACTGGAGATCCTCACATTCTTCCTTTTTGGCTTCTCTACTGACTCCTCCACTCCAAGGTTCACTGGCCTGAGAGCTGCAGCTCTGTAGATCATCTCCTTCACTTGTGCTATTGCCTCGGTGTCGGGCTCATATCTGCTCTCATGATCGAAGTAGATGCTCGAAGACCCCGAACGCTTCTCTGATCTCGACTTCTTCGGCTTGCGCCCATTACCAAAGCTAATATGAAAACCTCCCTCCGTGTTCGAAGAATCCAGTTGAAGAAGATTGCAGAAATATTTGTTCTCCTCCAATTTTCTCTTAGTAGTTATGGGCTTACCTTTGGCTTGTTCAGCTCGAGCTTTGTCTGGGTTTGAAATGCCAGACTGAGTCTGGTCTGGTTTTGAAGAGCCTTGGGAGACCGAGGGCATCTCGTCTCGATTCGACTGATGGTGATTGAAAGAGCCATGGTTTTCAGACTCACCTGAAGAGGTTTTACCACCGTAGCTCAAATTATGAACGTTTTCACTGCTTGAGAAGATAGTTGAGATGCCTTCCTCATCATTTGTGATGTTGCTAAGGACTCGTAATTCCTCCGAAGAGCCGAAGTTTTTGGTAAGACTATCAAATGGCCCGACGGCCTTAGACCTGGTGATGAGAGGAAGAGAAGAACATAATTGAGAAGATAAAGCATCTCCCCAAGTGGTGCTGATTCCTGATTTCTCAGGAACAGAATCGTCCGCTAAACTTATCGCTTCATGGCGCTGCAAGAAATCCAGATCCAAATTATTGTTTATCGAATCCAAAGCAGGAGCGAACATTTCTACCATCTCCTTAACACTATCAAAACTTGAACTCATTTCGCTAGCCTGAACCCCTTGGAGCTCTAATCCTGAAGTGAAGAAAGCTTGATCCAGCTCGACCTTCTCGCTTGTATTACTGCAATCTTCATTGGATTCCGAAAAATTGTCGTACTGGTTGCTCCATAGGAATGATGGAATTGAAGAGATATCACTCCTGATGTCTGTTGAATTATCCCAACCCAAACTATCCATCTCCGAGTTAGTTCCTTTATGGTATATACGATTCCTGGATACCAAGATGAACAAAGTTTTAATCATATTCACATACTGTAAGAGCGAAGAATAAACACAATATTCATATACAACATCTAATTTGAAGTCCTAGACAACATTTCTAATATTCTATTGGCATCAAATGAGCTTTGGAAAAACTTTAACGAGAATCTGAGGGATAAATAACCAGCAGAAAAATTGTTTCATTTAGCAGTCATGACTCCTACCATCTGAAGATGGAGTAATTAACCACCAAAGCTAGAAATCTGGACTTACTTTTGCCTTTCAACGGAGCAATTTTGATCTCCCGACCTGTCTCACGAACTCAAAGAGAACAACCACTGGCTCAATTTTATCGATGTTGCCCTCTTATACAATGTGGCAGTGATATCATTAATCATTCATGACAACATATACTGCAAGGAGGAGGAAAGCAGGTGTTTGCTAACGTCAGTTTTAGCAACTGAAATCTTGTCTAACTGTGTACAAAGAGACAAGGCATTAAAACTCCATGATTTTACGCACCAAAACAACAAGGCCACAGAGACAAGTAACCAAACACCAACTAAGGAAAAGGGCTAACGAGGGAGATCGTTTAAAGATGTTTGCTTCTCTACCTTTGGGTTTCCATGGAGAAGGTGATGCTTTTTGTTCTATGGTCTGTTCCTAGAAAGTGTACTTATAAAGAGGAGTTATGCAGATATGGTCCTTACTGATAGATGTGCATGAGCTCTTTTTTTAATGGTTTGCTGTGTTGGATTTTAAAAGAAAGATGGAGGCTTTTTGAGGACAGTCAGTTTGGTGGGGGAGGGGAGGACTTGAGAGCAGATGGGCAGCATATGAGGCTTCTGAAGAAGGATTTAAAAACGAATTATTTAAGCTGGGAAAAGGCATTCACCTCTTTTGGTGGCTTGTGCTTATTCCATGCGCCCTGCCAACTTTCCGTAGGCTGCGGTAAGAAAAGAGCAGTGAGATAGTTCGAGCACCACCCTCTCTTGTCTAGAAAAAACTATTAGTATGAATCATGAGAGTTAATCAAAACTACTTCTACCAAAAAAAAAAATCAAAACTACAGATTGGTCTCATGGTGCCGCTAGTTAAACAGGTCATGGTAATTGATATGGATAACTTTAAACGTCTCTATCCCTCTTAGTTTGGTTGATGTAACATCCTACCGACAGCGTAATATATTAGAAATATATATTAAAAAGAAAATTAGAAATGGAATGTGGGTATGAACCTTCAGATAGGTCGATGTCTCGACATTTATACAAGGTATTCATCACCGCACATATTGACGCGATAGAGAGAGAGAGAGAGACCCAATAAGCTTTTCTGGACTCTCTTTTCCCCCTTCCTCCTTGTAATCATCTTGACTATGATCAAATATTTTATTTTATTTATTCTATTTTATTTTTTTGAGAAGACTCAGATAGTATGTGTGATAAAGTAATAATTTCCAGAAAAGTTACAAAGACAAGCAACAAGAGGATGTTTCAAAACATAAATAGGCAATAATACATAATAGAGAAAGTGAGAGGATATTTTGGATTAGGTTCAAGTAGTATAACTTTAGTGGTTTTGAATTGAAGAATCAGTAGAGCAACAAGAATATGCTGAAGAAGATGAGATTGTGAGAGAGAGAGAGAGAGAGCAAACAAGCTATTTTGGACCATGCATTAAATAATATGTACTAACAAACATTTTGCTGCACTTGTTAAAATGAATACTAAAACAACTAGAGTATGTTGGAATATCTTAATATGCGCGCTATCTCTAAGTGCAAAGTAATATTACAGTAAAAAAAAAAACTATTTTGTTTGGAATAAGAGACTTGAGTTGTCAAGAAAGGTCTTCTGTCATGGATTTTGAAAATTAATAAACAAACGGAATTAAAGTGTTAAAGGTTGTGGTGAATGAAACAGAAACAAGGGACTGTTTGGATACCTTTTAATGTACACGGTTTGCTGTTTGTGGATGTCTGAGCCTTCTGCGTGCATTACTATGACTCCAGCTCACTTTGATATATGGAATACAATATCATGTAGAAGTCAATTAGCCTATTTCTTTCTAAGTCCCATTCGTACTATTTAATACTCGCTTTCCCTTCTTTTCAATACCATGGCTATAGAGAAGTTTGAATCATATATATGTGAGTTATTACCAAAAAAAAGAAAAAGAAAAATCATATGTGAGTCGACAACTGATCATGCCGACTTGAGCGCCCTCTTCTCAACTTCTTTTGGATTTGTCGTCAATTTTTTCAACTTCGCTACGTTATCTTTCAACCAAATCTTGTCGCCCCCCATCCTTCATAATGAAATGAATAGTTTAGCTTCGACTGGGATCACGAGAGGATGAAAAGTATGCAAGCATCAATTCCAACATTATCCAGATAACGAATGAGTCGAAATGCACTGAATGTAGCGCGAGTATTAACACAAAATTTATGTTCCTCAGAGCTATGATACGGAAATCCTTTGCTATAAAGATTAGGGCCCTAGCTGCTTCATGAACAATCCAGAATAAACATGAATAAAACCAATTTATCCAGCTTTATTCCGTCGAACAAACTTTTCAGCACCAGAATAAAGCAAATTGAAGGAAAGGTGGGTACTTTTGAAACTCCAGAAAAGTTGACGAACGCCTTCTTAGTCAATTTTTATCCTTTTTCGGTGAAAAAGAACTAGATTTCGTTCAGCAACATAAAGATTTGCAATACGAGCAATGATTTATTGACTAAAATTATCTGGCCGAAATATATAGTTGAATAAGTTTGCTCAAACTTATGCCTCCAATCATTTTTCTTCTTATATAATAACTCGGATAAAATTAGGCAGGAAATAAACGAGGCCAGAGATGAGATTGGACCACAAGCACGCCCCCCAGGCACTGGCATGAAGCTCATGAAATCTTAGTCTTCATGGTTTTACCAACCAAGTCAAGTACTGAAAACTATCATTTAAAAAAAAAAAAAACGGAAAAGTACTGAAACCATTGATGCGATCGCATTAATCTCACCAACTACGGTACTGACCTTTGGGTTCCAGAGCACCACAGTTCGTGGTAGAATTGTAAAACTATATAGGTGCATTAGAAGTTGGAACGAGGGAGCAGCGAACGCCCCGCCAAGGAAGAAGGGAAAGCGAAGCTCGTTCCGGGACCACCAACCCGAGCGCGTGCAACTTGCTGGGCCCCGCTCAACGATCATTGGATATCCACCCCACTTCCACTCCCTTTGGGTGGGGGGACCTGCCCGGGTGCCTTCGCGGTCGATTGGTTATTTCTGTTGCTCCGACTTCTGGCCCGCGCTGGCGTCACGCCCGAGCCGGAGTTTTTACGGGTGGGTCCGAGCCCAGTATTATTTTCGAGTTGGCACGGGATGAGCTCGTGGGAGTGACATCGCTTTGGCGGACGTGGCGCCGTCCGATTGGTGGAGGGACAGGCTGATCGCCTGCTGGCACATGGGGGGATCACAGCGGTAGGGCTCGATTTGGGACCAGCCAGATCTATCTCTGGGCCAGGTTCTGATCACAGTTCTAAGTTGCAATGCATACGTACACTGCTATAATAGGATCATGTCAGTCAGCTTGCACAGTTTTGAATTATATCGTTGAGTTGAGTGGCAATTGGGTCGGATCAATAGATTTTCTATAAAATAGGTTAAAAAAATAAATAGCTAAGTGATAATATTTTGAAAAAGACCAAAAGAAAACTCTTTTTTTTTTTTTTTTTTTTTTTTTTTTTTTCCTTCCGGAAAATCATGGTGCAAGTACCAGAGGGTATGAGCAAACATTTTATATCTTTAAGCTTGCATGCATTTTCTTTTGGGACTTGACTTCACCACATGGCATGTTGCGATTGTTGGAGCCAGAAATCTTTTGTAGCCCGTAGTGGCCCAAGGGAAACAGCCTGGTTGCGCGTCCCTGCGGCACTGCTGTATTGCTGGCTGCAAATATCCGTGATGCAACGATTATCATCTATTGTAATCCAAACCACGTGGAAATCTATCTTGTCGTTATGATTTCTTCTTGAGAGACACGGAGGAAGATAAGGTAGGGGACCTCCCTAAGAAGTAGGAAGGACAGAGCATCCATGGTAAATCTGTAGATAAATGATGATCATTGTCAAAGAACAAATGAGAGTCCCAGCGATGTAATGCAGATTGAATTATCTAGGCCTTTCTACTAGATGATGTTCCACGACCATGATTGAATCAGTTCACAAGTTTATTTCCTAATATGCCAGTAATCAGCATGCACCACATCTAGCTAAAAGAAGATTAGCATTGCTTAATGCTATATCGAATGCATCAACTATCGAGAATTAGACATGTCTTACATCTTTGGAAAACCAAACTTCTCTTTTTAAAATCTTATTCTGCAATTAATTTGTTACACTTGCCAACCTCTAACTAATATTCTACCGAGCAGAACATCAGTCCGCTTTTTTTTTTTATTATTATTCTTTTCTTGAATTAAAATTTTACTTGTCAAATTGGTTGGACTTTGAGACAACAACACTGGATCCAGGTAACTCAGCAAGCTCGTGGTGAGCACCGATGAAGTTTAACAGGCATTCTTCAAATTATGCCTAAACATATTATTTTTTATCAGATATTTTTCGAGATTATGCCTGCATGCCCCGCATGCACGTGGACCTATTACCAACAAACAAACGGTCGTGATAGCTCCGTCTAAACACTTGGCGGTCCGATCTCCATCATTCCATCTCCTTTTCCTGTTTCGCTACCGAACCCAATGAATGGCGGAGGGGATGCCCTTCCTCCTCCCTTTCATTATTAAGGATCGGACTCGATGGTACTTCTCACATCCGAGGAAAGCCTAAAGTCTGGATGCTACAATGCTTAAGGCGTTTTTATTTTTGCCTTTTGACGGCAATGCAGCCTTGAGGAAGGAAGGGAGAGAGAGCTCTCTGATCTAGAAGCAGCTTCCAGCGGACCACCTCATCCCCATCGCCATCACACGCGGCCATAGCTTTCACCCAGCTTCCTTCTGATCAAATGAATTCTTATCCACTGGTTGGTTCTTGCATTGTCCATCCCCTAAACCCTCCGAACCATTTTGTCACATTCGTTGGCTGCATTCAGGAGGTCCGCTCCCACTCTCCCTTGACCCAACAAACATCCCCATCCAACCTGAATTGATCTGCCAACCTCCTCGACGCACCTTCTGCTGAGCTTTCCTCCATCCCCAAACATTATGAATTGATCCGCCAACCAACGTGATGCAACCTTGACGACCGTTGAGCACAGGCGTACAGACACATTGATCCACTGTTTCATAGCAACATGGCCAATTTATGCTAACGCTTCTCTTCTGATTAAATTCACATCTCCACTATATATATAGCACAAATAAAGTTCAAACTAAAAATGAAAAAGGAGAATGGTAAAACTTACCTGTCTCAAATTACTCTAGTGGGAATATTGAGAACAAGCGCAAACCGAAATCAAGTTCTTCCTTACCTTGTATCAGAAAAAGTAAAGAGACCGAGATGGTCCCCCACGGGGATCCATCACATGCCGGGGGCCACGCGAAGTCCCCACATTTGAAACGCAACCGAGAGCGGGATGGCTTGGGTCCACCCTCCTTAAATGCCCAGTTACCGACGGACTCGGGCATAACAGATGAATAGCATGTCTGTGGGCCCAGCATTTAGAGGTTATATTGATGAATCCGTAGAGATGTTATCTAGACGGACGTCTGACTCCCCTCAAGCACGACCGGACCGAAACTTTGTGACTCTTGGTTAAAAGCTACCGCATCTAGCAATCGGTTTTGTAATCCATACCACTGCCATACTTTTTTTTTTTTTTGGGTACCACAGTATAGAGAAATAACCTACACTTTAAAGCACGATGCTATGTTGTACATTTTTTCTTTTGACATGATCCAAAATTGGACCATCCACTATAGCAATCCATCCAATGATTGATTACAAAGATTATCAACAACAATGGCAAACCTGTTATTCCTTCATTTCATCTACCATAACCTAGTTTCATCTCATAAAGTGTGAACTAGGTTCTGGAACGGAGTAGCCATCCTTCTATATGACAGTAGGGAACAGCGTCAGATGACAGACCACAGCTAGCATGGCTGTAGCATTTACCATTTACCAGAAACACAGCATACAAGGCATGTCAGGAGAGAGAACCACAACGTCCAATCCTGTATTAGCTCCGTAAAAGATGATATCTGGAGCTTTCACAAGGGGTGGATTTGCTACAGGTCTATCATCCGCCCACGAAGAATTGCTTCAGCTTTCCTCACCTCCATCACAGGCCCAATGATGAAAACCTATGTGGAAGGCACCGGTCAGATGAATTATTATCAGGACGAACACATAAAATGAACTAAAAGATTCCATAAGCTGTAGTCTTCTGATAAAACTAACAGACTCTTGTCCATTGCTGCAGTGGTATCCATTGGTTGCACATGAAACCCACAGGCATGTGGAAATAATTTTCAAGATAAAATTAATGATTACATAAAAGCTAAATTGCAGAATATAAAGAAATCGGACAGATATCTTTTTGTTCACCAAATGCATTGTTCAATCCATGTGGTATGAGAAGACTCATGCCAACAGACTTGACTACCAAGAGCAAACCTCAAGATTGTGGAATCATATTCCATGTTTTTTTAATAAACAACCAGAAATTGTAGTTAGCGAGCTTTGGACATATTTCATTCTCTTTATCTATATTACAAATGCCTAATATAAGGACCAATTGCACATTAAGTTTCATCAGCACAATTTAAAGAAATACCAAGAGCACCACATGCTGTACAAACCCCATTTCCTCTTTAACTGCATCACGCATGCCAAGCATGAGACCAAAAAAGTGACGTTTACTAAAAATCACTGATTTTGTTCATCATAAATGATCATCAAAATAATTATCCACAACAACAAACACAAGAAACTATACATTACATACCAAAATTTGCAACACTCATACCTGATATTGCATAGCATGCATATTCACACTTGTCTAGATCAAAGAACTTCTATATCACAAAAATTCAAATATGACCTTGTACTGTTTCCGCTTTACTTGTTAAAGGTATTTCTTGGCATTTGAACGATGCAAGAATGGGATTTCTATGTGAATCAGCATTTTTCATTGTCTATGGCATAATTACCGATTGTACTTATAATAACATGATTTTTAGAACAACCAGCAACATCACTGGCTTTGAAAGGCAAAAGGAGACAGATATAACTTCAATATTCATATCATAAATAATGGTCAAAAGGTAACACCCTAGTTTATAAGAGCTATTAAAGGCAACAAACAATCTATATTTGTGATTTTAGTAACAGTCCAGAGTCATCAAAAATTCAAGTAATTAATCAATTTGACGATAGAATTTCATCAAAATAGAAAGTTCAAATCATAGGCCTAATGCCAACAACATTAGAGAAGGGTACGCGTTGTATCTTTCATGCGAAAAAATAATTGATCTTATTTCATGGCATCAACCACTAGATCACACCTCTCCCGGATCTCGTAGCGAAAGATACAATAATTGATGTCATGAAAGAAGGTGAATCATTATCTCATAGTGAAAGAAACAACACCAGTGGATTAGAAATGTGCACTTTTCGTGCATATGTTATGCAGTTTTTGGCACTTGGGACTCAGACTGGCCAGCATTCTTTCTTGCAAGTCATCAATATGTGACCAAGGTGTTTTATCATTATTTTAGGTTAGTGCTCCATGCAGAGCCAGAACAGCTCCTTCGAGATATTCATCTAACCAAGTTTACCTTGTCAGGAGGACCCTTAGCACCACCAATGAGAATCTCCGCACTGCAATATACAAAACAGAATGAAACATTTAACTCAGGAAGAGTAAAAGAAAATAAATATTAACACTAACCAAATTGATATAAATGGTTTTGCATATACATTACATGCATCATCAGCTTACTTGCAAGATTGTTTTACTGATCGAATAGAGGCACCTCTTTTCCCAATAACTCGTCCCATTTTCCCAGGAGGAACATTTAGCACAGAGAGTATCTCTTCTTCAGGGACATAACCTTCAGCAGCTAGAAAATCTGGAGTAACATCAAACCAGTCAAAAATCGTGCCACTTCAATGGAAAAGTTCAAACAATTATGGCACTTCAATATTGCCAAATAGTCCAGTAAGTTGCAAATCAAAAACTCCTATGAAAGAGACATCCTATACATAAAAAGCAATACATCTCCCTAAAGCAAGCAAAAAAATTTCTTGCTTTGAGCTCTTTCATAACTCAGCCAGACCTTTGATTTAATTCTTTTTTTAATCCTGTAAAAAGCCCTCGAATCTTTGTATTGACATCTGACAATAAATCTAACTACAGTGCATTCCCAAAAGTATATACTTAAGGTCATCGGTTTGCATGTCAATTCTACACTAAAGAGCAAAGCAATTCTATGTTTGCGACTATTTTGCATCAATTTATCTTATGCACCTTGTGGCCACATGGAATTGAATCAGCATTTGCTGAACCAAACCAAATTGAGTGGTTCAGCCCTTATCAGACCAAGTACACATGAAATCGTAATGTTTCGGCCATTCGGGTCAATTTGGCCATATGGGTCAGCTTGGCTTATAGAAAACCCAAGAACATTGGCCAAAGGCGTTGACTGCTCTCTCCCTCCCTCTCTCTCTCTCTCTCTCTCTGCTCTTCAATGCTGACCAATGCCAATCGACAGTTTCACCCTTGAACGATATTGAAGACGAAACCCTCACTCTTCATGGATGCCAAATATGATACAATTGCCCAACAATCAAAACTAAAGATAACATTGTTGCACTCAATCAACACCACTGAAGCCCTTGCCGACATATGTAGCTCCGATCAACAGTTAGGGTTAGGATTTGGGGCTTCCAAGTATCATTGCTAATAAGGTAAGCCCCTCTCTCCCCCCTTCCCTCTCCCTCCCTCTCTCTCTTCCTCACACTCCACCCTCTTCCCCTTCTCCGTAAGCACCCCGTCTCTCCCCTCCCTTGCTATCTCTCTCTTCCTCCCTCTCCCCCCGCTCCATAAGACCCTCCCTCCCTCCCTCATGCTCTCCTTCCCTCTTTCCCTCCTCCTCTCTCTTCCTCCTCCTTCTCCCTCTCCCTTCCTTAGTCTGGTATGCCTTAGCAGTATCGTATGTATTGATACCATACCGAACCAGTCACCAGCCAGTTTGACCCTCGGTATTGGTCCAACGAACCTTGAATGGAGTCACCTCTATTTTGAGATTGGTGTCAAAGGCAATCCAAGAGTCAGAATACACATCTTGGATGATTACCAAATTAAACAACACAGCTACCAATGTAACCAAAAGCATGTTGCACACTTTCCAATAACCAATGTATATCAGCTTGAAAGGCATTTTACACTAAAATTTTTATTCCAAATGCCATCAGCATTCCAAACTTAGAGCAGCCCTGGTATCAGAGGATGAATTATTTGCATTAGGTGCACCAGAAATCCCTTAGATCTGTATGGAACAACATGACACCAACAGAATTTTCAGCAGCATAGCGCCAAAAAGGAATCAAAAGGCTATCTAATACCTTTTGGCTTGCATTTGACCAATCTGACACAAATCTTCTAGTCAGATAGTCAAGTTTGAACTGAATTTTCATTTTTTTCCTTCTTTGTAGTATTTTGTTGTTTAGCCAAATTCTAAAAGCACCAGCGAATCATAAACAGGGCCCTAGATGATAAAAATACCTCACGTCCTCTGTTTTTTATAATGAATTGAGTGACTTGATAGCTGTCTTTTGTGTTTTTCCTGTAGGGTGCTTATGCTCAACTGATCTGCAGCTTCAGTTCCATATTAACTTGAAGGTGCCTTGGATGTGATTTCAATAGATCAAGGGTAAGCCCTGCAAAACACCATGCCAATTCTACAGAGCAAGCAGGAATTCCTGTCACAGACTGATTTATAAACAGTACTCCTCTACCTGCTTATTTTCATTAATTTTGAATTGATTATTACTTTCACTTGAACAATCTAAGTTCTATTTTGCAATAGAGAAGGGTTTGTCAGGTCCCTTGATGGTTAGACTTGGGCTTGTCCTTGCAGGCTTCCTGAACCTACACTTCAAGATGCCTACTGCTGTTAGGTTCCACCTGCACTTGCTATGACCCATGTCTCCAGTTAATCCCAAAAAGGTGCCATGTCAAGGGAAGAATATAAAACTGCACACTTTACTGTGCTATAAACATAAAAGCTTTTCACAAAAATGTTGGATTTCTGACACCAAAATTAAGAAAACATTAACTCTGGTTAATTCATGGTATTACCCGCATGGCTGCATCTCTAAACTCAGTCCTTCAAAGATTACAACAATGGTCATATTTAATAGATGGGCATCCCTGTTTATCATTTAAATATAGTGTCTCTAACTTCATGGAAGTGGAAATTTACATAATTAATGAGTTTTCTGAGATACTCATACCATTATCTTGGCCTAAATAAACACCAGGTTTATATATATATATATATACTTTTTATGGATATCATAGATTGCACGCATCCAAGGTATATAATATTAATATCAGAATATTCCCATTAATTACAAAAACTAAATCTGTTTCCGATAGCAACTCCCTGTACATGTCAACTACAGGAATATTAAACCAAAATGAATGATAAAATAACACTAAATTTCCACACTGTATAAAAAAGGAAAAATCTTGTCATGACAACAGAAGTCATAATTAACATGAACACAGAACAGTTGAAATCTAGTCTGAACTATTTTGCCACCATGCAGTTTGAAATAGATTTCCCTAATATATATTAGATGGACTGAAATATTTACATTCCATAAATTCCCTGACACATAATCAAAAGTTAAGACACTTGTGCGCTTAGGAATTCACTCATACAAAAACAGCTAGTTCAGTGCAATTCCTATGAAAAAGGCTTCTTGAACTTGAGCAGCCAAAAGCAAGGCTTGCTGTACCCATGCATGGTGCCCCCTACCAGGCATACCTTACCGTGCTGGTATGCAACTGAGACTCATTACAGGGGGCATGCTGAGTGTCAATGGGCCAAACTGACCCATGTACGGGTCTGGTACCAAGATTACAAACCTTGGCCATACAAAGTTGGTTAAGAGGGTATTGTTATTTCTGCAATGGTGATTATCTTTCAATTATTGCATGCACATATGGACCTTTAGTACAAATTATCTCATAGAAATATAAACTGTACAAAATTGCAACACATGACATTAAATTTGCATGGCATTACCAGATGCATGGAAGAGAAAGCTTTATCACAATTTAATTTTACATAATAAAACATAACCATAAATCTTTAACATAGTTATCTATTTATGGTTAGCTATACAAAGCCATGAATAGCAGTTGCCTGAATGTTCAAATTACTACTTAACATGAACAATATGCATGATAATTTTATTCTAAATTTGAGCATTCAACAAATAAACATTGCAACGTTAATTGCCTCTGTTGAGGATAAGTATAGAAGTAAACTTAGGTGCAGGAGTGGGAAAGCAAAGGCAAAAGTTCAAGGATGCAGAAGCATCAAGGCAGACCTATTCATAGGAATCATAAAACAACTTAAATCTTTGTGTTTTATTTTTCCTCTTAGAAAACACTTAGGTATGGAATTGGGTGATAAAAACAACAATACATGCATTTGAGATTGAACTATGGCTCAGTTAAAACAATATAGTAGCAATAACAAATTTGATGCAATATCATATTAACCTTGATCTCAATAAAGAATGGTGATCAGTTTCCACTTTCCCATATTTCCCTATCAAACAGTCTATATACTCACTGGATTTTATATTTCCAGCAATTAAATTCAAAGAATAGTCGTTCATGTCCCAACCCCTCAATAATGACAAGAAAATCTCTATTATTCCATCAATTTCCCTTCCTTTAGTGTAAAAATTTAAGAACAAGGAAAGTGAAAAAATAAAATAAAATAAGACAAGCTGGGAGGAGACACTCGATGAACCTTATGTCAAAGCACATAGAATCTAATCACTCAATAAGTTTCCAATCTCAAATTGAAAAGGGATTGTTGGGGATAAACCCCGCTTCCGCCGAAGTCAAGTTCGGTGCTCAGCCTGATGTGGTCAGTAGTGACGGAAGAGCTTCAACGGACGGATCTTAGCCAAACTCCTGCAGTCGGCCGAACTATGTAGCGATCGAGCTCCTCGAACTCCTAGCGTCCGAGCTCCTTCGAACCCGTTCAGCCGGCCGAACTGCTTAGCGGCCGAGCTCCTTGAACTCTAAGCAGCCTGCTTTAACAGAATCCCCCAGCGCCCGAATTTCTCAACGGTCGCCTCTCGGCCGCGAACTCCTCAAGCAGCCGTCCCCTCAGCCGGCCGAGCTCCTCCGAACTCCCCTTCGGCCGAACTCCTCCCGAGCTTTTCCTTCAGCCGAACTCTCCTACAAGTCCGAACTCCTCTGGACGAACTGTCGCTATCAGTCTGCAACAGGCAACAAGATCGGACGATATGACCGCCACTACTGGCGACACCACTCTCTCCGTAACCAGCCACATGCGGCCCACGATCTGCCAGTATGGCTGTCACCATCCACCTGACGACTCCTTCCTCTCCGTACCGAACTCCATGCGGCCCACGACCTGCCAGTATGGCTGTCACCATCCCACCTGACGACGCCTTTCTCTCCGTACCGAACTCCATGCGGCCCCAACGGCTCTCTATCGGGCAGTACGACCGTCACCATCAACTAAGCTCCGCCTATAAAGGACCCTCCAGATACGCTAACTCGAACCTCTGGGATCTTTAAGCTCTCCTCTTCTTCTCCAAGCTCCGGAACTCATTCCGAGCACTCCATTCCTGTTGGCCAGAGCTGACTTGATCGTCGGAGGGTCCTGCCGGAGCCACCCCCCATCGGCTCCGGACAGGACTTTGTTTTGCAAGTCTCCGACGGCGACATCATCGGCCTCCACTCCAGCGGACTCCGGCGACGACCAAATTTTACGTCAACAGATTGGCGCTAGAGGAAAGGCCGAACCTCCGAGGTTCCCTTGTTCTTAAAGGAGTGCTCGGCGACGATTTTTTCCTTCCCTCTCCGAAGATCTCCCTTTTCTCTTTCGAGGAGAAAATGCTTCCCAAGAGAGCTTCGACTCGACGCTCGACGGCCTCCGCGGCCCGATCCCGTCCAAATCCGTCTGTTCCCGCTCCAATCCCGGCGACTCAGGTCCCGTCTATAGCCGCGGTGGATATGGAGTAGCTCAATCAGCTCGTCCAGTACGTTCGTGGTCTCACAGAGGTGCTGCGGGCAGTGCTGCACCAGCAAGCCCCAGTGCTAGCCCAACCGGCGCGGGACTCTCCGGAGATAAGATCTCCTTCGAGGAAACCTCAGCTGCAGGAGATAAAATCTCCTCCGAGGAAAGCTCGACCGCAGGAGATAAGATCTCCCCCGAGCGTCCGTTTCAACCTCGACTGCAGGAGATAAGATCTCCCCCGAGGAAATCTCGGCTACAGGAGATAAGATCTCCCCCGAGGAAACCTCGACCGTAGGAGATAAGATCTCCCCCGAGCGTCCGCTTCAACCTCGGTTGCAGGAGATAAGATCTCCCCCGAGGAAACCTCGGCTGCAGGAGATAAGGTCTCCCCCGAGGAAAGCTCGGCCGCAGGAGATAAGATCTCCTCCGAGCGTCCGCAACAACCTCGGCTGCAGGAGATAAGATCTCCCCCGAGAAAGCTCGGCCGCAGGAGATAAGATCTCCCCGAGCGCCCGCAACAACCTCGGCTGCAGGAGATAAGATCTCCGAGGAAAGCTCGACCGCAGGAGATAAGATCCCCTTCGAGCATCCGCATCGACCCCGGCCATAGGAGACGAGGCCTACTTCAACCTCAGCCAGAAAAGATCTCTCCCGAGCGGCCGAGACAACCTCGATCAGAGATAAGTCAGAGACAACCTCGTCCTGAGATCATATCTCTCCCGAGCGTCCGTATCAACCTCGGCTGTAGGAGACAACATCGCCCCCGAGGAGCTCAACCTCCGACTTCGATCGCAGCGGACGAAGCCTCCCTCAACCTCGGTGGGAGATGGGATCTCCCCCGGGCTTCAAGTTCAATATCAACTTTAGCTGGAGATAAGATCTCCCCCGAGCTTCGACCTGAACCAGCATGGAGCCCAGAAGAGGACTTCAACAGTCGCCTTGTCTGCACTCCCTTCCCTCGACTTTCGAGCTCGAAAGTGGGGGGACTATTGTTGAGGATAAACCCCGCTCCCGCCGAAGTCAAGTTCAGTGCTCAGTCTGATGTGGCTAGTAGCGACGAAAGAGCTTCAATGGACGGATCTTAGCCGAACTCCTGCAGTCGGCCGAACTACGTAGCGGCCGAGCTCCTCGAACTCCTAGCGTCCGAGCTCCTTCGAACCCGTTCAGCCGACCGAACTGCTTAGCGGTCGAGCTCCTTGAACTCCAAGCGGCCGGGCTTTAACGGAATCCCCCAACGCCCGAATTTCTCAGCGGTCGCCTCTCGGCCGCGAACTCCTCAAGCGGCCATCCCCTCAGCCAGCCGAGCTCCTCCGAACTCCCCTTCGGCCGAACTCCTCCCGAGCTTTTCCTTCAGTCGAACTTTCCTACAAGTCCGAACTCCTCTGGACAAACTATCGCCATCAGTCTGCAACAGGCAACAAGATCGGACGATATGGCCGCCACTACTGGCGACACCACTCTCTCCGTAACCAGCCCCATGCGGCCCATGACCTGCCAGTATGGCTGTCACCATCCACCTGACGACTCCTTCCTCTCCATACCGAACTCCATGCGGCCCACGACCTGCTAGTATGGCTGTCACCATCCACCTGACGACGCCTTCCTCTCCGTACCGAACTCCATGCGGCCCCAACGGCTCTCTGCCGGGCAATATGGCCGTCACCATCAACTAAGCTCCGCCTATAAAAGACCCTCCAGATACACTAACTCGAACCTCTGGGATCTCTAAGTTCTTCTCTTCTTCTTCAAGCTCCGGAACTCATTCCGAGCACTCCATTCCTGTTGGCCAGAGCTGACTTGATCGTCAAAGGGTCCTGCCGGAGCCACCCCCCACCGGCTCCGGACGGGACTTTGTTTTGCAGGTCCCCGGCGGCGACCTCATCGGCCTCCACTTCAGTGGACTTCGGTGACGACCAGATTCTGCGTCAACAAGGATCATACAACTGATTGATCAGAAACTCTCACCTATGCCTTCTTCAAGAATAAAAGGAAAATGACAGGAGAAAGAAATATTTTTCACAAAACAAAGTTTATACAAGAAAATAGACTCTTCTATAGACAATCTTATCATAACACCAACCTCAATGCTAAACCTTCCCATAATCAAATAAAACGTAGAACTGCTTTAACTTACAAAAGATGAACAAGAAAACCCCATATGAAAAGACGTCCAACTACTCTCAATATAACCTCTGAGTTTGAGGACTAAAAGATTCCACATCTAAATGAACTACACGAATCCATGTCAAAATAGGCTACATGAGATTTCATCCATTTAAAAAATTCTGCCACCACTTAAGCACCGATGCTACTCATAATTGCATCATCATATAAATCCTTTTCATCCATTCAATTCATTTTTCCTATCCACAGTTTCTACAAACAGAGGCCTCTTTATGGTAACTAACTATTTTTTTACTAGCTCAAACTACTAACGTCCCCTTTTCACATTTAAGCTACCTTAGACACTGGACAAGGTTGAGCATATAGAGGCAATCTGAGCCCTCCTTACAGCTTTGACATCATGAAGCTTTTGCAATTCATTCCATCAAATGCTAGTTTCCATAGCGGGGCACGCATTTTGAGATCCTATATGATCTTGCTTTTTTGCATGACTTCAGTTTATACATGTCCTCCATCCTGTCCCAATAGGAAGACTTAACCCAAAATAAGCAGAGCAGATCTAAATCCATGCACATTATTATAATAATGTTAGGTAACCACATGCCACCAAAGTTGCATTAGCATGCAGAAAGTGCTGGTCTAGCAGGCATCACAATGATGCTGTAGGGATTTTTTTTAAATCTCCTTCTATGGCATAGTGGTCTAATTATTCAGCACTGAGTAGGCTAAGAAAATCATGAGATGGTTATCATGCAATCAAACTGAATGAATGATTGTTCTGAAAATATGGGATGACTATCTTTTAGCTTGTAAAGCAATCATATAATCATGATGAGAACTTTCAATGTTGACATAGGCATGCTTGATATTTAATCAGCACTGAAACTAACTTGTTTCTTTCTAGACATAAAGACCTGGAAGAGTGGGAAGAGGAGGCCAATCAGCAAAGTCAATATCATTGATGCAGAAACATCTACAGTACAGTGAGCCACGGACTGCAAGATGCCATAAGGATCTTTTGTTCAACTTCTCCATCATTTTGTGATAGATATAGAGGAGAAAGCGGACATCATCAGCAGCAGCACGGATCATCATTTCGGACATTGGTCTGTATGTCCAAAATGCAGGATCCTGAAAAGGAAAGGTTGAAAACATCAGCTCAATATAAGTTAAACTTGAGATGTTTATTACTTGCATGATGCAAGGTCAATTTCATTTAGTAAATTAAGCCAATGGTAAATTAAAGTGCAAAGGCACTGATGTAATTCAACCTGAGTCATTCATTCTCACTGGGAAAAACATACAAATGAGTACCTATTTTCCTGTCCTGTGACAAAAACTAATTGATGGCTATTAAACAAGAACAATTCAAACTTACAGAGAATTATTATCATTCAAAAAATTAACTACATTTTGAGATGATGCTGTGTTTGTTAAAACCTTCTAAAAACAGTTTAGATGTTATGTCAATTGGTGCCATTGTAAAAAGTTATGTTATTGATAGAAGAGTATCACTATACGTATTTGCTCAGTTACCTTTGATACTGATAACTATGCCACAATCTATCTTTATCAATGCCATAAGCGCTCATACAAGCTGCAATGTCATTGATATCATTGACTTTCTGAGTGGTAAGGCCATGATAGTGAATTTCTTTTCACACCAATGAATAAAAGCCATCATCCATTCATGATTCATCTGATAAACATATGGTTAATATGGTTTCAATTTTAATTTAAACGAATTAAAATTTTAATCTTTCCAATTGATACCTAAAGAGTGAAGATGGTAACCAAAATAAACATCACAGATGGAGTTCAATGCTTTTTGTATTTCCCCAAAAGTCAAATCAACACTAATGATCCAATTGAGAGGAATATTTGCAATTGCACATAATAATCACCATGTTAGGCTAACCTGCTTTAGAAGAACACGCACTTCTTCTTTTTCCAGGTATGATTTTCCTACATAAAGAAGTAAAAAAGCATGCCATATGAACATTGAAATAAGGACACAAAGGAGAATAAGATTTCATTTGTTCTTCAAAATCATTCTTCAAAAAACTATACTGCAGTAATCAACAAAAAGCATAAATGAAATGCAAACATGGAAGATAAAAGGAGCTAGAACATAATTAGCAAGACAAACATTGTATGAAATTTTTTTTTTAATTTCACATTTTCGACAGCTACAATATACTAGAGTAGTTTATGAATCAAGTGTATGTTATATTTCCTTAACCAACAAGCCTTAGTCCATCCATATGGGCTTGGATTTATTTCAAGGAACAATCCCTAATTATGATAAATATTTTAGCACTGGCCCACTTCCCAACAAAGGTAACCTTGGGCAAGAGATAAGCGCACATTAAACCTAGAAGGCTAGTTGGCAGACAGAAAATTTGCCTTGTTAGTTTTGTGGTTTAAGATGTCCATATATTATCTCATAGAATCTATTAGTCATAAATATATAACAAATTATCAAATAAACAAAAGAAGAATCCATCATTTTATCCTGCAGTTTTCAACAATGAACAGGACAAGGGTTATTCTAACATCTGTGACAAGCAACATAACATGCACACTGGACTTTTTTACATTCACTATCATGCTCTATGTGGTATTTTCAAGTACAGGTAGCTACTGCATTTCCTAATCACATTAAAATGTAAGTAACTTGTTCACTGACCATATGCAAAAATAGTAACAGTAGTTTCATCAAAAAAAGGCAGGAGAAACAAGAAAAGGAATCCATTATAGACACTTACAAGAAGTACATAACTCTGGATCTCCCTAATATATAGTTAAAACAACTCATACTTTATTTGATACCAAAATTCCAACAAGGCAAATGAAAAGCTTAGGTCCAGAACGTACCACCATAACGAGGATCAGCAAGAAGGCCAACAAAAGATATATAGTCATCAGGTGATCGCTTCCTTCCTTCTTGCTCCTCGATCAGAGAATAGGCAATCTACATAAGCAACAACACTAATAATGTCATCTTCTCTAACAATACTTCGATATTCTAAAAATTACATTCACTTTTCCCTTAGATAAATTCAAAATGCAACCACTAAATCTGGTGACAGTTAGTCCTTTTTAGGAGAGAATCTGTTTGAAATGGTGCTTGGGGTCAATTCAAGGATAAGAATAAAATATTTTCCAAGCATGAATTTTGAACTTTGAGTACAGAAACAAAATATGTAGTAGTAGTATTATGCAATTACACGATATGAAAAAAATATGTTCTATTTATAAGGACTAATCCTTTATATTAAAAATAGAAAAAATTGAATTGATGCTTACCTGGGTATCCACAACATTATGCAGTTTGATGCCAAATTGAAAATATAAAGCCTGCATGCAGTAAATGAGATTTGAATATGTTGGTACGTATGGTGAACATCTTTCAATGAGAATGAATAACAGCAAGAACAGCATAAAGCTGAAGAGACCTCACTGTCCCGTTTGCAATCGTGAATAACTTTTGTGATGTAACCAGACTCAATTGCAGGCTTACAAGCTTCCATCAGTGCCTTCCCACCCTCAACAGCATCAACCAAGTATACAGCATCTGGGAAGGCAAGCTAAAATAGAAACAATGAAAATTATTAAAAATAAAGTTTAGTAGAAAATCCATCTGATGCACAATTCACAGTGCTACATGTACAATATTGTTTAAATCATGATATAACATGCTCTATAATTCAGGAAGATCACCTAGACTTTATTTAACAAATGGTAGTTCGGTTCTAACCTATGTGAATCACAAGTCTGATCTTTTGATCCTGTCGAATCAGACAATGTAGGGAGGATGAAGTAAAATGCAGCTCTAGAGTGTAATGTAATCTTCAAATACATTTGGAAACTTGAATAAAATTTCATAAAACAAGACTCATTATATAACTCCGATTACTGAAAATAATGGAGGCCCTTTGAGCACAAGCTGTAAAAAAGATGAGGATAAATGAAGTTTAAGTCCGGTAAAAGTAGGAGAGATGGAGGTAGGAATGAGTAGGGCCAACGTCAGACAAAAGAAGAAGCAAAACCATAGTTTGAAGATAGGCAGAGTAGCTTTAAACAATGAGGGCATCTGCAACCAAGTGGTTATGTGAAGAAACGTGATTAAAGGAAACTTGGATCAAATAATAATAAATAATTTTGATACACTAACCTTTTTATATGACCTGGCTATGAAAATCAATAACAAAATGAGATCCATAATAGCCAAAATTGATATAGTAAGACATTTCATCCATTATGTTCATGCATGAGGTAGTATATGATTTTAGTCTATTTTAATCAAGATGTATAATTAGAATCCAGCCAGAAGAATCAAAATATGCTTCAAACTAATTTGAATCAAATATATTTTAAAAAAAAAAATACTAGTCACCAACAAATATGCTGAAAATGTATGTTAAAAGTTCTCAGTGAGAAAATACATTGAACACAATGGAACATGATGCCAAGTGTTTGATCATCATAAGTGCCTAACCATAACCATCAAGGCCTTCTCTCAACTATTGTAGGCCAGCTTTATGAACCCATATTTGCAAGCATTCCTATCTGCATGTGTGCGTGGTTGCCTGTGGTGTGTGCATTTGCAATTGTATGCGGCTGCATGCTTGTGTGCACCCCATGCACATGTGGCCTTGCATATCCTTATTTGCTAATAATTCCTATTTGTGTGTGTGCTTGTGTACCTTCAAGACCATGGCTTTATAGATTCTAATTCACATAAGTAACTAAACCTAATAATGGTGGAAGCTTCAACCAAGTCACATAATCGGTGCATGACAAAAAGATGGTGTAGGGAAGGGGAGGTGGGAGGTTTAAAGCCAGAGAAAAATTCTTTCATTCACCTCTGTGAAAAAAAAGTTTAATAATCTATACTATATATAAAAGTACCAATAATTTCTGTCCAGAAAAGATCATAGTCTTTGGATTTTATTGACTTGATATCGACCGCCAACAGCTCACCATCCACCACCTCAATTCTTTTCCTAGAACTCAACAGTTCTGATTGAATGCCACATCATCTCAACCTTACACAATACCATAAAAAGGACTCCCATATGTATTGGATTTCTATTGCTATCATTACATTTCACAATATATATTGATCCACTCATCGCTTTTATCTGATATTCCTTAACAATTGATTTATGAATTTGATTTTCCTTGTTGGATTTAGTTACCACAACTTGCCAAAATTTTTTATCATTTATTCAATAAATTTTGATACATGAATATTTTCTCTTTCTGCTTATTTTCTTGTTATCTTAAGCTTTTATTTTTTATAGTGCTAAGCTATTACTTTCCACCTTATCAAGTGTATCATCAATTTGGTTTTGAGCTTGTCCATAAGGTTAGGAAAAAAGGGGAAACACTGCACAGCCATGTAACTTTAATCCCCCTTGTGTATCAGTTATTCTTGAAGAAACTGTCTGATGGATGGGGGGGGGAGGGTACACTGGCTAGGCTCTTCAGCTCCTCAATTTGCAAGCTTCCTATTTGTTGGTGCAGAAATCCGTCGCCGCCGGAGGTCGCCGCAATCGAGGCCGCTGGGCGCCGCCGGGGACCTGCAAAACGAAGTCCCGTCCGGAACCGGTGGGGTGGTGGCTCCGGCAGGACCCTCCGACGGTCAAGTTAGTTTCCGGCCAACAGTAATGGAGTGCTCGGAATGAGTTCCGGAGCTTAGAGGTGAGGAGGAGAGCTTAGAGAGTCGAGAGTTCAGAGAGCTTAGCCTTAGTATGTCGGGAGGGGTCCTTTTATAGCGGAGCTTAGTTGATGGTGACGGCTGTGCCGTCTGGCAGAGAGTCGTCGGGCAGCATGGAGTTTGGTACGGAGAGGAAGGCGTCGTCCGGTAGATCGTGGGAGCCATACCGGCGAGCCGTGGGCCGCATGGAGTCCGGTACGGAGAGGAAGGCGTCGTCCGGTAGGTCGTGGGAGCCATACCGGCGAGTCGTCGGCCGCATGGAGTCCGGTACGGAGAGGAAGGCGCCGTCCGGTCTTGCTGCAGGCGACGGTTCATCCAACGGAGTTCGGACTTGTAACAGAGTTCGGCCGAAGGGGAAGCTGGGGGAGTTCGTCTGGCTGAAGGGTCGGCCATCTGTAGAGTTCGGCCGCTGAGAGGCCCGAAGAAGCTCGGCTGGCCAATTGAAGGACTTCGGTTGCTAGTTGGTTCGGCCAGGGCTCGCTGAGGAGTTCGGTCGCCTAGGGTCGGTCCGAAGGGGTTCGGCCACTTGGGCTCGCCTGAAGTCGGTCCGAAGGAGTTCGGCTGCATGGGCTCGCCTGGGGTCGGTCCGAAGGAGTTCGGCCGTGGGGTCCGAAGGAGTTCGGCTGCATGGGCTCGCCTGGGGTCGGTCCGAAGGAGTTCGGCTGCATGGGCTCGCCTGGGGTCGGTCGAAGGAGTTCGGCTGCATGGACTCGCCTGGGGTCGGTCCGAAGGAGTTCGGCCGTGGGGTCCGAATGGGTTCGGGCTCGTAGGAGAGTTCGGCTGAAGGAAAAACCCGGGAGGAGCTCGGATGGCCGAACGGGCGTCTGGGAGGAGTCCGTCTCCCGAAGAAGTCCAGCCGCTTGGAGTCCAAGGAGCTCGGCCGTCAGGAAGTTCGGCTGGCGGTGGGAGTTCGTCCTCTAGGCAGTTCGGCCCGGACCTTGGTGCAGGGGAGTTCGGCCTCTAGGCAGTTCGGCCCGGACCTTGGTGCAGGGGAGTTCGGCCTCTAAGCAGTTCGGCCGGGACCTTGGTGCAGGGAGTTCGGCCTCTAGCAGTTCGGCCGGGACCTTGGTGCAGGGGAGTTCGGCCTCTAAGCAGTTCGGCCGGGACCTTGGTGCAGGGGAGTTCGGCCTCTAAGCAGTTCGGCCGTGTTAGGGGCTCGGCCTGGCGCCTGGCGCTGAAGCTCTTCAGCAGCTACTGGTTACATTGGGCTGAGCGTTGGGCCGGGCTTCGGCAGGAGCGGGATTTATCCCCAACAGTAGCCCCCCCACTCCCGAGTTCAAAAATTGAAGGAAGGGAGTACCAAAACAGGCGACTGCCGAAGTCTTCTTCCAGGCTCCGCATCTGAAGCTCGGGGAGGTCTCATCTCCAGCCAAGATTGACGCTGAAGTTGAGGCTGAGGCTTGGGGGAGACCTCATCTTCAGTCGATGTTTGGAGTGGGAATGGAACTCGTTTCCGGCTAAAGTCGATGAAGCTGATGTTGAAGCCGAAGTAAGACTCGCCTCCTTCGATCGAGGTCGGATTTGAGCTCCTCGGGGGCGACATTATCTTCGTCAGTTGAAGTCGACTCGAGGGAGACCTCCTATCTTGCAGCCGAGGTTGAAGTGCGCGCTCGGGGGAGATCTTATCTCCTACGGCCGAGCTTCCCTCGGGGAGATCTTACCTCCTGCAGCCGAAGTGAAGTGCGCGCTCGGGGGAGATCTTATCTCCTGCAGCCGAAGTGAAGTGCGCGCTCGGGGGAGATCTTATCTCCTGCAGCCGAAGTGAAGTGCGCGCTCGGGGGAGATCTTATCTCCGGCAGCCGAGCTTCCCTCGGGGGAGATCTTATCTCCTGCGGCCGAGGTTAGGACGAGGTTCTCCTCCTGTTCCTAACCGAGATTGTTCCGGTCGCTTGGGAGAGATCTTATCTCTAGCCGAGGTTGGTGCTCGTGTTAGGACGAGGTTCTCCTCCTGTTCCTAACCGAGATTGTTTCGGTCGCTCGGGAGAGATCTTATCTCTAGCCGAGGTTGTCAACGGTCGCTCGGGAGAGATCTTATCTCTATCCGAGGTTGGTGCTCGTGTTAGGACGAGGTTCTCCTCCTGTTCCTAACCGAGGTTGTTCCGGTCGCTCGGGAGAGATCTTATCTCTAGCCGAGGTTGTCAACGGTCGCTCGGGAGAGATCTTATCTCTAGCCGAGGTTGGTCGCTCGGGAGAGATCTTATCTCTAGCCGAGGTTGGTGCTCGTGTTAGGACGAGGTTCTCCTCCTGTTCCTAACCGAGGTTGTTCCGGTCACTCGGGAGAGATCTTATCTCTAGTCGAGGTTGTCAACGGTCGCTCGGGAGAGATCTTATCTCTAGCCGAGGTTGGTGCTCGTGTTAGGACGAGGTTCTCCTCCTGTTCCTAACCGAGGTTGTTCCGGTCGCTCGGGAGAGATCTTATCTCTAGCCGAGGTTGTCAACGGTCGCTCGGGAGAGATCTTATCTCTAGCCGAGGTTGGTGCTCGTGTTAGGACGAGGTTCTCCTCCTGTTCCTAACCGAGGTTGTTCCGGCTCGGGAGAGATCTTATCTCTAGCCGAGGTTGTCAACGGTCGCTCGGGAGAGATCTTATCTCTAGCCGAGGTTGGTGCTCGTGTTAGGACGAGGTTCTCCTCCTGTTCCTAACCGAGGTTGTTCCGGTCGCTCGGGAGAGATCTTATCTCTAGCCGAGGTTGTCAACGGTCGCTCGGGAGAGATCTTATCTCTAGCCGAGGTTGGTGCTCGTGTTAGGACGAGGTTCTCCTCCTGTTCCTAACCGAGGTTGTTCCGGTCGCTCGGGAGAGATCTTATCTCTAGCCGAGGTTGTCAACGGTCGCTCGGGAGAGATCTTATCTCTAGCCGAGGTTGGTGCTCGTGTTAGGACGAGGTTCTCCTCCTGTTCCTAACCGAGGTTGTTCCGGTCGCTCGAGAGATCTTATCTCTAGCCGAGGTTGAACGGTCGCTCGGGAGAGATCTTATCTCTAGCCGAGGTTGTCAACGGTCGCTCGGGAGAGATCTTATCTCTAGCCGAGGTTGAAGTGCGCGCTCGGGGGAGATCTTATCTCCTACGGCCGAGCTTCCCTCGGGGGAGATCTTATCTCCTGCAGCCGAAGTGAAGTGCGCGCTCGGGGGAGATCTTATCTCCTGTAGCCGAGCTTCCCTCGGGGGAGATCTTATCTCCTGCGGCCGAAGTTGATGCTCGTGTTAGGACGAGGTTCTCCTCCTGTTCCTAACCGAGGTTGGCCGCTTTTTCCCTGTCACTACATGGTTTTCGCATCCAGGAATAATATTATCGAAAGAAAGAAATTTTATTGAAAGGAAGTTACTAGTAGCGCATCCCCCAAATTCTGTATTTCAAGATCGTGATAACGTTGTTCCTCCGCATTTCTTCGGCAATAAGTTCCGGGGTGGACGTCCTCCTCATGCTGAACTCCTCAATTTGGTGCAAGCTCTTGTTGCTGGGAGACGGCGAATCGCTGATGCACCGAGATTTTCCCAGGGGCAATGCGAACGACGCCGTAAGGTGGCCGACCTTCCTGCAGTCTCTGGCTACGGCAGCGCCCTTAGCCGATCTTTTTCTGCTTCAGGCCGGTACCGGAGGAATTTACCCAGCCGACCCGTTCTGACGAGCTCCTCAATTTCGTCTCGGAGCTGGATGCATCCCTCCGTGTCGTGGCCGTGGTCGTGATGGTAGAGGCAGTACTTATTTCGATCGCGCTTGTTTGGGGGAGATCGTAATCCTTCCGGTCTTGGCAGCTGGCATTTTACTTCGGTGAGAATCTGGGTTCGAGGAGCGTTGAGGGGGGCATAGCGGCGGAACCTTCCGGGAGGAGGACTCCTTCGCGCCTCTTTATCAGGGCGAGTTCGAGGAGTTCGGGCCCACCTGCTTTCGTAGGGGGTCTGCGAGTGCAGCCGAGCCTCACCCAGCTCTTCCTCGTCCGCCAGCCGGTCCTTTCTGACGAGCTCCTCATCTTTCAATTTGAAGGCTTCTTCCGCACGGGCATATCTCTCGGCTCGAGCCAGCAGGTCGGCGAAGTCCCTGGGATACCTTTTTTCCAGAGAGAACAGCAAGTTATTTTTCTGAAGGCCGCCCTTAAGTGCGGCCATCGCGACAGACTGGTCCAGGTCCCGGACTTCCAATGCCGCGGCGTTGAATCGAGTGACGTAAGTCCGGATGGATTCCCCTTGCTTCTGCTTGACGCTCATCAGGGAATCTGAACCTCGGCTCGGTCGTCGGCTGCTGATGAAGTGGGCCGCGAACCGACTGCTCATCTGGATCGAAAGAGAAGATCGTGTTGGGCTTCAACGCCGAGTACCAGTTCCTCGCTGCTCCCTTTAAGGTAGACGGGAAGGCTCGGCACAGCACGGCATCTGAAGCGCCGTGAAGCAGCATCATGGCCCGGAAGGCCCCCAGGTGATCAACCGGATCAGAAGTTCCATCGTAGCTTTCCAGTTGAGGGAGCTCGAAGGTCGGTGGAACAGGCTCTTGCATGATTTTCTGCGAGAAAGGAGGGTCTGCGCAAACGTCATCGCCACGCGAGGGGGGACGAAGTTCTTCAATTCGCCGGTTCATTTCCAAGAGCCTTTGGCCCAGCAGGTCCTCACGGTCTCTGATCTCCAAGGCTTTCTGGTGAGATGGGCGCGAGGCTTCACCCTTGGTCGATCCATGATCCGAACGAGGGCTCTCCCTCCTCCGCCTCTCCAATCCGGGTATCGGAGGTCGGGCTGCCCAGGCCGGTCGCTCTTGGACTGGATCATCCGACTTCGGGGAGTCCCGCGCCGGTCGGGCTGGCACTGGGACTTGTTGGTGCAGCACCGCCTGCACCGCCTCCGTGAGACCGCGAACGTGCTGGATGAGCTGGTTGAACTGCTCCGTATCCCCTGCGGCTATAGACGGGGGCTGAGTCACCGGGGCCGGAGCAGGGACAGACGGACTCGGAGGGGATCGAGCCGCGGAAGCCGTCGAGCGCCGCGTCGAAGCCCTTCTGGGGGGCATTTCCTCTTTCCAGAGAAGGAATTCTGAAGAGGGAGAAGAGAGATCCGGAGCAGGGGCGGAAAATCGTCGCCGAGCACTCCTTTAAGAACAAGGGAACCTCGAAGGTTCAGGCCCTTCCTCTAGCGCCAATCTGTTGGTGCAGAAATCCGTCGCCGCCGGAGGTCACCGCAATCGAGGCCGCTGGGCGCCGCCGGGGACCTGCAAAACGAAGTTCCGTCCGGAACCGGTGGGGTGGTGGCTCCGGCAGGACCCTCCGACGGTCAAGTTAGTTTCCGGCCAACAGTAATGGAGTGCTCGGAATGAGTTCCGGAGCTTAGAAGTGAGGAGGAGAGCTTAGAGAGTCGAGAGTTCAGAGAGCTTAGCCTTAGTATGTCGGGAGGGGTCCTTTTATAGCGGAGCTTAGTTGATGGTGACGGCTGTGCCGTCTGGCAGAGAGTCGTCGGGCAGCATGGAGTTTGGTACGGAGAGGAAGGCGTCGTCCGGTAGATCGTGGGAGCCATACCGGCGAGTCGTCGGCCGCATGGAGTCCGGTACGGAGAGGAAGGCGTCGTCCGGTAGATCGTGGGAGCCATACCGGCGAGCCGTGGGCCGCATGGAGTCCGGTACGGAGAGGAAGGCGTCGTCCGGTAGGTCGTGGGAGCCATACCGGCGAGTCGTCGGCCGCATGGAGTCCGGTACGGAGAGGAAGGCGCCGTCCGGTCTTGCTGCAGGCGACGGTTCATCCAACGGAGTTCGGACTTGTAACAGAGTTCGGCCGAAGGGGAAGCTGGGGGAGTTCGTCTGGCTGAAGGGTCGGCCATCTGTAGAGTTCGGCCGCTGAGAGGCCCGAAGAAGCTCGGCTGGCCAATTGAAGGACTTCGGTTGCTAGTTGGTTCGGCCAGGGCTCGCTGAGGAGTTCGGTCGCCTAGGGTCGGTCCGAAGGGGTTCGGCCACTTGGGCTCGCCTGAAGTCGGTCCGAAGGAGTTCGGCTGCATGGGCTCGCCTGGGGTCGGTCCGAAGGAGTTCGGCTGCATGGGCTCGCCTGGGGTCGGTCCGAAGGAGTTCGGCCGTGGGGGTCCGAAGGAGTTCGGCTGCATGGGCTCGCCTGGGGTCGGTCCGAAGGAGTTCGGCTGCATGGGCTCGCCTGGGGTCGGTCGAAGGAGTTCGGCTGCATGGACTCGCCTGGGGTCGGTCCGAAGGAGTTCGGCCGTGGGGTCCGAATGGGTTCGGGCTCGTAGGAGAGTTCGGCTGAAGGGAAAACCCGGGAGGAGCTCGGATGGCCGAACGGGCGTCTGGGAGGAGTCCGTCTCCCGAAGAAGTCCAGCCGCTTGGAGTCCAAGGAGCTCGGCCGTCAGGAAGTTCGGCTGGCGGTGGGAGTTCGTCCTCTAGGCAGTTCGGCCCGGACCTTGGTGCAGGGGAGTTCGGCCTCTAAGCAGTTCGGCCGGGACCTTGGTGCAGGGGAGTTCGGCCTCTAAGCAGTTCGGCCGGGACCTTGGTGCAGGGGAGTTCGGCCTCTAGGCAGTTCGGCCGGGACCTTGGTGCAGGGGAGTTCGGCCTCTAAGCAGTTCGGCCGCGTTAGGGGCTCGGCCTGGCGCCTGGCGCTGAAGCTCTTCAGCAGCTACTGGTTACATTGGGCTGAGCGTTGGGCCGGGCTTCGGCAGGAGCGGGATTTATCCCCAACACTATTAAAACCTCAACTTCTTATCTTCATCTATTTAGACTGTTGGGTTATTAAAATCCCATTTGGCAAGGACACCCTCCCGAGTTCAAACTTACGTGCACCAAGATGGCCAGCTGGCTTCCTGCATCCAAACTACCCACTAACTCATATCCATGGTCTCTAAAGACTTTGAGTCAAAAGGGCTTGTTCTTATCAATTCTGATGTAGCTACATGACAACTGATAATATGAATCCAAAACATTTTGAGCATGATATAGCATGAGGTGGAGTGTTCTTGAATGCTAAACTTTTGTCTCGATTTCTTATTAGAAGAAGTTGAGATTGTTTTATGAAGACTGTTTTTTAGAAAAAAATACAAAGTTTTTTTTTTTTTGTCTGAACATAGTAAAGCAATGTTCCAAACCAACTTACTAATATAGGTTTAAAATTATTTTGATGTATGAACAATTATGACTTTTGGTTTTACTAGTTACCGATCTGCATGTCTATTTGCACATAAACCTTCACTAGTATTTCTAAGAAGTGGTTACAAATGCAGAAATGCTTACCTAGAAAAAGAAATATAAATCCAGTGGCTAAAGTAACACATTATCTGAAGCATGATTTGAGACCACCACAACGTAGCTTTTTATCATGTCATAAATTTTCAGTAAAAATAAGAGATAAGACTTGACCTTACAGTTGAACATGGTAAGTTTATATTGATAAGCACTGAACACTATGCTACTTTGCTGAATTAATGTCATCTTGTGGAATACCGGCATATGCATGAAGCAAGGTGATCAATTTTTTAGTAGCTGAAGTAGCTAAATAAACTGAAACTTAAGGTAATAGGTATACATCAAATATAAATAAATGCAATTATGTGCAATTGCTTATTCAAGCACATAAGGATTATATTCCATTCATTGTGATCAAACAGACATTGGAAAAAGAAAACGTAAGCAACCTGCATTACACAAAGAGCTCCATTCCGACAAAGGTCAACACCCTCACAATCCAATCCAATGATCAGCTGACTATCGACTGAGGGATTCAGAAATTCAGGTGGAAGTTGAGAAGCATGTGTGACGATATGGATAGGAACTAATAAGAATTGAGCATCATCATCTGAAAGGGAGCCACCTGCATGACATAAAGAAAACAGCTAGGAGTTACGTAAGGAAACATGTACTTAGCAGCCACATTATAAGTCAACAAAACCAGATAACTATGACTGGATGCAAAAGTTTAAGAAAACACTGAACTGAAAATGCACTAAATATTATTATCTTCAGAAGAATAAGAAATGTCACATGACTAAAGTGTTAGTCTGGCGTTTCAATAATATGTGAGCCATAACATTTCAATAATATGCCAACCATAAGCTCCAACAATATATATAGGATCACTTCATGCATCTGATTTGAGTAAGGATTGCATAAATAACTTCCTTCTAGTATGTTTAGCAATCAGTTCAAAATCTTAAAGGATATGTTTAGCAAGATTATCGCTGATGCATACTCTCTGGAAGATTGGATCTTTACATGTAACTATAATATAAAGACTAGTTCCCGGCCCTAATAATCACTTCAGAGTGATAAATTCGCTATGACAATGTGAGAGAGCATGGTTGTATCCATTTTCATTATTGAATTTCACAGATACATGTAATCTATAAATAATTGAATCTTGCTAATTTCTCTAAACATAATTAACTTACATCACATAAACAGATTTTTATCCTCATATTGCTTAAGGTGAAAAGGAGAGAGAAATTTATAAGTATGATGTCTTGTTTAAGCAACACAAACAATAGTTAAGTTAGATCATATGGTAAAATCCCTTCAACAAATTTACAAGTATAAACAGGCATAACGAGCAAAACACAAAATGAAAAGACCATAGAAACTTAAAATCCAAGAGGGCATGGACAAAGGAGATATTGATAATATAACTTTCATCATAAGTTTTACATTCAACCAAAGCAGCGACCAACTTTTTCTGCTATGTCTAGGTCTACATGGTCAAGGCAGAACATATGGGTCTGTGTTTGCAGGATTTTATATTATCAACAAAGATGCCCGCTAAAAATAATCAGAACGGAGCAAGAACAGAAGGAACTAAAGGTAATTGGATGATTTTAACATGAAAATAAACCCACTATCATTATCTTTCAAAAAGCCCATTTCGCTTTTTTTGATCAGATTCTCGTGTATTAGATAGTTAACCTTTTCGATACAATAGTACCAAGAAAATTACAATTGAAAAGTAGGGTTTGAGCTCTTTTTGAATTTGTTGGTGCAGAATCTGGTCGACGCTAGATTGAGCTAGAGTTGAGGAAGAAGAGGTCGTCATCGGTGACTTGCAAAACAAAGTCTCGTCCGGAGTCAGTAGTGGTGGCTCCGGTAGGATCCTCCAACGATCAAATCAGCTCTCTGGCCAACAGAAATGGAGTGCCCAAGAAAAAATTCAGCAGAATTTCAGAAAGAAGAAGAGAGCTTAAAGAAAACGTATCTGAAGGATTCCTTCTATAGATGGAGTCCGGAGCAGATTAATAGTGACAGTCGTAACCGTCCGGTAGTGGGCCGTTCAGGGCCACATGGAGTTTGTTACGGAGAAAGGTGTCCGTTGCCATGATGTGGCCGTTCATGGAGATTTAATAGTCGAAGTTCGAAGGAAGTAGACGATGGTTGGTAAAGAACTTTGACATACAATAATTTCAGAGGAGTTCGAACTTCTAAAAGAAATACGGTAAGAGGAGATCATCCAGAAAGAATGCTATCTGAAATCTGAAAGTAATCCGCTGGAGGAATCCGACTGAAGGAGAAGTTCGGAAGAAGTTCGACTCCTAGAAGCATCCGACTGAAGAAAAAGTCCGGAAGGAGTTCGGCTTCTGTAGGCATCCGTCTGAAGGAGATGTCCGGAAGGAGTTCGGCTCCTGGAAGAGTTCGATTGAAGGAGAGATCCGGAGGGAGTCCGACTGACTGAAGAAGTTCGGCTAAGGTTTGGATAGTGGAAGAGTTCGGTTGGGGTCCGACAATTGAAGGAGAATTTTCGATCGAAGCTCTTCCGTGATTATCAGTTGCATTAGGTTAAGCATCAGACTGGACTTCAGCGAGAGCGGAATTTATCCCCAATAATAGTCCCCCCACTTTCGAGTTCGAAATTCGAAGGAAGTACAAAAAAAGACGACTGCCGAAGTCCTCTTCCGAGCTCTGCACCAGTTCAGGTTGAAGCTAGGGGAGATCTTATCTCCAGCCGAGGTTGAAGGAGATCTTATCTCCTGTTGAAGGGTTGGAGCTCGAGGGAGATCTTATCTCAAGCAAAGATTGAAGGAGATCTTATCTCCTATTGAGGTTGGCGTTGAAGCTCGGGAGAGATTTTGTCTCCAACCGAGGTTGACATTGAAGTTGAAGCTCGAGGGAGATCTTATCTTCAACCGAGATTGACGTTGAGGTTAGAGCTCGAGGGAGATCTTATCTCCAGCCGAGGTTGAAGAAGATCTTATCTCTTGTTGAGGTTGGCGTTGAAGCTCGGGAGAGATCTTGTCTCCAGTCAAGGTTGGCGTTGAAGTTGAAGCTTAGGAGAGATCTTATCTCCAGTTGAGACTAACGTTGAAGTTGAAGCTCGAATGAGATCTTATCTCCAACCGAGGCTGACGCTAAGGTTGGAGCTCAAGGAAGATCTTATCTTCAACCGAGGTTGAAGGAGATCTTATCTCCTGTTGAGGTTGGTGTTGAAGCTCGGGAGAGATCTTGTCTCCAGTCGAGGTTGACGTTGAACTTGAAGCTCGGGAGAGATCTTGTCTCCAGCCGAGGCTGACGTTGAGGTTAGAGCTCGGAGGAGATCTTATCTCCAGTCGAAGCTGAAGGAGATCTTATCTCCTATTGAGGTTAGCGTTGAAGCTCGGGGGAGATCTTGTCTCCAGCCGAGGTTGATACTGAAGTTGAAGCTCGGGGGAGATCTTATCTCCAGCCGAGACTGACGTTGAAGTTGAAGCTCGGAGGAGATCTTATCTCCAGCCGAGATTGAAGTTGAAGCTCGGAAGAGATCTTATCTCCAGCCGAGGTTGAAGTTGATCTCCCCTGAGATCCAACTTCAACGTCAGCCTCGACTGGAGATAAAATCTCCTCCGAGCTTCAACACCAACCTCAATAGGAGATAAGATCTCCTTCAACCTCGGCTAAAGATAAAATCTTCCCCGAGTTCCAACATCAACGTCAACCTCGGTTGGAGATAAAATCTCCTCCGAGCTTCAACTTCAATGTCAACCTCGGTTGGAGATAAAATCTCCCCCGAGCTTCAATGCCAACCTCAACAGGAGATAAGATCTCCTTCAACCTCGGCTGGAGAGAAGATCTTCCCTGAGCTCCAACCTCAATGTCAACCTCGGCTGGAGATAAGATTTTCTCCGAGCTCCAACTTCAACGTCAACTTCGGCTGAAGACAAGATCTCTCCTGAGCTTCAACGCCAACCTCAACAGAAAATAAGATCTCCTTCAATCTCGGCTGGAGATAAGATCTTTCCTGAGCTCCAACCTCAACGTCAACCTCGATTGGAGATAAAATCTCCTCCGAGCTTCAACTTCAACGTCAACCTAGGCTGGAGACAAGATCTCCCCGAGCTTCAACGCCAACCTCAATAGGAGATAAGATCTCCTTCAATCTCGCCTGAAGATAAGATCTCCTCCGAACTCCAACCTCAACGTCAACCTCGAATGGAGATAAGATCTCCCCCGAGCTTCAACTTTAACGTCAGCCTCGGCTGGAGATAAGATCTCCTTCAAACTTCAATTTTAACATCAAATTTGGCCGAAGACAAGATCTTTCCCAAGCTTCAACTTCAACGTCAACCTCGACTAGAGACAAAATCTCCTCCGAACTTCAATGCCAACCTCAACAGGAGATAAGATCTCCTTCAACCTTGGCTGGAGATAAGATCTCCCCCAAACTCCAACCCTTCAACAGAAGATAAGATCTCCTTCAACCTCGACTGGAGTTAAAATCTCTCCTGAGCTTCAATCTGAACTGATGCAGAGCCCGAAAGAGGACTTCGGCAGTCGTCTTTTTTGTACTCCCTTCCTTCGAATTTCGAACTCAGAAGCGGAGGGACTATTGTTAGGGATAAACTCCGCTTTCGTCGAAGTCCAGCCTAATGCTTAGCCTAATGCAATTGATAATCACGGAAGAGCTTCGATCGAAAACTCTCCTCCAGCGGTCGAACCCCAACCGAACTCTTCCACTGGCCAAACATTAGCTGAACTCCTTCAGCTGGCCGAACTTCCTCACTCCTTCAGGAGTCGAACTCCTTCCGGACCTCTCCTTCAGACGGATGTCTACATAAGCCGAACTCCTTCCGGACCTCTCCTTCAGTCGAACTCCTTCAGGAGCCGAACTTCTTCCGGACCTCACCTTCAATCGGATGCCTACAGGAGTCGAACTCCTCCTGGACTTCTCCTTCAATTGGACTCCTCTAGAAGCCAAACTCCTTCCGAATCTCTCCTTCAGTTGGACTCCTCCAAGAGCCGAACTCCTTCCGGACTTCTCCTTCAGACGAATGTCTACAAGAGTCCAATCCCTTCCAGACTTCTCCTTCAGTCGGATGCCTACAGAAGCCGAACTTCTCTTCAGTCGGACTCCTCCAGGAGCCGAACTCCTTCCGGACCTCTCCTTCAGTCAAGTTCCTTTAGGAGCCGAACTTCTTCCGGATTTGTCCTTCAGTCGGATGCCTCTAAGAGCCGAACTCCTTCCGGACCTCTCATTCAATCGAATGCCTCCATCAGCCGAACTCCTTCCGAACTTCTCCTTCAGTCGGATTTCTCCATTAGCCGAACTCCTTCCGGATTTCTCCTTCAGTCAGATTCCTTCAGGAGCCGAACCCCTTTCGGATTTCTCCTTCAGTCAAATACCTCCAAAAGCCGAACTCCTTCCGAACTTTTTCTTCAGTCGGATGTCTCCAGGAGTCGAACTTCTTCCGAATTTCTCCTTCAGTCAAGTGCCTCTAGGAGCCGAACTTCTCCTTCAGTCGGATTCCTCCAACGAATTACTTTCAGATTTCAGCTAGCATTCCTCCCGGATGATCTCTTCTAGCCATATTCCCTTTAGGAGTCCAAACTCCTCTGAAATTGTTGTATGTCAAAGCTCTTCACCAATCAATACCTACTTTCTCCGAACTTCGACTATTAAATCTTAACGAACGGCCATATCACGGTAACGAACACCTCTTTCTGTAACAAACTCTACGTGGCCTCAAGCGGCTCAATACCGAACGGTTACGACCATCACTATTAATCTGCTCCGGACTTCGTCTATAAAAGAAATCCTCCATATACATTTTCTCTAAACTCTCTTCTTCTTTCAAAAACTCTGCTGAATTCTTGCCTGAGCACTCTATTTCTGTTGATCAAAAAAGCTGACTTGATCATCAGAGCCACCACCATCGACTCCATATAAGACTTTATTTTGTAGGTCACTAACGGCGACCTTTTCTTCCTCAACTCCAGCTCGATCCAATATCAATCAAATTCTGCACCAATAGAATTATTTCTTTACTATTTTTTTTAAAAAAAAAAATCTACAAATATCCACCTTGTGGCGGCTCCAAGATAGGAACGCAAGCATGGTATGACCACTAATATGACATTGAAACCATAAGAACTATCAAAAGAAACCAGATAAATCAAGAATCTCACTAAACAACAAAACTTACAAGCAAAAGGCCGTCAAAGATCAAAAAGACACCACAAAAGACATCTAAAACAGAGAAATAACCCTTTTTAGATGTGAATAAGCTTTCTTTAGTCCAAAAATCCACCGGTGTGACCTTCATTATGGTATCTTCAACGTCAACGGAGAAGCAAAAACAATGGGGCGTTAAAAAAATCATATGCATTACCAGATGTCCGTAAAATCATGAGAATTACCAAATTTCCACGTCAGGGTATCGACAATAGCCATAAATCAAGAATCACAACAAGATCCAAATGCCAAAGTTTTATCAAGGCAGACGAATGATCAAAACCTTCAAACGGCCTCCAAGAAACAGCCAATAAGTCCAAGAATTGGATGCAAAACCCAAAATAGGCAAGAACCCACGAAAAAAGGGCATCGAAACAAAGAAAAGAGAAGGCAGCTTATTGCAGTAACGATCGCAGCAAAACCCACATCAAAAGCCATCACCAAAACCTCCGATAAACGACCAAAAGGCCCAGGAGTCAAACGGCAACCCCGAGACGAGCGAAAAAACATCGGCAAGCAACGAAATCCACGAGCAAGATGCCATCAGAGATCGAAAAAGAATTCAGAGAAAAAAGAAAGCAAATCGTTGCAGGGACGATTGGATGGGCGAATTTGAGGGGAATCGCGAGCACCTGGAGACGTTAAGAGAGGGACGAGAGCCTGGTGGAGAGGAGGACCGGAGGCCATGCGATCGGAGGTCGAGGATTTCTTGAATCCTCCCCCGAGCCCAAGGGTTTTTGAATTCAACTCGGGGGAGAAAAGGGTCGATGGATCGAGACTTCAGAATATTTGGTCTCGAGGGTATCCCGTCTCCCTCTCCCGAGCAGCACCGTCGCCGCCCGGTGCGGATAATTATGGACGGGAGCAACATGGGAACTATTGAAATTTTGACACGTTTGTTTTTTAGTCCCCAGCCTTCGCATCACGATGTACGGACCAGCGCGAAAAATTTTTTCCTCTTAAAATTATTATAAAATGTAATATAAAATACCTAATAAAAAATAAAACAGAATATAATAAATAAAAAATATATTTATTTGTAAAATAAATTTTTAATATTAATATTATGACATGCTATCATTATACAAAATTTTAATAATATATATACCAATATAATTAAATAATAATTTATTATAAAATAATAAGATCATGGGTTAATATGTATATAATAGCAAATAAAAAAGTATTAGATATATATAGATATTTAAATACAGTATAATAAGGCTATTAGCGTAGTCTAATGACATGTGCTAACTATCGGTATGATACAATATTAATATATATATCTTTTATTTGTATTCATTTATATTAAATAAATATGATTAATAATAATATCATTAATTTCTATACTAGTTTAGCCATATTAGTAAATTATTTATTTAAATAAATATATATTATATTATCAAAAAAATATATTAAATATATATCAGTATATATTAAGTAAATGTAATTATTGATAATGCCATTAAATTTTATATGAATTTAGTAATACTAATAAAATCTTTATTGATATATTTTAATAATCTAGTAATCTTCTTATTAAAGAATCAAATCAAATAAAACCTATACCTATTATCTAAAATAAATATTCTATTAATATCATCGTTAATATAGATATCCATATGGTGAACAAAAAGTACAATGTGGATATCTTTATAAAATTTAACATATGATTAGTGAAGAGTAATATTATTTGGACACATGATAAATGAAGGGCTCTATGGAGACAAAGCCTCCATTTTAATGTATATCAAAACAAGTATAGTTGCATGCAACAGACTGGATTGAATTGTATGCAGAAATTAGATATATTACTAATCAAATAAGGATTAAATTAAAATGGTAGTCAAACAAGTGATTGAATATTAAATTCATTGATGGACTAACTCACTAGGTTATCTGGGTTGCTATGGTTGTTGTTGCAAATTTATAATAGTATGCTATCAATGTAAGTTAAGTATACTTGACTTTCATACAATAGAGTATATTAATGCCAATGATAAGATTTCAGCCCTTGTTATAATATTGATGCTCATTGCTTATAAATTATTTGTTGTGCATCGGTAACTTTATGTAGTCTTAGTATTATGGTTAAGCTTTCCTCCTCTCCTCTCTTTGTTGCTAGGAAGGGAGAAAAAGGATCCATAAGTCTGACAAATAGCTCAAGAAATAACATAGTGCAATAGGAACATCAGTATCGAGGTTGATAGATAGATGAATCTTAAAATTATGAACTTAATGCTGATCACGTTGCAAAATAGCTCTTAAACATAAACCACCTCTTTGTTGTTTTTGTTCGCTCACATACGACCATTAGAAAAGCTCTTCCAACGTGTAGCCTGGAGTTGAGAATGGTCATAATTTATTTGTAGCCTAGTCCATATAGCATAGAGCTTTATGTGGTGGTTAGCAAGTTCTCCTCCTCGAGCTATGATTGTACTCTGCTTGAAGATATAATACCATTATAGTGAAATGTTTGGCAACATGTTTAGTGTTGGTTGTAGATTCTTCCTTACATTTCATTAAGTATGGATTGAACATCAATACAACACAAGTTTGCTCATGTACAAGTGATCTATAAGTATCATATTTGTAAAATGCTAGTTGCATGGAAAGGATTAGAGATTATATTGTGTAGTGAATGCAGTCTAGCATGCCTCACATAGTTCATTGATGCATGATTCACCATCAGTGGAAGTTGCTTGATGCACTACATAAATAAAAAAACTTCATTTATAATTAATCTTGGATCCAAGTCATCCAAAGGCAATACATGTTATCCACCATTTGAAGATAGTATGGTTTATGATGCTAGCGAGCATAATTGTATGTAAGGACACAATATAGAATAATAATTTAGGTTCATGTCCCACCCTCCATTTCAAAACAAAAATAATCATGTTGTAGTTTGAGTGTATTCAAGCAATACAAATTTATGTAGCCATATCAAAATTCTAGACTAATTAAAAATGTTCACCTTTTCCCATGACTCTTTTTTTGTTTATGCCAAGTGGCTTGAATTCTTTAGAAAAATTCAAAACATGTTTGTAAAAATAATTATATATGTAATATTGTTGGTCATGAAACTATTGGATCAGATCCATCAATCCAATTATATATTAACATATAGATAAAAAAATTATAATATATATAAATATAAATATTTATTTATATTAAAAAAAATTATATATATATATGGATTGGACTCTAGTCGATCGGATTTTAGTTCATATTTGGTCGGATCTCCATCAATCAGCACTCATGCACCTAAAAAGACACATCTAAAGAAAACTGTACCTATCCTAAAATTTTTTTTTTTATAGATTTTTTAGGCATTTGAAAAAAATTTAGAAAAAAGGTCTGAAAAAATTTAGAAAAGAAAGTCTGAAAAAAACTAAAAAAAAAAAAAGAGAGAAAGAGGGAGGGAAGGCGCCCTTTATATATATATATATATATATATAGGTTTTTTTAGGTATTTTTTTATAATTTTTTTCAATAAATTTGAAATTTTTTTTTTCAAGCGTAGGCATGCATCTTTTTTTTTTCTAAATCTACATGTGTATCTTTTCAAGCGTCTATTTTTAAAGATGCATGCTGATCGAATAGTTAGGGATCCGATCAAATATGAATGAAGATTCAATTGATCGAAGTTCATTTCATCTCTTTATATATATATTAAGATCGGATCGTAAATTTAATCCATCTCTCTCTCTCTCTTAAGGGTCAGCTAAAAATTTTATCTGTCGTTGCATTGTCCGACAGTCACATCCGTTGCATTGCCACACGACAACAACATCACAAGAATAATCACGTGCATATCACGTGCCTGGACTTGGTTACCGAGTGGCATTGCCACTAGACATAGATCATGCCTATCCCGATCCGACCCAGGTCCAACGGCCGTGCCAAATACAATCCATCCCTTAAATGGACCATGCCGGCATGGCACAGTAAGCATAAAACTTCCGTCTGGCTTGAGAATTGATGGGCCAAGCCTAACACGGTCCATTGGCCCGTCAGATCTATTTTTTTAGTCTTAATAAGTCATGCCTAGCACGGCCCGTAATGATCCTAAATGGGTCGTGTCTGACCTGATCCATAACGGTTTGAAACGGACCAGATCGACCCGTAATAGCTAAAATCAATTTTTTTTATTTTTTAAAAATTAAAATAGCTAGTAAGATGATATTGGATCCAATGACGAAGACGACACAAATACAACAGATAATTAGTAAGATTTATTTTTAATTCTTAATTTTTAAAAATTATATATTTTTACTTTTTATTTATTAAGATGAATATCTCTATTTTTTTATCAGTTCTTTCTCTTTATATTCTGAAGGTTAGACCTAATCCTCCTTCATTTTTTATATAATTTTAATTTATATTAATAAATTGATAGAAATCCACACTAAATTCTCCATCATTATAAGATAATTTTTATTTTTATAAAAAAATTTTAATATCTTATATTTTTTTATTTATCTATCAATTTAATTTATTTTATAAAAATTATTTTTTAAAATAAAAATTTGAAAAAGATCAAATGAATCGTACATGGTCCATATGGGTTGGCATGTGGGCCATGTCGGATCTAGATGCATGCCGTGTCTGACCCAATGGATGGCACCGAGCTTAGACCATGGGCCACCAAATTCTAGCCCACCCTAATCCCCTATTTTGGGCCATGTCATGGCACAGTTTGCTATAGCGTTAAATGGGCCATATCATGGCACGGCCTAGTCCATGCCGAGCCGGGCTGGTTCATGGACGGTTCGGTGCCCACTGCCGCCACCAAGCGTGTCAGTTTGAGGGCACCCAAGCGTCATTTTGAGTGCACCGAAACCTTGACCAATTGGAAACCTTGCCAATCCCAACCGCGAAAGGACCCTCCGTTCACACCATCCGACGCTACCGCGTCCCAGTCTAGTTCGACGTGCCAAATCCTCGTCCTAGTACGTTCCTTCCTTCATGGCCAAAGAAACGTTAGTCCTAACCCTAACCCTAATTTCCTGGGGAAAAGAGATGGGGGCTTCTTGATGCCGAGCGAAGGGCGGGGGAGGAGAGAAGAGATCTGAGGAGCGGAAGGGAAGGAAGAAAGAAAGGAGATGGGGGCTCCGAAGCAGAAGTGGACGTCGGAAGAGGAGGAGGCTCTGAGGGCCGGCGTCGACAAGCACGGCGCCGGCAAGTGGCGGACCATCCAGAAGGACCCCGAGTTCAGCCACTGCCTCGCCACTCGTTCCAACATTGATCTTAAGGTCAGTAAGATCCCTCGCTTCGATCACCTCTTTTATCTCTCTAGTTTAGGGGAATCCGGCATGATTCTTCTTGGATTTCTTGGATTCACGCGAGTTGGATTTGTTCTTAGCTAGGTTTTTGCGGTGCTTTGGTGTATCTTTGTTCTGTTTCGCCAAAAAATCTCATCAGGTTACGTTATATTCCTTCCGTGTTTCATGCTGATGAAGATTTGGTGTCTTTCAGAATAAAATTTGACTTTTGGGCTGGGGTAATCTGGAAAAAATACAAGAAAAAGAAATACTTTTTTGCTTTCGTTCTTTTTTGGAACTTGAATTTTTGAAGCAATGCGCCTGAAAGGGTGATTTCTTTCTTCTTCTTTTTTTTGGTTAGAGAGGATTGGTCAGAGATGACTGAGATGGATGAAACAGAAGAGTATAGATGATCCAATTGGCTCACAATGTAATTGCCATGGGAGTAAACAAAGCATTGAAAGAGGAGAAGCCATGTAGACATCCAGTGTACCTTATAACGGCTAGATCATGGGCATCTCAGATGGCCTTTAAAAATTCTATTCACAAAACTTCAAGTATTTATAACAAAAAGGAATCGAGTTATAGCTTCATTAAATACTACATCTACGTGTCTTATTCAGCTGGTAGCTTAGTTTGAGCAGTTTGAGGGTTGCACTAATTAGGCTGATAGATATAGAATTAGCTGATTTAATGGATTGGAAATCAAACTTTAATCGTAGTGGATAGGAGATCAGATGTGATACCAAAAGAATCTCCCAAGTAGTGGAAAACAAACTTTAATTGTAGTCCTGGTGCATCATTTCCTGACAAATGGTACACTTTGCATTTGTCAGAGAGCAGTAATTGAACTGGAACGGTCCTTTTTCAACGTGCCCAAGTTGGTATCATTGTAACCTAACTAATTCTTCTTTGGTGTATTGCTCCCATTTACTAATGATAGGCACATTAGCTCTCAATGGCTGTACTCAACACCTATTTTCCATATTATGCTATTGTTAGCTTGTTACATTGTTTAGTCACTTAGCTATGTGACTGTTATGCTGTGAGAGTTCCTGTTATTCATCAAGAGTGATAATGCTAGGCACAGGTTCAATTAGATATTCATGTTATGAGAAAAATAAGGAACACATGATTATGCCAAATCTCATCACCTTAAATGTTGAGTGTATAATATTTATATTGTATTTATTTATTCTACTTCTTCTGGTTTATCTACCCATTAATTTATTTTTATACACACATGCAGGACAAATGGAGGAATATGAGTGTTAGTGCCAGTGGCCATGGATCTCGAGACAAGATAAGGACACCAAAAGTAAAAGGTCTACCTGCTATTCCATCATCAAACTCTCCGAACCCCACTATTTCTGCCCCGAAAAAAGATGATGGAGCACAAGCAATGGTGGATTCTACAAAGAACTCACAAGATGGGAAGATTCCTCCTCGGTATACCATGCTTTGTTTTTGAACTTATGCATTTTCGCTATTATTACCGCTTGCAAATATTATCTTGTTAATTTATGGAAAACATTGTATCAAACTTTGAGCCATCAGCAACACCTTTGAGTTACTGTCTCCTTGTAATTTTTTTTTAAAAAATAAAAATTCATACTAGGACAAAATCCAATAATTGAGATCAGATATGAAATGCATGCATTTATCATTGTACATTAAATTGAAATTACCAGATTTTATGCTATGAAGTCATAGATCAATTGCAAGGTTCATTATTAGGTAAGTTTCAGGTAGTGACTCACTCCAGCTTTGTTTATAAATCTCTTGTTGCAATGTTGCTAAATCTACAATAGAGCTTCAGAAACAAGGAAAAAGATTTCTTTTTAAAAACATGAAACAATGAGTTAAGTTATGGTTTTTGTTATTTACAGTAGTGAGTAACAGTTTGTTTTTTTTTTTTTTTTTGATACTTCGTGCTTTTGATAATGTAGTTTTGAAAACTAGTACCGAGTAGTTTATCCAGAACCAACTAATAACACAGGTTCCATATATCAGCATGAGGTCAGTCCATTTTCATTTGCCTTGGTACCCCTTTGTCTTTCTTCAGACATGATTCCTTATATGACAACAGAAAGTATGAAAATGTTGCATTTTCATTGTTTAGACATGTCATACATATTCTGAAGGTAACCATCTGTTATGCGCATGGTTTTTGTGACTTTTGTCACCATCTTGCACATTTTCTTCATAGTTCTCCCACCATTCTTGTATCTGGACTTAGGGGGAATTTATTCTTACAATTTGTTAGTTTGATTTGTGCCCATTAGGTACACTGCAATGATAATCGAAGCACTCACGGCAATGCAAGAACCAAATGGTTCAGAAATTGGTGCAATTTTTTGCTTTATTGAGGTCAGCAAGCATGCTTTCATCAATACTTTGTTACTTAGTGAAACATGTATTTCATTTTTGTTTTTTGTTTTTTTTTCTTTTTCTCTCTCTGTTTTTTTTTTCTTTGGAGTGTGGCAATAGGATCGTGATCTTATATGTCTCCTTGTTATATCTGCTAAGCTGATAGGAGTCATACGAACAAAAACAATTAAAAGCATATTAATGCTGTCTCTAGTCTGTAATATAAAAAGTGGACATCAATCTCCAGTTCATATGCATTAAAAAGCATGTAATGTGTAGCCTCTAGTTCTGTTGTACACTTGCCTATGACTTGACCCCACTTCCATTAAGAAGGCAAATTGAAATTTAATCACATGGAGGGTCTAATAGGCACAAAGCATAAAATTGCATCATCTTATCTAGCTCATTTTCATGGATCTTACTCTGCAAATGGTGTTCATTCCTAATTTCAGATTCCCCAAAACACAAAGTGTATTCAATTATCTTCCTTTCAGTTCTCTTCCAATGATTCCATGTTATCTCCTGGTTGCTATTTGGCTTCTGACAAATCCACGAGTTTGAGTTCAAGACATTCTCCTTGCAGAGATTATTTGTAAGGGTCGCAATGCTTGATCCACTTAACCTGCCTAGCTTGACTAAACCTGTTGTAGGTTGGGTTGGGTAACCTATTTAATAAAATGGTCAGGTTCGGATCTATATTTTTTTTTTGATTTAATAAAAAGGTTAGATCCGGGTTGACAGATTTTTGACCTAACCTTCATCCAACCCAACGCAACATGATTACCTCCCCTAATTATTTATCATGAGAATATGCATCTTTGTGACCACGCCTATTAGGAAAAACCTTATCATGGGTAATATATCTATTGTATTTTGAGTGATATAAATGCATAGGACATCACTATTCTCAGGACTATATATTATTGATATAAATTCCTTTAGCAATAATAGGGTCATGGCTTAGGCCCTTTTCTTCCATTGAGATAAGGAATATTTTGCTCATGTTAATTTAAAACTTGGATCTCTAACATTTTTTGCTTGTTTACCTTCACCTATGTTATGTACAAATGGAGTCTTTTTTGTTTTCCTTTTCTTTTGTGTCTAACATAGAGAAGCTTAGAATAACATTGGAGGTGGCTATGAATAGGAATATTTGGTGGACGAGGATCAACAAAGCCAACCTCAAATTGTTAGAAGTTTGGATGATTGTGGTTTTTTCTTTCATGTCTAAATAAGAAGTTCAATTGTGCGAGCTAGTTATACCATCAAATCCATAAACTTTTGCATAATACTAGTAGAAATAATAATGTCTCATGGAAAATCCTAAAAATAAGAGATTTTATATATTTTCAGAAAATAATTTGGCTTTCATATCGCATGCATTTTGTGCTTAATATTTGTATTCCCTAATAGTAGGTATACCTTGTAGCAATATGAATTTTTTTTCCTATGTATTTATTTTGCCTTTGTTGATATCATTTGCTGGTTCAAAAATCACATTGTTTTTTTGTATGAATTCCATAGGTTAGTAAACTTGAATTTTTGAAGTTGTTGATAATGTCCAACTCTGCATGACAAGGAAAATCATGACACCTTGATAAGTGGATCGTCTTGTCAGTACTTGCCTTGGCCCCGCATCTTGCTCGAGAAAGTTTGAGTTAGATGTATTACTATATTTTATTAAAGTATTTTAGACATCACCTTTTTTTAAAAAAAAGGCAGCATCCATGATCAAGATGATTGGGATCCCTTTTAATTTAAATGAGTCAACCTGCTATTTTAGTGTTTCAATCATTTTAATTTAGTTATAATCTAATCATTGGAAAATCATGTATTAGAAATCTTCATGTGTGAACCCCTCTATAACAACAAGTTGAGTGTTTTGGAATGAATTATTCTCATACCTTACTCTTGCTGAATCCATGCTCTTATATGCTCAATTTAACTGATTTTCCTATTGTGGACAGTTCACATAGCCTTTCTTAAACAAAAATCTTTTAATTTGACATATTGAAAACAATAAAGCTCATTGATGCTTTATGTTTGATCCTAGATGAGCATGTTTTTTCTGGTAAAGCAAACCAATACACACTCCATCACAGCAACTTTAAACTATATAGACTGATATCAAAATGGCAATATTATGAAACTATATTGTACGAATCATGCTTTTGCTGGGAAAGGAAAGAAACATACACTCCATCACAACAAATTTAAACCATAGACTGATATTGAAATGGCAAAATTAAGGAAAGTGTGTTGAGTTTAAAACCTTTTGTTGAATGACTATTTCTTTCTTCTATATCTTTGGCCATAGTCTGACCACTATGTGATAATACAGAATGATTTTGATTGATAACATAGAATGGTTTTAATTAGTACTATTTGCTATTCAAATAATGGCGTAAATGTAGGGTCTGCAACGTGTGAAGACATGTACTATAGTTCATGTAGTTGAAAGATAATTGTATTTTCAATTTAATGTTTACCAAAAAGTTGTTTTACTTATTTTTTAGCAATGTGGCGATAATGCTCCACCACCAGGCTTTGAACCCTGGACCTCTCCCAGAGCAGGTTATTAGGAAAGGTTTCTAACCATTGGACCCAAGTTCTGTTGGCACCATAAAGTATTGTTGGAATGTCAAAAATAGTTCCCTTAGTGATGCGTCTTGGACAGCATTCATATTCATCTGCTTTGCAACGTTTGCTGAGACATTGCTCATTATCCTTATGCTATCCACTATAAAAATGAAATTTGTATCATCTGATTTACACCATGAATCTCTGACGAGTGGAAGATGACTTATTTTCTCTGAAATGCATATATGCATTCACATCTATGAGGCATGTGGCAATTCAGTAAAATTTTATTCTCTTCACATGCTTTGCGCATCATGTGACCTTCAGCATCAGTTCCACCTTTTCTGTCGCAGATTTCCTATTGTAATTAATTCACTTTTACAGTCCAAATTATTTAGAGCTCAGAACTGGTAAAGATGCGTATGACTAGAATATTCAACCTGTTAATCCTGTGGATGCCTACATATGTAATCAAACCAGTTAATATTAAAGTTCCCGCACTTGCATGTCACTGTCAAACATTAGGGTTCAGATAACCCTGCAGATTTGCTACGAGAAATTCAGGTACTTTTACATGCAGGAATAGCAATGTTCATTAATAATTACATGTGAAGAAACTAAGTATAACTTTTCATATATCTAAGACCTTGCTATTAGAATATCCGTGAAATATATATTCTGAGTAATAAGCTTGTCATGAAGTTATGCTAAGTAATGTGGGTGTATTTCTATATTTATTATACTTAATTTGTCTCTTTGATATTTATGCAGCAACAACACAATGTACCACCAAATTTTAGGAGGTTGCTTAGCTCAAAGTTAAGACGGCTTGTTGCACAGAATAAAATAGAAAAGGTGAGTACCATTTTCCACCTGATAGTCATACTAAATGATGATACTTCTTTTTAGAGAAATGATTTAATGATGCTACTTGGGTAGATATGATGTTTTACCTTTCTTTATGGTTATGGAACTGCTAGGTATCTTGCAAAGAATATGTAATTCCATAAGTTGAGGTTTCACTGCGACAGATCTGTAGTTTTGTTTTAACATATCAGTTCGTATATTCTTGCCACTTGTCCTAAAGCACGCACTGTATCATGTGAAATTATATATGTATTTTTGTGGCTATGTGGTAGAGTTATAACAGCTAAGATTCTTGAAAGTTCAATGGTGCACAATAAGGGCAAAAATCTGCTTGATGGAACCAAGAGCAATTATTTTATCTCTTATCCTTGTGGATACTTCTGCTGTTTCTTGCAACCACATACATGCACACGCTGGCTTATCCTGTTCCTAGAGAAAATGGGACTGGGACAAGGGTGGACGCCAAAACTGGGAAAGCAGAAGAAAGCGAAAAGAAAGAAAGGAAAGAAGCAGAAAATAGAATAAAAGAAAGGAAGGAAAAAGAAGAGAAAGGAAAGGAGGAAAGGAAGAAAGGAAGGGAGAAGAAAAAAAGAATGAAGAAGGAAAAGGAAAGAAGCAAAGTAAGAAAGAGAAAAGAAAAAGAAAAACAAAAGAAGGAAGAAAGAAAAGAAAGAAGAAGGAAGTAAGTGAGAAGAAAAGAAAGAAAGGAAGGAAAAAAGGAAGACAAGAAAAGAGAAGGAAACGGAAAAAGAAAGAAAAGAAAAAAGAAAAGGAAGAAAATGGGGGAGAGAGTATCTAACTGGACACTTGTTTGGAATGGCCAACAGAGACGGGCAAGATGGTAGTGCATCCCATTCAGTGGAGAAACTGAGATGCCCTCCTCATGTACATGTGTACATACCTGAATACACCTGCAACAGCCCCCTCCCCTTTTGCTAAAAAACCAGTCAGTCACAGTGGATGCTAATTGTTAAGATCATTGAATTTGACCCACAGCAAGAAAAGAATCAGCTTTCAGCACAGCAGTCGAGTCGACTCTGATACGCGGTTGAGCCGGCTCGGATTGAGATCGAGCTGGCTCGAACCACAGTCGAGCCGACTCTCTCAGGCAAACAGAAACAGGAGTTCGAGCAAAATGCAGCCGAGCCAGCTCGACCCCTGACTGAGTCGGTTCGACGAAGGCGAACAGAACACGACGGAGTTTTTCTGTTTGGACTTGGATTGTGATTAATCAAAGCAGTCTATGGGAGTTGCATGGACCATAAGATTCAGCGGCTATGGAGCGTTACAGTCATGATTTGAAGGTCGAAAAATATTCCAAGATCCTATCAAGGACATGTTCGACTCATATTAGGAGAACGAGTCCTGTTAGGACTTCTGTGAACTGTTGAGAAGAGGATTCTCATCCTATTTAAAGACCTGAGGTGCTGTGGAGCTAAAGATGGCGCATGGCGTGAGAGGCACGTAGAGAGGCTCAGGCAACTGCCGAGAGGGGCTCGTCGGAGCATCGAGTACATACAGTCCGTGAAAGAAAGAAGCAAGAGGTGCATAGCATCCGGCGTGAAGGCTATGAAGGCAAAGTATCTTGTAGCTTCTGAGAGTCTTTTTGGAATTATGAGAGAGCTTTTATGAGGATAGCTTCTAGTTAAGAGAGATTTATGTACGATGAGTTGAGAGTGGGTGTTCCTCTCTTGTACCTGATTTTCTCTTTCATAGTGAAGCTTTGCATATCCCGTGGACGCGAGCCTTTAAGCTGATCCCCGTACTTGATTGCTTTTATTGTTTTGTTTTCTTCTTTCTTTCTGCTGCAATATTTTGGTACTGGATCCTCATAAGTGGCATCGGAATTAGTCGATATCCTAACAGATTGGTATCAGAACGAGTTGATACCACAACAATTGGTATTAAAGTCCAAGCGGTACCAGAGCACAGATTGCAGCAGTGGTGTTAAAGATTGAAGAATATGGAGAAGACAAGCACAATCAAGATGGAGATCAACAAGTTTGATGGGAATGGCAATTTCTTTCTGTGACAAGCAAGGATAAAGGATGTCCTCATCCAACATGGGTTGATCGACGCTCTCTTGTATGAGATACCAGCTACCATAGAGATGAAAGATTGAAAGCAGATTCAGATGCAGATAGTGAGCACGATCCGCTTATATCTAGCGGATGATGTCATGATCTATGTACTTGGCGAGACTTTCCTGACGACGTTGTGGTTGAAGCTCGAGTTGTACATGGCGCTCACAAACATGCTATTCTTTTGGAGGCAATTCTACCAACTGTGGATGGACGAAGGATAGAGCGTGCGGGAGCATCTATCCAACTTTCAGAAGATCCTCACCGATCTCTTCAACGTTGGCGAAAAAGTTGAAGAGAAGATCAGGGCGTTGGTCTTGCTAGCATCACTTCTCCCTTCGTATGAGTCCTTGGTTACTGATCTTCTAGTAGGAAAGAGCACCATCAAGATGGACGAGGTCACTGCAACAGTACTCCAGAACGAGGTTCTCAGGAGGAAGAATTTAGCTTCGAGCTCAGATGGCGGCAGCTCAGCTTTGACGACTTCTGGAGGAGCAGGAGGCAGTAGATGGAGCGACAGAGGATCGCGAGGAGAACGATCCAGGTCCAAGACGAGGAACCAAAGCAAGATCAGATGCTACAGGTGTGACGAGTTGGACAATCGAGTCAAGGATTGCCCACAACTCAAGGATCGTATGAGGGCTACTACAGCGATGGCCAGTAGCGAGTCAAAGGATGATGTCCTAAAGATATTTGATAAGATATCTACTTCTTCCTAGCAGTGGATTTTAGATTTTGCATGCACGTATCATGTTTGTTGCAGAGAGGAGCAGTTTAACTTCCTAGAGAGCAGTGAAGGTACTGCTTATCTGTTAGATGGATCGAGTTGTGCAATCAGAGGCATTAGAACGATCAACTGGAGAACACATGATGGTGCAGTGAGGAGATTGGAGGAGATTCGATACATGCCCAATTTCAGACAGAATCTTATCTCACCGAACAGACTAGATTCAAACGGCTACAAGTAGGTAGCTAGTGATGGAATCCTGAAGGTCATGCACAGCGATAGGATGATATTGGAAGGGAAGAAGAAAACTAGAGGATATTCTTATCTGGTAGGGAGCCCAGTGCGAGATGGAGCTTCAGGAGCTAGAGGGAGCCTAATGCGAGGTGGAGCTCCAGGTGGAGATGGATCGAGTACGAGACGAGAGACTCGAGAGGACGAGAAGCGACGTCGCAGAGTAAAGTTCCTATTGCCGCAGGAGAATTCCTCGAGCAGATCTTTGGTCAGAGTGGACACAGCCATTGACGGAGGTGGGATCGAGCGGCCTGGCTTGACTCCCATGTTTGCCCATCCATAATCAGTAAGCATATCCCAGGGCATGGGGGCGAGACGGATCACAAGTTCTCAAAGTCAGGTGGAGGTCGAATATCGAGCCGAGGTGGAGATTATAGGATTTGACGTCTCAAATTCAATCCACAATAAGAAGAGAATTAGTTTTCAACATAGCAGTCGGATCGGCTCTGATACGCGATCGAGCTGGCTTAGATTGAGATTGAGCCGGCTCGAACCACAGCTGAGCCGACTCGAATTGAGATCGAGCCGGCTCGAACAGGTAGACAGAAATAGGAGTTCGGGTGAGATGCAGCCGAGCCAGCTCGACGGAGGCGAACAGAACACGACAGGATTTTTCTGTTTGGATTTGGATTGTGATTAATCCAAGGGATCTACGTGAGTTGCGTGTGGACCATAGGATCCAACGGCCATGAAGGGTTGCAGTCATGATCTGTAGATCGAAAAACATTCTAAGACTCCATCAAGGACATGTTCGACTCATATTAGGAGAACGAGCCCTGTTAGGACTCCTATGAACTGCTGAGAAGAGGATTCTCATCATATTTAAAGGCCTGAGGTGCTGTGAAACTAAAGGTGGCGCATGTGGCGTGAGAGACACGTAGAGAGGCTCAGGCAGCCGTCGAGAGAAGTTTGGCAGAGCGTCGAGTACGTGCAGCCCGCGTGAGAGAAAAGTAAGAAATGCATAGCATCCGGCGTGGAGGCTGTGAGGGCAGAGCATGTTGTAGCTTCTGAGGGTCTCATTAGGATTTTGAGAGAGCTTTTGTGAGGGTAGCTTCTAGTTGAGAAAGATTTGTTTACGGTGAGTTGAAAGTGGGTGTTCTCCTCTTGTACCTGGTTTTCTCTTTCGTAGTGAAGCTTTGCATGTCCTCTGAAGGTGAGTCTTTAGGTTGATCCACGTACTTGATTGCTTTTATTATTTTTTCTTCTTTTTTTGTCATAATATCCTGGTACTAGATCTTCATAAGTGGTATCGGAGTGAGTCGATATCCCAACAGATTGGTATCAGAGCGAGTTGATACCACAACACTAATGTTATTGGTTTCTTCTCCTTGCCTTCTCACTTCCATTAAATCCTTCCTGAAAGTGGAACCAGCCCACCATACTGTTACAAGTTATTTAGTAGACCAGTTACTGAATCTTGACTGATTATCTTGTTAAATTTTTATTTTGGTCTTTAGTTGTGAAGCACATTTCTTTTGGCACCAGTTAATGCACAGAGAGAGAGATTCTTTTCTTTCGCTTTTTCTTTTTTTCGGAAAGGGATGTGCGGGCGCACCCCCCCCCCCCCCCCCCCACACACACACAGAGAGAGAGAGAGAGAGGTGGGGGGGGGGGGGGGAGATTCTTTTCTTTTTCTTTTTTTTCCCCTTTTTTTCAGAAAAATAGTGGGAATGCCACTATCAAGATTTGAACCTGAACTTCCTGGATTATGAGCTAAAGGGAAGGATGCCCAGCCAGCAGACACAAGTTGGGCTTCTTTAAATTACAAAAATTAGGAAATAGGTCGGTTGAAGGAATAAAGCATGGAGGCATATGCATGCATTAACATGAGCATAGGCAAAAAAAAAAAAAAAAAAAACTACGTATTCAGATTCTACCAAATGGTCATGCTGTGAAATCATGAAATGCAGGTCCAAAAGGGGTACAGGCTCAAAGATTCCTCGTTTGCAACAAAAACCCCTACCCCAAAACAAAAGGACCCAGTAAACCGCTTGAAGCTGCCTCAAAACTCTGGATCATGCAATGCTATAAACCCTATCGAGGATGCAGCAATAACTGCTGCTTATAAAATTGCAGATGCAGAGGCCAAATCATTTCTTGCATCTGAAGCAATCAAGGAAGCGGAGAAGATCTCCACGATGGCTGAAGAGACAGATTCATTGCTGCTGTTAGCAAAGGAGATCTTCGAGAGATGTAAATAGAGATAATTGATTTTTCTCTTTTATTTGTTTCTTCATATTTGTGCCTCTTTTTTCAAAACTGATAAGGTTTTGTTTTACGTTGCAGGTGCACGTGGTGAAATCATGACCATGGCTTAAGCTGCATGACAGAATTATTGATGGTGCCCTCAGGATCTGCCCTTGATCGATTAAACTTTTGTACATGAAACTTGCTTTTCTTAGTGGTCATTGGAAGCATGGAATTAACTTGTTGTGGTAAGAGATGCTAAGCAGGAACATAATGGGATCACCCTGTCAGGAATGTAAGATAAAGCTTCTTTGTATAAATATGCTCTCTCTTTTTTGTCAGATGACCACCAGGATCACTTGTTGCATTGTTCCGTGAGGGGCAATATATTCACCATCTTCATTCAAATAATTCTAGTTGTGCTGCTGCTGCTGCTCATAACAGTAGCAGCAGCAGCGATCAACAAACGAAGAAACAAATACCCTGAAACAGATACAGTTACTTTTGACAGCAGAGTGCGGTGTCTTCTTGATGGTTATGTTTGTAGCTGAAGCATCATAGAACATGTTATGCGCATAGTCTCCTAGCCAATGGTTTGTTCTCAGATCCATCACCTTGGACGGAGGGAGTGCAAAAGAAATTATTAGTGCAACAAAGCACTTGCCTCCAGAAAGGTGATGGAGAGCGTGGGATCTTTGTTGAGAGTATGGGCCTTCTTTGATGGGTGCGTGGGTGTGTGTATATAATCTGAAAGAAGACGGTTGATGAATGCTAGTCTTCCCTCCCGGCTTGAGATACTCTTGTTGATCCTGTCTATGAGTGATTGCTGAGAATGGTTAGGGACTGTTCCTTTAATCAATTGACACTCCCAGACGGGTACTTTTTCTTTTAATTAGGAAGTGTGGGCCTTGGTTGAGGCTGATTTCACTAGGTTTATGCTCTCAGACCAGAGATTATCTCAAAAGTATACCAAATAATCTAACCTGAGCGATTTGTTCTTGTGATGATGCTTCACAGAACAAAATTGTCATCTACAAATTAGAGGAGAGCAATTTTGTCATCGTTGGTTCCTGCCCGTAATTATCCAGCTATCCTCGCTGGATAATATTATATAGAACACCCGCAGAAAGGATAAAAAAGGTAAGGAGATGGTGGAGATCTTCTTGTATCAAACCATAAGAGTGGTGAAATCAGTTTCCAGGTGTGCTGTTCAAGATGATGACAGATTTGGAGGAAAAAGGCAAGAGATCCAGTGACGCC